>OU342746.1:155728439-156268622 GCA_910589775.1 Avena eriantha | reverse complement strand
ACACATGCAATGAGTCTAGTGTTGGTTTTAGTATAGGAACACACATGCAATGACTCTAGTGGTTGATCCATGTGTGGTTTGTGGAAATAACACACATGCAATGACTCTAGTGGTTGATCCATGTGTGGTTTGTGGAAATAACACACATGCAATAACTCTAGTGGGTCCACATGTGGTTTGTGGAAACAACACACATGCAATGACCACTGGTTGATCCATAAGTTGCTTGTGGAAAAGAACACACATGCAATGAGTCTAGTGGATCCATGTGTGGTTTGTGGAAAAGAACACACATGCAATGACTCTAGTGCTGGTTTGTGGTTTTAGTATAAGAACCAACATGCAATGACTCTAGTGGTTGATCCATGTGTGGTTTGTGGAAAGAACATACATGGAATGACTCTGGTTGATCCATATGTGGTTTGTCGAAAGAACACACAGGCAATGACCACTAGTGGCTCAATGTGTGGTTTGTGGAAAAGAACACACATGCAATGACTCTAGTCCTGGTTTGTGGTTTTAGTATAAGAACAAACATGCAATGACTCTAGTGGTTGATCCATGTGTGGTTTGTGGAAAGAACACACATGCAATGACTCTGGTTGATCCATATGTGGTTTGTGGAAAGAACACACATGCAATGACCACTGGTGGATCCATGTGTGGTTTGTGGAAAAGAACACACGTGCATTGACTCTAGTGTTGGTTTGTGGTTTTAGTATAAGAACAAACATGCAATGACTCGAGTGGTTGATCCATGTGTGTTTTGTGGAAAGAACACACATGCAATGACTCTGGTTGATCCATATGTGGTTTGTGGAAAGAACACACATGTAATGCCACAAGTGGATCCATGTGTGGTTTGTGGAAAAGAACACACATGCAATGACCACTGGGTGATCCATGTGTGGTTTGTGGAAAGAACACACATGCAATGACACTGGTGGATCCATGTGTGGTTTTTGAAAAGAACACACATGCAATGACTCTAGTGTTGGTTTTAGTATAAGAACGCACATGCAATGACTCTAGTGGTTGATCCATGTGTGGTTTGTGGAAATAACACATATGCAATGACTCTAGTGGTTGATCCATGTGTGGTTTGTGGAAATAACAGACATGCAATGACTCTAGTGGTTGATCCATGTGTGGTTTGTGGAAATAACACACATGCAATGACTCTAGTGGTTGATCCATGTGTGGTTTGTGGAAAGTACACACATGCAATGACCACTGGTGGATCCATGTTGGTTTTAGTATAAGAACGCACATGCAATGACTCTAGTGGTTGATCCATGTTTTTTTTGTGGTTTTAGTATAAGAACAAACATCCTCTCTCTCTCTCTCTCGTAGAAGCCCAAACATGTGCCCACTTTGTCTGCTACGCCCTGATTGGTTGTCACATCTGTCGCGCGGGTCGTGCGCACCAATCGTTGATCCTGTGTGATCGAACGAGGCTCGTTGCACACGTCGTGCCCTTCACAGGACAATGCGAGACAGCACGGACGTCTCCCTCAACGAGACTTCTACAAGAAGGAACACGATGCCGTCCATGGAAAAAGTGGTCGAGTGGTCATGTCATGTTTAATCTAGTCTGAAAAGGCTACAAGTCTACTACATGGCAACTGGTCATCCACGGACCACCGGCTATACCATTTTTACTACGCAGCGCGCCTGCACTCTCACTTCCGTCAGGCCCCCACCACACGAACCTTCCACGCGGCAGCCGCAGCCAGAAGAGCTGTCAACTGGGGCCCTCCAGGAGGCCTAAACGTCCCTGCATTAAAAACCCAGCCTATCGGGTCCTCCCACTACTCTCTGTTTCCTATCCAGCAAAACACCACAATATTAAACGTACTTGCACGAACCTTCTCCATGAAACCAGTGCGTGGGGGTGAGTGTCCGGGCATCGCCGCCGGGGTGGTGCTTCACGCAGCAGATCTGGAGGAGCATCACGCAGCACAGGCCGAGGAGGACGTGCAGTTCAACCCCTTGGGGGACCATGTGCACGCCAGTGCTGACGACTTTGGAGGCGCCGATGAGGGCGTGGAGTTCGACGAACACGCTCCGCTCGTGTACCCGGAGGTACATCTATTTCTACATGTTTCATATTTTCTGCTCGAGCTTAATCTATCCAGGCGTCATAAAAAAATCTAGTCCTAATGATTAGATGCAACGTACGAACCGGTACATGGAGAGATCTAGTCTGTTCTGAATGAATACACATTATTTATTTATTAATAAGTTACCAAGAACACAAACCACATTAATTTAGGAGCGAGCTAGGGAGACGGCCGTAATGAACTGCTAAACCTGTATAGACATGTTATTGCATCAAAAGTAACTTGGAATGGTGGAAGGAATATATACTTATTTATTATTTTGCTCATTTCGGTTTGTATTCCATACATTATAGGTGTATTCAAGTGAGATGGACTCTCACAAGGAGACCAGGTACAACAAGAGCCGACATGTCATGAAGAAGCTCAAGAGCTGGATAATCCCTTTCCGCACTCGACTTGGGGAGCTCAGGTGCCCTTTCTGTAAGAAAGGAGTCAACCCGAGGATTGCCAGCTTTGATTCCACATGTGGTTGGCATCGGTAAAAGCCCGGCTAGTAAACACAAGTCGGCGACCAAGGCTAAGCACGCTGCTTATGGCAAGTTCCCGAGGGAGTATGTCAAGAACGGCCTACTGTCCCCTTACTTAGGAATCAGCAACTCCTAGCCGACCAACCCCGTCACTGTGTTGGCCTAGCCACTAATAATATTTAGTTCTCTTACAGTATCTAGACCCTTAAACTATGTGGATTTCTATTTTCGTACCCTTCAAAATATATTCAAGTTCTTTTGTTTATGTTGTTAAAGTTCCGGTGGCATACTCGTTATTTTGCATGGATAGAGGGGTGCCCCCGACAGATATAAGGGTTATCATGTCTGCTAGATCCTGAGGATCAACGGTTGGTGGGAAAAACTGAGTACAACTGAATCACCATGGTTAGACACGAGGGAAAAAAACGTGACTCACGGTACGCGTGTGCGGTGCACGGGGCGATAGCGGACACGTGTGGCTGTGCACGGTGCATTAGCCAACGCGGTGCACGGTAGTGCAACGAAACGCCGCTTCCCTTCTCCTTTAATAGAGGCCTCCCCACTCCCACTCCCACTCATCACGCACTCGCTCACTCAACCATTTCCACTGTCCCATCACCTTCTGCAAACGCCCAACAAAACCCCAACCACGCCGACGATGGAGAAGATTGGCGCGGTGGCCATCGGCGCCTCCAAGGCAGCCGGCGAGGAGCCCCCCGTCCCCGCATCCGCCATAGCCTCCGGAGAGGAGGCCCCCGCCGGTCTCGGACAGATCCCGCTCGACTGGGAACCCTACGAGGAGGTTGTCTACATAAGGCCGGAGAACCCCTACGACACCAGCATCGCCGACCCGTGGTCTGAGGTAACCAGGGTTTTCTTCCCTTCCATTGTTCTTCCCCTGTTCCCATCGTTGGATGCTAGATCGTATGTTATTAGGGCTCGGATGTTTGTATTTTTTACACTAGCTAATCCTATTGTGTTAGATCTCGATTTTCGATGAATCCCCCTATTCGTAGTTGGGATCAGTATTCGATTTGGTTTGAGATTTGGGGAATAATCGGGAGATCTCATTCGGTTAATTTATGCAAAAAATCAATCCCGATAATCAAAGTATCTCAATCATGTCCTTATTTCACTCTTCTATTTTTTTCCAAGAGGAGGATAGCAGCGACCTCCACAGCGACGACGAGTCGCAGGACACCAAGACTCGTCATGTGCTGAGGAGGCTAAAGTCCGGTCAGTACAACAACTTCTTTGCCGGCGACGTGTACAGGTGCCCCTTCTGCCCCACCAGGAGGCTCCGCGGCATGGACTTCAACTCCCTCGTGAAGCATGCCAAGGACGTGAGGACCTGCGGCAAGTCCGTGAACGTCCACGGCTTCAGGGCGAAGCACCAGGCGCTCGGTCTTCACCTCCGCAACCTCCATAAGGTGGCTATCGAGAAGGGTCGCATGCCCCCGATCAGACCCAAGGTGCCCAAGGTCAAGGGGCTGGGCAGCAAGAAGTGGAGGAGGCGCCAGAGGGAGGAGGCGGATGCCCTCCTGGCAGAGGCCACGAGGGGCCACTGATCAGCTGCTGCTGCTGCTGTAAACCAGCTTCTTTTGTCTTGTCTGTGTTGAAGCAGTCCGCTGCTGCTGCTGCTGAGCAACCTAATTGTCGAACCTCGTTAAATACCGTACTATATAACCTATAATAGCTGCTTTATCTACATCTGCCCTGTTTACTGAATTTATTTATGGTGCTGGTTTGTTTTGCTGCTCTAGATTTGCTACCAGATTGGGGTAAAACGATCGCAAAAGGAACAATGAATGAAGAGAGAAGCTGCTCTAGATTCCCTACCTTTTTGGGCAAAAAAACACAATTTTTATAGAGAGAGGCGAAAAGGCGCTCTTTAAAAAGGCCACTTTAGGTGTTATGGCGCACGTAGCGGCCAAGACTTTGACCAGATGGCACCCCCCTCCGAGTGCATGTGAGGGCTTCAGAATAACGGGAGGGCAAAAGTGAGGACAAACGAGACACAATGTTGCTATAGCTAAATCTAACAAAAAGCTAAATTTGGCTTTACCATGCAATTTGGCTAGAGCTCCACAATGTAGCTATTCTAAATCCCTAAACTATGTGGTGCGTTGAAACCTAATGCTTTTCCACTGACACGTTTGTTGCAAAGTTGCTTGATCATGCATGCTTACACAAGTGGCCTACAGAGAAACTTATAGAAGCACGGGCAAACGAGCTTCATTTTGGCAAATTCGGGACAAGCTTTGCGCAATCGGCAGGCCTGATCGGCTGGGCGGCTGCCCCGGGGTGCAGGGATGCTAGGTCCATGTCTATGCTTACACTTCTTAAACTTGTTAGGAATTAATAATAACTATACACTTCCTTTCGTCCTGTCACGTTATGTCGTGTCAGCACCGCGCACCCGCTGCGGATCGGCAACGGGACGGTGGTCTACGTGACCGGTCTCTGCCATGCCAAAGCCACGTCGCACACCCGTCCCATCGCCTACCGGGACGGACGCCGAATTTAATCGCTAGGATTGGAAACCATCGGTGCTTGCCCGGTCAAACTTGCTTCCGCATGGATATGACCGGAATATTGGTAAATGGAATTTAAGCATCGCCTTCTGTCTCCTCAGCATATCACTATGCAAAAATCCCCAACTCATTCCTTCCACCGGCGCCGCCACCACAAGAACCATCGACACTGCCGCAGGCACCGCCTCCGCCTGGCCATACCACCGCAACAGATCACTCCACCTCCATGCGCAGTCCCAGCCACCGCTACCAAAACTAGGCCACCGCCGCCGCATTAGCTGCTGCCATGGATGCAGAGTACAGCGTGTTCGGCGACGGGAGCGACTACACCGATGAGTACACCTGTTGGAGATATGCCCAAGAGGCAATAATAAAAGTGGTTATTATTATATCTTTGTGTTTATGATGAATGTTTACATCCCATGCTATAATTGTATTATAAGGAAACACTAATACATGTGTGTTTTGTAAATGTAAAAGAGTCCCTAGTAAGCCTCTTGTTGAACTAGCTTGTTGATTAATAGATGATCATGGTTTCCTGATCATGGACATTGGATGTCATTAATAACAAGATTATATCATTAGGAGAATGATGTGATGGACACACACCCATAGTAAGCGTAGCATAAGATCAAGTCATTAAGTTTGTATTGCTATAAGCTTTTAAATGCATAGTAACCTAATCCTTTGACTATGAGGTTGTGTTAATCACCATCACCGGATGGGTACTTTGATGACATCAAACACCGCTTCGTAACTGGGTGGTTATAAAGGTGTCATTGGGTATTCTGAAAGTATGTGTTGAAGCGCATGGACCAAGATTGGGATTTGTCCATCCATATGACGGATAGATATGCTCTGGGCCCTCTCGGTGGAATATCATCAAGTTAGCTTGCAAGCATGTGACTGGGTCACAAGGGATGACATAACATGGAACGAGTAAAGAGTACTTATCAGTAACGAGGTAGAACTAGGTATGGAGATACCGACGATCAAACCTCGGATAAGTATAGTATCGCGTGACAAAGGGAATTGGTTTCGTATGTTAATGGTTCTATCGATCACGAAGTCATCGTTGAGTATGTGGGAATCGTCATGGATCTCCAGATCCCGCTGATGTTTATTGATCGGAGAGGTGTCTCCATCATGTCTGCATATTCACGAACCATAGGGTGACACACTTAAGGTTCGAAGTTGTTTTAAGTAGATATGGAATGTGCGTTGGAGACCGAATGTTGTTCGGAGTCTCGGATTGGATCCGGGACATCACGAGGAGATCCGGAATTGTCCGGAGAATAAGATTCATATAATGGAGATCATTTTCTAAGTTAGGAAATGTTCCGGAGTATTTATATGGGGGTTCTAGAAGGTTTCGAAATGTTTCGGAAGGTTCTAGAACATTTTTTGGAGTTTACTTGAAAACCAAGAAAGGATAAAAGGATAAAGGGAAATTTAAAAGGGAAACTTGGGGGGGAAGGACTCTCCCCCCAAGCTCCCTTGTGCGCCGGCCCTAGGGGGTGGGCCTAGGGGTGGGAACCCTAGGCCGCACCCCTCCCTCTATATATAGAGGGGTGGAGGCGCCACCCCCCTTGCTCCTCCACTCTTGCCCCTAGCCGCCTCTCTCCTCCTCCTTCCTTCTGCTCAGGCTTAGGCGAAGCCCTACAGAATCCTCTACTCCACCACCACCACCACGCCGTCGTGCTACTGGGATTCCGTGGAGAGATCTACTACCTCCGCTGCTCGATGGAACGGGGAGAGGAAGGTCTGCTTCGACTCCGCACGTGTGACCGACTGCGAAAGCGCTGCCGGAACGCGGCGCAGGAAGGATCGTCCACTCGATCTTGAGATCGGCAAGTGATCGACTACATCAACCACGAGATCCAATCTCGTAACGCTTTCGGATCTACAAGGGTTAGTACAGATCTATCTCGTTGCACATGTCTAATAGATTAGATCTGGGTTTTGTTCGTTCTTGCGGTAGAAATTTTTTGTTTTCCATGCTACGAACCCAACAGTGGTATCAGAGCCAGGTTTATGTGTAGATCTGTTGCATGAGTAGAACACAATGTTTTTGTGGGCGTTGGTGCTCGTGCCGTCTTTTGCTTTGTGTACTTTGCATCTTGCGGTATGGTGGGATGAAGCAGCTCGGGCTAACCTTACATGTCATCGCACATGAGACTTGCTCCACGCTTGATGTGTAACTTGCTTTGCACAAGTGGCTTTGCGGGTGTATGTCTCTCTCACCACAGTATAGATCCAATTTACACTTTGCACTTGATAGCACTTGTATCAACGTTGTGGTTCAGTTTCCTAGGTAAGATCCGTTCTTATTCGAAATCCCCAAACCACGTAAAACATGCAAAGAAAATTAGAGGCGTCTAACTTGTTTTTGTAGGGGTTTTGTGATGTGATATGGCCATCATGTGATTATGATTATATTTGATGTATGCAATGATCCTTGTTGTAATATGGCAACCGGCAGGAGCCTAATGGTTGTCTTTAATTCTGTTAAGACCTGCGTGTCTATTCATCTTGTAATAGCTTTGTTCCAAGTAGTTGTAATAGTTGCTAGTGATGATGGACAACCATGAAGCGACGCCACTGACCTTGACGCAATGCTGGTGATGATGGAGATCATGTCCGTGCTTTGGAGATGGAGATCAAAGGCACAAGAAGAAAGGGCCATATCATATCACACTAATTATGAATTGCCTGTGATGTTAATCCTTTATGCATCTTGTATTGCTTAGATCGCGATGGTAGCATTATAAGATGATCCCTCTCACTAAATATCAAGTAATAAAGTGTTCGCCCTTAGTTGGCACCGTTGCTAAGACTCGTCGTTTCGAAGCATCTCGTGATGATCGGATGTGATAGATTCTACGTGTGCATACAACGAGTGCAAGCCAGATTTGCACATGCGGAAACTAAGGTTAATCTTAACGAGCCTAGCATGTACAGACATGGTCTCGGAACACGGAAATACCTAAAGGTAGAGCACGAGTCATATAAATGATATGATGAACATGAAGATTGTTCGCCGACGAAACTACATCTTCTCTCATGAAGATCGGACTTGGTGTAGTGGACTTGGTTCGTGTCATCACTAAGACAATGTGAGGGATGTTGTTTTGAGTGGGAGTTCACGTAGTTAAATTAAGAATTAAATTTGAACTCAATTCATCATAAACTTAGTCTAAACTACTTGCAAATTTGTTGTAGATTATGGCGACCCCCTCCATCAATTTCAATGCGTTCCTAGAGAAAGAAAAGCTTAAGAACAATGGAAGCAATTTCACGGACTGGTTCCGTGGACTGAAGATTGTCCTCAGGGCTGGTCAGTTGACCTATGTGCTCGAAGCACCGCTAGGTGACCCACTTGCAGAAGATGCCACCGATGACGTAAAGAATGTTTATGCCACTCGGAAAAATCATTACTCCCCAGTTCAGTGTGCCATCCTGTACGGTTTAGAAGCGGAGCTTCAGAAGCGTTTTGAGCACCACGACCCGTTCGAGATCATTAAGGAGCTCAGGCTGATTTTTGAGACTCGCGCGGCCATGGAGAGCTATGAGGCCTCCGAAAAGTTCTTTAACTGTAAGATGGAAGAGGGTAGCTCCGTTAGCGAGCACGTGCTCACCATGTCTGGGCACGCAAACAAGCTCCAAGAGTTGGGGATAACGATTCCTAATGAGTTAGGGATTCACCGTGTCCTCCAATAACTGCCACCGAGTTATAAGAACTTTGTGATGAACTACAATATGCACTGCATGAACAAGACGTTGCCTGAACTATCGTCCATGCTGAAAACTGCTGAAGTCGAGATCAAGAAGGAGCACCAAGTGTTGATGGTCAATAAGACCACCAATTTCAAGAGACAGGGCAAGCCTAAGAACAAGGGCAACTTCAAGAAGGACGGCAAGAAAGCTGCCGCACCTTCTAAGAAGCCCAAGGCTGGTCCCAAGCCTGAAACTGAATGCTTCTACTACAAGGGTGCTGGTCACTGGAAGCGTAACTGCCCCAAGTACCTGGCGGATCTGAAGAATGGCAACATCAAGAAGAAAGGTATATTTGATATATATGTTATTGATGTGTATCTTACTACTAATCGTAGTAGTGCCTGGGTATTTGATACTGGTTCGGTTGCTCATATTTGTAACTCGAAACAGGAGCTGCGGAATAAACGAAGACTGGCGAGAGACGAGGTGACGATGCACGTTGGAAATGGCTCCAAGGTTGATGTGATCGCCGTCGGCACGCTCCCTCTACATCTACCTTCGGGATTAGTTTTAAATTTGAATAATTGTTATTTGGTACCTGCGTTAAGCATGAACATTATATCTGGATCTTGTTTATTGTGAGACGGTTACTCTTTTAAGTCTGAGAATAAAGGTTGTTCGATTTATATGAGTAATATCTTTTATGGTAATGCACCTGAGATGAATGGTTTATTCTTATTGAATCTCGATAGTAGTGATACACATGTTCACAACATAGCTGCTAAACGAATAAAATTGAATGATAATTCTACATACATGTGGCACTGTCGTCTTGGTCACAGTGGAGTGAAGCGTATGAAGAAACTCCATTCTGATGGACTTCTTGAATCACTTGATTTTGAATCACTTGAAAGATGCGAAGCATGTCTAATGGGAAAAATGACTAAGACTCCATTCTCTGGTACAATGGAGCGAGCTACAGACTTGTTGGAAATAATATATACCGATGTGTGCGGTCCAATGAGTGTAGCATCGCATGGTGGATATCGTTATGTTCTCACTTTCACGGATGACTTAAGTAGATATGGGTATGTCTACTTTATGGAACATAAGTCCGAAACTTTCGAGAAGTTTAAGGAATTTCAAAGTGAAGTGGAAAATCATCATAACAAGAAGATTAAGTTTCTGCCTTCTGACCGTGGAGGTGAATATCTAAGTTATGAGTTTGGCATGCATTTAAAGAAATGTGGAATACTTTCACAGTTGACACCGCCGGGAACACCACAACGTAATGGTGTGTCCGAACGTCGTAATCGAACTCTCTTAGATATGGTTCGGTCTATGATGTCTCTTATAGATTTACCGCTATCGTTTTGGGGCTATGCATTAGAGACAGCCACATTCACTTTAAATAGGGCACCATCTAAATCCGTTGAAACGACACCGTACGAATTGTGGTTTGGTAAGAAACCTAAGTTGTCGTTCCTTAAAGTTTGTGGTTGCGAAGCATATGTAAAGAAGTTACAACCTGATAAGCTTGAACCCAAAGCGGAAAAATGCGTCTTCATAGGATACCCTAAAGCAACAATTGGGTATACCTTCTATCATAGATCCGAAGGCAAAGTTTTCGTTGCCAAGAATGGATCCTTTCTTGAGAAGGAGTTTCTCTTGAAGGAAGTGACTGGAAGGAAAGTAGAACTCGATGAGGTTATCGAACCTTCTCTCGGATTTGAGAGTAGCGCAGCACCGGAAGATTTTTTTGTGCCGCCTGCACCAATTGGAGAGGAAGCTAATGATGGTGATCATGAAACTTCGAACGAAGTTATTGCTGAACCTCGCAGGTCAACAAGGGTTTGTACCACTCTTGATTGGTATGACTCTGCCTTGAACGTCAAGTTGGTGGACAACGCTGATGACCTTGCGACGTATGAAGAAGTTATGGTGAGCCCAGATTCCGACAAATGGCTAGAAGCCATGAAATCCGAAATGGAATCCATGTACGAAAACTGTGGACTTTGGTGGACTTACCGGATGGCCGTAAGGCTGTCGAGAACAAATGGATTTTCAAGAGAAAAACAGATGCTGATGGTAATGTTACCGTCTATAAAGCTCGACTTGTCGCGAAAGGGTTCCGACAAATTCAAGGAGTTGACTACGATGAGACTTTCTCACCAGTAGCGAAGCTAAAGTCTGTGAGGATTTTGTTAGCAATTGCTGCATATTTCGATTATGAGATTTGGCAGATGGATGTCAAAACGGAGTTCCTTAGTGGTGTCATTGAGGAAGAGTTGTATATGGTACAACCCAAGGGTTTTGTCGATCCTAGAGATGCTGACAAGGTTTGCAAACTTCAGCGCTCCATTTATGGACTGAAGCAAGCATCCCGGAGTTGGAATCAACGTTTTGATAAAGTAATCAAAAACTTTGGGTTTATACAAACTTATGGAGAAGCTTGTATTTACAAGAAAGTGAGTGGGAGCTCTGTAGCATTCCTAGTACTATATGTAGATGGCATATTGTTGATTGGGAATGATATAGAACTTCTTAATAGTGTCAAAGCCTATTTGAATAATAGTTTTTCAATGAAGGATCTTGGCGAAGCGGCACATATTCTAGGCATCAAGATTTATAGAGATAGATCAAGGCGCCTAATAGCGCTTTCACAAAGTACATACTTGGACAAAGTTCTAAAGAAGTTTAGAATGGAAGAGAGCAAGAAAGGGTTCGTGCCCATGTTGTCAGGTAAGACCTTGAGTAAGACTCAAAGTCCACCTACGGCAGAAGATAGAGAGAAAATGAATAATATTCCCTATGCCTCGGCCATAGGTTCTATCATGTATGCCATGCTGTGTACAAGACCGGATATAGCACATGCTGTTAGTTTGACTAGCAGATATCAAAGTGATCCTGGAATGGAGCACTGGACAGCGGTCAAGAATATCCTAAAGTACCTAAATAGGACTAAGGATATGGTTCTTTCTTATGGAGGTGATGAATAGCTTGTTGTAAACGATTACACTGATGCTAGTTGGAACACCGATCCAGATGACTCGAAGTCATAGTCTGGATACGTATTTATTTTGAATGGTGCTGCAGTGAGCTGGAGGAGTGCAAAGCAAAGCGTTGTGGCGAAATCTTCAACTGAATCGGAATACATAGCTGCTTCAGAGGTTGCACAAGAAGCCATATGGATGAAGGAGTTCATTACTGAACTTGGCGTGGTTCCCAGTGCGTTGGACCCGATGGCCATCTACTATGACAACACAGGTGCCATAGCTAATGCACAGGAGCCAAGGTCACATAGCAAGTTGAAGCACATCAAACTACGTTTCCATGCTATTCGCGAGTATGTCCAAGATGGTGACATAAAGATTTGCAAAGTACACACTGAGATTATTGACTCTGGTGCAAGTGGGAGACTATTGGAGATATGCCCAAGAGGCAATAATAAAAGTGGTTATTATTATATCTTTGTGTTTATGATGAATGTTTACATCCCATGCTATAATTGTATTATAAGGAAACACTAATACATGTGTGTTTTGTAAACGTAAAAGAGTCCCTAGTAAGCCTCTTGTTGAACTAGCTTGTTGATTAATAGATGATCATGGTTTCCTGATCATGGACATTGGATGTCATTAATAACAAGATTATATCATTAGGAGAATGATGTGATGGACACACACCCATAGTAAGCGTAGCATAAGATCAAGTCATTAAGTTCGTATTGCTATAAGCTTTTAAATGCATAGTAACCTAATCCTTTGACTATGAGGTTGTGTTAATCACCATCACTGGATGGGTACTTTGATGACATCAAACACCGCTTCGTAACTGGGTGGTTATAAAGGTGTCATTGGGTATTCTGAAAGTATGTGTTGAAGCGCATGGACCAAGATTGGGATTTGTCCATCCATATGACGGATAGATATGCTCTGGCCCCTCTCGGTGGAATGTCATCTAGTTAGCTTGCAAGCATGTGACTGGGTCACAAGGGATGACATAACATGGAACGAGTAAAGAGTACTTATCAGTAACGAGGTAGAACTAGGTATGGAGATACTGACGATCAAACCTCGGATAAGTATAGTATCGCGTGACAAAGGGAATTGGTTCGTATGTTAATGGTTCTATCGATCACGAAGTCATCGTTGAGTATGTGGGAACCGTCATGGATCTCCAGATCCTGATGATGGTTATTGATCGGAGAGGTGTCTCCATCATGTCTGCATATTCACGAACCGTAGGGTGACACACTTAAGGTTCGAAGTTGTTTTAAGTAGATATGGAATGTGCGTTGGAGACCGAATGTTGTTCGGAGTCTCGGATTGGATCCGGGACATCACGAGGAGATCCGTAATTGTCTGGAGAATAAGATTCATATAATGGAGATCATTTTCTAAGTTAGGAAATGTTCCAGAGTATTTATATGGGGTTTCTAGAAGGTTTCGAAATGTTCCGGAAGGTTCTAGAAGATTTTTTGAAGTTTACTTGAAAAGCAAGAAAGGATAAAAGGATAAAGGGAAATTTAAAAGGGAAACTTGGGGCGGAAGGACTCTCCCCCAAGCTCCCTTGTGCGCCGGCCCTAGGGGGTGGGCCTAGGGGTGGGAACCCTAGGCCGCACCCCTCCCTCTATATATAGAGGGGTGGAGGCGCCACCCCCCCTTTCTCCTCCACTCTTGCCCCTAGCCGCCTCTCTCCTCCTCCTTACTTCTGCTCAGGCTTAGGCGAAGCCCTGCAGAATCCTCTACTCCACCACCACCACCATGTCGTCGTGCTGCTGGGATTCCGTGGAGAGATCTACTACCTCCGCTGCTCGCTGGAACGGGGAGAGGAAGGTCTGCTTCGACTCCGCACGTGTGACCGACTGCAGAAGCGCTGTCGGAACGCGGCGCCGGAAGGATCGTCCACTCGATCTTGAGATCGGCAAGTGATCGACTACATCAACCACGAGATCCAATCTCGTAACGCTTTCGGATCTACAAGGGTTAGTACAGATCTATCTCGTTGCACATGTCTAATAGATTAGATCTTGGCTTTTATCTAGATTAGATCTGGGTTTTGTTCGTTCTTGCGGTAGAAATTTTTTGTTTTCCATGCTACGAACCCAACAATACCGTCACCGCCCATGGCACCACCAAGCTGATGGTCATCCACACAAATGCGTCAGCGGAGGTGGCCAAGGTCATCGCAATGTACGAGCGGTGGCTACAAGATCCGATGGACAGGTACAAGATCGTCGGCCTTGACCTCGAGTATACTAGAGATAGGAAGAGGACGGCGCTTTTGCAGCTGTCCATGCACAACCACTGCCTACTATATCACGTATGTAGGGCCAAATCTGTATGCTCGGAGCTTCGCGAGTTCCTACACAGGAGGGAGATCTACTTCACCAGTGTCGACATCAAGAACGACACACCGAAGCTAGAACGGGATCTCCTCGTTCATGTCGTCAATCACGTCGATCTCCAACGTTTGTGGAGGTACCCGGATGGTGGTACGTGGAAATACGGCATGGCTAGACTCACTTCCGACATCATCGACCGTGAGTACGCCGGAATGAAAATC
Organism: Avena eriantha; assembly: GCA_910589775.1. Taxonomy (NCBI): domain Eukaryota; kingdom Viridiplantae; phylum Streptophyta; class Magnoliopsida; order Poales; family Poaceae; genus Avena; species Avena eriantha. Next base: position 156,254,213 of record OU342746.1, on the reverse strand, counting down.
GAGTTCCCAAAGCACCTGCACGGGCGATGGGAGTGGAGGCACCTGGATTACGATGGGATCAAGTACGCAGCCAGGGACGCGTATGTCTGCTACGAGATGCTCAACAGGATCTGGCGGGTGGGTGAGTGTGCTATTTACCACTACTAGTTTCGCATTTCATTCCTAGTTTTATCTCGCCTGTATTTTCTAAGCATTCTGTGTGTAAGAACCAACCTCGTATGATCCCTGTGATATTAGCTACTTAACCTATATGAATTACATTCCCCCTTTTGTATGCTCAACATTTATTCTTACAAATTCTGTCTGTGACATTTGCATGCGGCAGAATCCAGGACTGACATGCATAAGGTGTGATACAGTCATAAGTCATAACCAAACCCAGATTATAGAGAAGGATACATTCATAAACCATATTATAGTTTGACAAAGGTAATACACAGTAGTTCGTAATTTCTCACATAGTGTACTTATGAAATAACATGTTTTCATAAACACAACAATCATGCACTAATAGTCTACATCCTAGCCTGTTGGAGAAGGCAACCGATCCCAGGATGCCTTCGGTCGCTTGCCCTGGTTTGTAGATTCATCTACGATCCGGCATCTGGGACAAACAACCTGCCTTGGTGGTGGTTCAATGATGCGATGCCTGGAATGAGATTTTACAATCTAGCGGTACAACTCGTGGCTAACATACCCGTCAATTGCAGCGTACTTCAGATTAGGTTCAGAAAGTGGCTTATCCTCCCAGTAATCGTGCCCTAAACGCCTCCACGAACTTCTCGGCAATCTGTCCTTCATGTCAGCGTACCACGGGTCTATGAGTTCGGAGGCAAGAGCGGCCATCCCAGTCTTGCTGCCCTTCGTCCCTGGGATCCAGTAAATTTCCTGGATGTCCACTCTACACTCCTTTGGGATTCTAATGTTGATAGTCGCGCTTTTAAGCAGTTTACTGTCATTCGTGATGTCAACACTGGTAAATGTTATGTGCTGGTTCACGAGAAAGTCATGAAACATATCCCTAATGCTTTCGCCCCACCTGCATGAAAATGAATTCAGACAAATAATATAGCAATAACTTTTGCAAACAGACGGTTCAGGAACAAAAAGACAGCAAAGTCTACCAGATCCCGTCAGCCCCCTTCTGGCAAAAATGCTGGTATACGAGGACGATCCCCTTCATGGAGAGTTGCACCACGGCGATCCTACGGCAATCGCGGCTGTACTCGAGGTCGAGACCTACGAACCTATTTTCTTCGAACTGCAGCCAACTCGTGAAATTAGTCAGAGTGTTCCTCACCGTCCAAGGGTCGGTGGTGTAGACGATATCGATCTTCTTCCCGCCATGTACTTCGATGTCGAAGTGCGCAGTTTCTTGCCTGCCGTCGTTTCGGACGTCCGGAGCGTCCATGACTACAGGCAAGAGGGAAAGGATACGGAGGAAGAGGGTGATGCGGTGGTGGAGGAAATGGATGAGGCCGTGGAGGACAAAAGACGATGAGGCCGTGGAGGAGGAAATGAGATGGAGAAGTGAAAGATTGGAACTGCCCTTACCAATATCTGTAATGGTGCACGACCGTTCGTAGTAGGGTGAAGGTGGCGAAAAACGGCAGTTTTACACGTCGACGCTAGCACTTCCTAAAATTTGTTCTACGCCACTTGCATGCGGTGGAATCAATTCAAACGTAGGCACGTTTACGCGTGCCGACCTTCACTCACTAATAGGCAGGCCACACATTTCCCTTTTATGATTTATTTTTTCACTTCCTCTAGATGGTTCCGGTGCCCGCCCTCAATAATTACGCCCCCTTCTTTTCTTCCAGGCGGACGAGAACTGGCGGCGGCGGCGGTTCCTTGCAGATTCGCTCCCCACTCGAACAACTGCCCCCATCCCTGATTGCACCCCCTCTCGAATCCATCCGCCTCCTTATCACAACGCCTCCATTAATCTACCGGATTCCAGACTCCATTTGCCGCTATGGGTAGAGCTTGGGGTAGCAGCAGGCTGAAGCGAAAGGCATGCGACAACGACGCGGATGGCCAGGGCGACCGCTATCTCGAGGATTGGGGATGGCCGAACCTCAGCGCCGCGAACGTGCATAGGATCGCCTCAGAGTTGGACATCATCTCAGCCGGCCGCCTCGCTCGCTACATCCCTGGCTACCGCGTGACGATGCGGAACATGGACGAACAACCGTTCGGCACACCGGGCCTTCTTTACCCCAATAACAGCAAATGGCCAGACGACCGCGATGGCCACGTAAGTTCCAGTATCTAGCTTATTCGTTCAATCATATCGTTGATTCATATGTGTTGAACTCTCATCGGAATCCTATGTTCCTTTCATCAAACTGTTGTGTGCACGCGCGGTTTGAACAAATCGAACCATTTAAGACTATTATGTACAGCGAAAGCTCTGCTCGTACCTGATATTCTGGTATTTTCGTAGTGACACAGTCTTACTTTAGGTGATAGACGAGTTGTCAATTTCGATTTTGCAATGGAATGCCTGCTAGGTGATATTCTGTTTCCTAAAATAAAAACAAACAGATTAGACGATTTAAGGATGTTATGCCCCGAGCTGTTTAATTATGATCATCGTCAGGAGTTTGTTCTAGGGGGCTCTGCTCCTACTCCATATATTGAGTATCTTCATAGTGACACAGGCACAATTTAGGCGATATCTGAGGAGACACTCGTATTTAGGCGATATTTTGTGTACTTTAATCTAAAGGTCCAGTAGTCAAATTGTATTTGCAATGGAATCCATGCTATGTGATTGTACCAACTGACAATAAACTCTGCAGAATATTCATGCAAAACTGATGCTGCTGGATAAGTGGTCGGAATCAGAAGTGGTGAATATCAAGGAAGAAGAAGAGACGGAAATTAGAGATGACCAGAATTAGGTGGGTGGCAACGGCGAGTGGCTGGTCCTTTTATCCCAGGATGGGAGTACTTGGACTCTAAAAAATTGCTACAGATCGAAGAGACTTGTCGTGCCATCTTTGAAGGGTGTCGACATTACTGCATTCAACAGCGGGTGGCCGCCGCCCATTTCCGAATTCGCTTACAGGTTCAACATGGCAGAATTTGAGCTCGTGAAGGTACAGCTCCCACATAGACCGCGGGAGGGGGCATGGAAGAACTGGGAGTACGACCTCTTAGCGGTGTTCAACAAGGCAATCACATTCATTAGATGCCTAGAAGACAAGGAATGGACAGTCTTAAGCGACGACTTCCTGCGGCCGGAGAAGTATGTCGACGCCGTCTTCACCTACGGCTACTCTTCGTACAGACCGCAACGCATTTATGCGGTCACTGAACCTAGCGGCGACGTGCGTGTTTGGAAGCCGTCCATTTGGGGTGAGTCATGGTGTCATATAGCATGTAAAATCCCATTCAAAATTCTGCTTACTGACTGTTAGTAACACGCAGGTACCCACGCAGCCCCGCGCATAATTCCAGCTCCGATCATCGAAGATGCAGTAGCAGATGCTGAACTTGGGACACGACACTGGTTCCTGGCACCTCTCGGAGACAACACAGAACAGCATGATGAACTCTTGTGGATTCATATCAAGGGAGCACTAAACAGCGTTGGTGATACAATAGAACATATGGGGACACAACTTTCTTCATACCCATCGCTGCGGTGTCACGTTTTCTCGAGGTCTGCATGCCCATCCAAAGACCCAGTAGAGCAAGTCTGGAGCAGAGTCAACAATCTGAAGGGACAATCTGTGTTTCATGGGATCAACTACCCTTTCTTTGTCGGAGCCCCTGGAGTTGTTGAACCTGTAATTGCTCAGGCAGCCCTGGCCCCTGATGCTGCTGCTGGTGGTGGTGGTGGTGTTGGTGGTCGTGGAGCTGACGAAGAACTAGCTATTGCTGCTCCTGGTGAAGCTGACGAAATACTTGGCGATGATGCTGCTGGTGAAGCTAACCAAATACTTGCTAATGCTGCTGCTAGTGAAGTTGACGAAATACATGTTGAGGCTGCTGCCGGAGTCCAGGAAGAACATGCTGGTGTTGTTGCTGAGGTGCCAGCACTTCCAGTGTTGATATCATACTATGTGTTTGCTGCACACTCACGCGCACTCCAGATCCGACCTAGAGCTGAATCCACGTCGAGGGGAGGGGCCTACAATTGGCTCATCAGTGGGGTCGTACTATTTGAAGGAGAATGAAAGACAGCCAAACGCAGCATTCTGGTTCGTTCCAACGATACCACCAGCTCCAGGGACCTAGTGGTCATACTGGCAGATCCGATGAACCATTTGTCTTTATCTTTATCATTAGTTACGCTTATGTGTGTAAAGACTAAGCTGTGCTTATTTGTGTAAGACTAAGTTAGGCCTAACTGCGTAATATTCAGTGAAGCCTAGCTTTTCTTTCCACGCCCATAACAATAGTAGAACATACAAATGTAATGTGCATACCACGCATTTTTGCTCAGGATAACAACCACTTCAAGCAAATGATACACTGTGTACGCATTTGAACGCATCACTAGAATGTTCCACCTATTGATGATTGATGACATGGATCTAGCTTTTCTACGCTTATTTGCATTGAATCGCTCATAGATTTGTTCACATATTTTTTGGCAATGGCTGATGAACTCCACTCTCTTGGTAACTTGCTTCGTCAGCGAGCACTTGTTGATGCAATGCAAAGTACAGAACATGGTCATCATCGTCATTCCATTTAGGTTCTCTATGTTTCGTCATCACAGAGCTACTAATTTCAAATGAAAATCTAGTAAACAATATATGTGTACATTGTTAGAGTATGCTACGGCCACGGTACATACATGTTTTTCTACAATCACAAGAAGAAAACTTGATGCATTTTCACCTTGTTGGCGTTGTGCCGAACTGGGTGGATGTGGCTTTGGGGTTCGGAGAGGAAGGCGCCGTGGATGGTGCGTGTGCGACCACGGCGACGGCAAGCTCGGATTCTGGAGGAGACCAACAGGACCGAGCATGGTCGGCATGGGTACAGATCTCACTCGGGAATGAATTCCCGTCCCCGCGCCGTGCTAATGGTGCGGTCATGGTGAGGGCGAGCTCTGATTTGGGATGGGGAGGAGAACGGGCCGAGCAGGTTTGTCTAAGTCCTAGCTCCGCGCCATGGTCGCGACCATAGATTGCAGCCCCGAAGGAAGAAGCAGACGCGTAAAGGATGCATGCGCCAACGTTGCAAGCCTACATGGCAGCGACGACGACAGCGACATAACGGCGAAAGCTGACAGGGGGGACCCAACTTGACAGCCGTTAGCCTGATTTTTTGTATTGAAACGTAAAGTTGAATTCGGGACGAAAAAGACCCTCTGAGTATTTGGCACGCCAACTATAGTCATCGCGGATGATATCAGCGAACTCAGGTACCGCGTTGCCTGGCCACCCCAACTTTCAGGCTGCAAAATGATATTCTCCCCTGCCGCGGGCCAAGCCTGGCCGCGCGGCTAGGTGGTGTGGCCGCCCTCTAGCCCCTCTCCGTCTCGTATTCTGGCATCTGATGACTTCCAGAAAAATAGGCACTTTGGCTTTTGTCTCGTCCAATTCCGAGAATATTCATTTTCTGACGTTCCTGGAACCAAAAACAGCAGAAAATAGCCAGCTGGCATTGTGGCTCTTGTTAATAGGTTAGTCCAAGAAATCATATGAAAAGTAATCCAAAGTATGGACAAAACACAAAAAAGTGGATAAAACCAAGCATGGAACATCAAAAATTATAGATACATTTGCAATGTATCAACATCCCCAAGCTTAACCCCTGCTCGTCCTCGAGTAGGTAAGTGATAAAAATAAAGAGTAATTTTTGAGGTGACATGCACCATCAAAGACTTGATCAAAGTATTTGTAAAACATTCAAAGCTGGGATCATAGTACTTCAATCATAACATGAAAGACAAAGTTCTAGCAATAAGACAAAGAAACTATGATGCAACATGAAAAGGCACAAACAAAAGATTCATGAATAACAATGATTTGCAAGACGTTTGTTTGTTTCACATAAAGCATAGCATAATAGTATTCAGCTTGTCCCTCATAGAGTAGCAAATATAAATGCATAGGACACCTTCAAAGTTCATAAGAGTGACTAGATATAATAGTTTAAAACAAGCAATATCAAGTTATGCATCAATCAACTAGTCTTGGGACAATGCACATAGAACTAAGAATGGCCACTATGCTCTCAAAGTAGGTGCATAAAGGTAGAAGGTGGAGACTCAATATAATGGTGGAAGAAAGGCCTTTATAAAAGGAAGTAGGGATTCAAGTCTCATAAAGATCTTCCAAAAATTATGGTACTTATAGCTTTCAGCTCTCATTGCCCCTGTCAGGGGGATTATCCCCGGGTACCCCAAAGAAGCACTCAAGACGGATAAAAAAAGGCAAAAACAGATAAAGATAAAAGAAAACTAGAGCTCCTGGGCGTCCTGGGCCGACTAGGATCTCCTAGCCGGCCTGCATCACCATTTCTGGCTCGGCGTCCCCCAAGCCGGCCCGACAGCTCCCCCCGGCTGAGCCCTCCTTTTGGCTGGGCCCCTCGCCCCAGCCGGCCTGCTCCACGCCGACTCCAGCTCCTTCCGGCTGGGCCGACCCAGCCGGCCCACTCCGGCTCCCTCTCTCCTGCACCCCGGCTCCTCTCGGCTGGGCCAGCTCCGTGCGGCCCACCCCGGCTCCGCCCTTCACCTTCCCGGCTAACCCCGCCCGGGCTGGGCCTCCCCTGCCTCGCCCCGCCCGGTGGGGCTGCCTGTTTCCTGTCCGGCTAGGCCACCAGGAGCTAGGGATAGCCGGATCGACTAGAAGCCCCCAGGCTGTGTCGATCGGTGGACAGAGGCTACGATCGTTGCATGCTGCTGCCCTAGTCGGTCGCCACTCCTTCGATCAAGACCCGGCTGCTACTACTCGACCAGCTGGTCTGCATTGAATCCCAACGAACGTACAACCAGACAACGAGAAGACTGACAAGACCAAGCCCATGCTACTTTATCAGATGACATGCCAAATAGTATACACTATGCATGACATATTGTACCACAATCAGATGCCATAGGCAATAGTACTAGTTAGGGGAGTGGGTCCCACCATGTCTCTTGGCCACCTTTATAAGGCAAGGGGAGACTCACTCTCATCCATTCATTCACACATGGAGACATCCATCGATCACCTCACAGCTCACTAGCTAGCTCTCACTCTCACGAGCGCACTCGCAGATAGACAGACAGTCGGTTGGATATACAGCATTTAAGGCAGTAGCTAGCGGATATAGCTCGAGGAGCACTTGTAGTTCGAGTATTCCACATAGTCAGATCCGGTAGGAGTAGGGGCTTTACCTCACCACGAGGGCCCCGACCTAGGTAATTCTTGCGTCCCGCTACGCTCGCTTGTATCCAATCCCGCATGCGGACGCCGTCGATACCTTCCCTGCTAGTCTCCACACCTCTATCTAACCTCCTCTGGTACTGTCGTTCCCAATACAACGACAGTTGGCACCCACCGTGGGGCAAAATATAGCTTCGGCCGGAGTTCTGTTTCGCATGGGACTACTTCATCTCCGTCGGCACCGATGCCATCTTGAGTCGCTCGGGGGCTCGCCGCCTCCGCGCCGTCGTCTCCGACCCCGCTTCACCAAGTTTCTCGGGGGCTCGCGGCTGCCGCGCCGTCATCGCCTTCGCCTCGATGGGAGGCCCGGGGGCTCTTCGTCCTCGTCGTCTTCGCGTCGCCCACGCCGCCACGTTCGTCCTCGACCGGTTCGGCATGGCCACGTCCAGGCTTGCCACAGCCGCGCCCGTGCGTGCCTCTGCCTCCTGCGTCCAGGAGCGAGCCTCCCGCACGTCCGTGCGCCACCGTGCCAGCAGCAGCCTCCCTCGTTGCGCCTCCTGCGTGAGGCAAGCCCGCAGCGCTCGCGCGCATGTGCGTAAGCAGGGCAGCAAGCAAGCGGCGGCACCTCCCCGCGCTCGTGTACGTGCGCGCAGCAAGGAGGCAAGCGGCGTAAAAGTACGATGGCCGACGCGCGCCTCCTCCTGAGCCCGTCCGCGTCGTTGCCAACCTCGCCGTCGGCCTCGCCGTCTCCATGTCTGCACCAAGCTCTGCCTGCGCGCCCGCGCATGCACCCACCTGCACGTCCTCATCGCGCCGCGCCGCGGCCCCTCCCACTCGCCATGCTTGCAGAGGCTATGCTGCGCCGCCTCCGCAGCGAGCTCCGCCGCCCCGGCAAGGTCGCGCCGGCCCCCATCCACCGCACGCCAGCGTGCACGTCTTCGACCTCTTTGGCAAGCCTCGTGGGCTCGCGTCCGCCGCAACCTCTTCTTCCGCGCTTCGGGCCACCTCCGTCCACGAGTGCGGCCTCGCCCCTTGCAGCACCGCCGGATCCTTGCGCACGTGCAGCACCCGACAAACTCTCCCACAAGCGTCTCTGCCCCCACCGAGCCGCGCCTTCTTCACCGCCCCTCCCACGCGCCGCCGGGACGAGCTCCTCGCCCGCTCGCTTCCGTCGGGCCGGCAGCAATGGTGCCGCACCGCCCTTCCCCCCGCCTCGCTCACGCACATCCGGGCCGAGCTCCACTCCTCACGCGTGCGGACTTCGTGCCACCCCCTGCAACGATGCGCCCCGCCCCGCCGCCGCTAGAGGCTCCCCCACCGCGAGCCCTCTCTACCACCGCTCCGGGTGCCGCGGACCCTGCTGCTGCGATGCCGTGGGCTCCGCCGCCGAGCGCAGGTGCGCCTCCCGTCTACGCCGGCTCTGTGCCCCGCCGTCCCCGTGCCCGCCAGCCTCACCACTGCCTTCCGCACGTCCGTGCCTGCCGATTCCCCTGCTAGGCGCCGCCGCCTGGCCGCCTGCGTGCCCTACCGTCTGCTTCCCTCCACATACGCACTGGCTCCGGCTGTGCTCCCTGTTGCTTGCGACAGAAGAAGTCAAAGAAAAAAGGAAGGAGAGAAGTAGTAGGGCCGGCTGGGTGAGAAGATGGTGCACGGCCGGTTGTCCCGACCCGGTTAGAAGAAAAGTCCGGTTGAAAAAGAAAAGAAAAAGGAGCGGTGGGGGTCCCTCCGGTTGGAATTAAAAAGAAAAAAGGAAAGGACCGATTGGGCAGATCCGGCTAAGGGAAAATCGAGAGAAAAAATAAGAAAGAAAAAAGAAGAGGCCGGCTGGGGCCAGCCAGTTAGAGAGAAAAGGAGTGAAGGGAAAAGTAGAAGAAAGAAAAACCGACTAGAAAGATTCGGTCAGAGAAAATGAGAGGGAAAAAGTGAGAGAAAAATCCGGCTATACTAGTCCGATTGAGAAGAAAAATTCAGCCGAGAGAAGAAGGCAAGAAAAATCCGACTACGCCTGATCGGGCTGTACCGGCTCGGTCCGTCTGTCCGTCCGATTCACCCGGTTCGGACCCGTTCCGACTGAGCCGGGCCGGCTAGAAGCGTCTTCGCCCGTTTGGTTGCCGGTACGGCCGGCTGGACCCGTTCCGGCTAGGCTAGGCCGGCTCAGTGCAGCCTGGCGCGTTTGGCTGTCTGGTCGGCTAGGGACCGAATCTGGCTACGCCGCATTTGGTTGCCTGCCCGGCTAGAGCCAGGCTATCTGGCTGGAACGCCAGTTGGACTGTTTCAGCCGCCGCAACGACTACGGAATCGCGCCTTCGACCCTACTACACCGACAGTCATAATGTGAGTGTTTTTCGGACCTCGAGCAACCCTCGAGGTCCCGCCAGATGTTGTTTCCCTTCCTGCTTTCAGTTTTCCGGCGCCGGCAACCCCTACCCGGGGGCTCGCCGGTTGGCCCGACCTGCTAAATCCGTAAACCGACTGAGTAGTGTGCGATGGTGTCAGAGGCCCACTCTTCGTCTCAGCTACAGATCGCAACCCGGCTGTCCGGCTAGCAAGAGCAAAAGCCCGAGGCATCCAACATGAAAAACAGCGAAGGGTGCGATAGATCGGACATTCCGGCCTTGTGCCTAGTTGGTATTTTCCGGCTGCTCAGCCTCCAGTACCGTGTGCAATGTACTGTCAGCTCCCCCTTCAGTTTCGGTTCCACACCGCAACCTGGCTGGCCGGCAAGGACACAGCATAAACAGCGGAGCACACGAGAAAGTGACTAAGTGTTCAGAAAATCACGAGCAAGTTTTTGAAAAATAAAAACGTTATCCGGTTGATAGCATGTGTACTATATGTTGATGTACTGACAACAAGTTCACTTCTGTTTGCTTGTTTTGCACGACTGCACTGAGTCGGATTTCAAGGGCATTTGAAGATTCAAAGCACCTGACTTCGTTAGCTACTTCGAATCTCCGGGGCTACACCCACCGGGTGCACTGGTGCGCCCCCGGTGTAATCAAGTGCTCCGGTCCGGCTGAAGGCGTTCAGCCGGATAGCAAGTTTGAGGTGTCGAAAAGGGCAAGATATAGAAGATTCGCAGAACCTGTCTCCGTCAGCTACTCCGAATCTCGGGGGCTACACCCCGCGGGTGCGCTCGCGCGCCCCCGCGGTTGTTGTGTTGCTTCCCGGGCTGGAGGTGTCCAGCCGGACGCCATTCAAGAACTTCATCTACAACGACAACATCAAGTTTTTGTGGAGCTCGTGCGAATTTCCCCCTCCGGGTGAAATCAGCGCGCGCTCGGGGGCTAGTGTCGGGGGGATTATCCCCGGGTACCCCAAAGAAGCACTCAAGAAGGATAAAAAAGGCAAAAACAGATAAAGATAAAAGAAAACTGGAGCTCATGGGCGTCCTGGGCCGACTAGGATCTCCTAGCCGGCCTGCATCACCATTTCCGGCTGGGTGTCCCCCAAGCCGGCCCGACAGCGCCCCCCGGCTAAGCCCTCCTTTCGGCTGGGCCCCTCGCCCCAGCCGGCCTGCTCCACGCTGCCTCCAGCTCCTTCCGGCTGGGCTGACCCAGCCGGCCCACTCCGGCTCCCCCTCTCCCGCACCCCGGCTCCTCTCGGCTGGGCCGGCTCCGCGCGGCCCACCCTGGCTCCACCCTTCACCTTCCTGGCTAACCCCGCCCGGGCTGGGCCTCCCCTGCCTCGCCCCGCCCGGTGGGGCTACCTGTTTCCTGTCCGGCTGGGCCACCAGGCGCTAGGGATAGCCGGATCGACTAGAAGCCCCCAGGTTGTGTCGATCGGTGGACAGAGGCTACGATCGTTGCATGCTGCTGCCCTAGTCGGTCGCCACTCCTTCGATCAAGACCCGGCTGCTACTACTCGACCAGCTGGTCTGCATTGAATCCCAACGAACGTACAACCAGACAACGAGAAGACTGACAAGACCAAGCCCATGCTACTTTATCAGATGACATGCCAAATAGTATACACTATGCATGACATATTGTACCACAATCAGATGCCATAGGCAATAGTACTAGTTAGGGGAGTGGGTCCCACCATGTCTCTTGGCCACCTTTATAAGGCAAGGGGGGACTCACTCTCATCCATTCATTCACACATGGAGATATCCATCGATCACCTCACAGCTCACTAGCTAGCTCTCACTCTCACGAGCGCACTCGCAGATAGACAGACAGTCGGTTGGATATACAACATTTAAGGCAGTAGCTAGCGTATACAGCTCGAGGAGCACTTGTAATTCGAGTATTCCACATAGTCAGATCCGGCAGGAGTAGGGGCTTTACCTCACCACGAGGGCCCCGAACCTGGGTACTTCTTGCGTCCCGCTACGCTTGCTTGTATTCAATCCCGCATGCGGACACCGTCGATAGCTTCCCTGCTAGTCCCCACACCTCTATCTAACCTCCTCAGGTACTGCCGTTCCCAATACAACGACAACCCCTATCATAAGAATCTTTTAGGTGATTAAGGTTAAAGTGACACAACTATGAGGATATGCTTCACAAGTTATAAACCGAAATCTCATGCCCCTTACTTAGGAAGAACGATCCTCATGCTACTCAACTTTAGTCACAAGTAAGCTCTTGTCATTGTAATTACATATGTATCATAAAGAACCTCCAATGGGGTACCCCTTGCACATGATACGGGAGCTTTCCCATAATCAAAATGACAAGGCAAGCATACAATGAGCATCTCAGCGATCTTTTTATTTGCTATTTGCATAGGTTTCTATTGAGTATGCTTCATAGAGTGCTCATTATGGTGATGCTGCAAGTTTCCACCATGATTAGGCATGGCTTAGTCTAGCGGCCCAGGCGTTTCTCTAACACACATACAAACTCCATGATCTTACAAGTTCCACTTTTATTTCACATCGCCGGGATCCGTAAGCAAAAGAACATGATATCAACGGGGTACAAAGTACAAGTGCAATGTTGAAAGTGTTCCCCATGAAACATGGTTCTGCTAATTTCAACTTATAAAGCGCAAGCATATACGCAACAAAGAAGGACCCAATGGTTCAAGTTTATTAGATGCAAAAAAGTAAAGTGTGCCATCAAGTTCGTGAGAGCTTTAATCACTAGTTTTCTCATAAGAAGTTTAATTTGGAAGGTAAAAAAGCATGAATATACTTGGAATAGCATAAGCTAGTAGGTAGGTATGGTGGACTCTTTGGAATAACTTGGTGTAGGGAGTTGGATGCATGAGTGGAACTCATACTTGGTTGTGGAGGCTAGCAAAAGATTGGGAGTGACAAACTAAGAGAGCAATAATGGCCATAATCATGCAGAGCGACAAAACATCATTGATCAAAGCATAAAGTGATATTACAAGTTGAAAACTACAGGATCATAAAGGATATGGTGACTTGAGATAGTCATAACATGGTGTGAGCATGCGCCAAGTCAACCCAAATAAAGCATCAAAGGAAAATACCACTATACTATGCTTTAATATGCTAAAACAACTCATGATTCATCCAAGGAACATTAAGCAATATCAATTGTTTATAACAAGTCATGCTACAGCAAAGAATACTAAGCATAAAGCCAAAACAATATCAAGCATGGCATGACAAAGCATAGGCCACAGTCAAAAACAAGCTCTTTTTACCACATAAGTATGAACTTTCCTACTCTTTTCCAAACCAAACCAAACTATTTGCAAACCAATGTATGAAAGAGGGGGTCCAACCAATTTATTCAAAAAACTAAGAAAACTAAAGCAAACGAAAAACCAAAACGAAAACGAAAAAGAAGACGCTCCAAGAACAACACAACGTTGCATGAAACAATAAAAATGAAGCGTTTGGAAGAAACCTAGGATTTTTATTGATGAAGAAGGGGATGCCTTGGGCATCCCCAAGCTTTGACGCTTGTACTTATTGGATATTTCTTGGGGTGACACGCGTGGCATCCCCAAGCTTGAGCTTTAGTCCATCCTTCATCTCATTACTCATTCCTTCCATACACCTGAATTTTTTCCTTCATACAAAACTTCACACAATCTTTATTAGCAACATTAGTGCACTCAAGATAAATAAGTCTTAAGGTTCAGTTCCAACACCAAATAAACTTCCATTAGAAGACTAGCTATTGTATCACTTCCCTCAAAAAGCTCAATTCCCCAAAAGAACTCAAAAAGGAACCAACAAGAAGCAAATGCAGAAATTGGCAGAAATCTATCAAAACAGACCAGCAGGTAAACACGAATTTTTTCGAAGACCTTATGTTGCTCAAATCAAAAAATGTTGAACTAACGAAAGTTAGATAACAACCTGGGGCAGAAGCACAAAAATTCATGTCTCAAAAAGACGTTCAGAGATTTTAGACGAGTTTTTACGGTGAAGCACAGAAATCTGTTTCAGGACAGCAACTTGGTTCCTCCCCATTAGGTTAGGTTTTGTTCATCTTTTCTCGTGTACCAACAACATCTACACATGAGCCTAGCATATTGAAACGTTCAAAGACTTTCCTAGCTTCCTTGGCAACATCATAGAACTCCTTAAACAAAGTTTCTAGAATAAAATCCCTCTTTTCAGGGTCCTCAATTTCTTTAAGCTTAAGAAATATTACTTGAATTAAGGGGTTGAGGTTAACAAACCTAGCTTCCAACATGTGAATTAAAGAAGCTGCAGCAATCTCATAGTTTGGAGCAAGTTCTGCAAGGGATCTATCCTCAGTATCCTCATGTTTACTAACATGATTAAAGAATTCTTCAATATTATCTTTCCCAATTATAGAACCACTACCAATTGAAAGGTCTTTCAGGGTGAATTTGGGGATCCACATGGTGAGCTAAGGAAGAGGTGACAACTAAAGGAGACTTAATTTTTTTGTGTTTTTGGAATAAGAAAGCAAACTAGTAAAACTAATTTTTTTGTGTTTTTGATAAAGAAACAAGCAAACAAAGCAAAAAGAAACTAAGCAAAACAAAAATAACAAAGTAAAGAGATTGGTTATGAGGGACTCCCCTTGTGAAGATGTCCTTGACTCCCCGGCAACGGCGCCAGAAAAATGCTTGATGGCTCAGTGTATGGCGCCAGAAAAGTGCTGGTGCGGTGTTGATGTAGAGCTCGTTGGGAACCCCAAGAGGAAGGTATGATGAGCACAACAACAAGTTTCCCTCAGTTATGAAACCAAGGTTTAATCGAACCAGTAGGAGCAAGGAAACACCCCAAAGGTGTTGCTAGATGAGCCTTGGCAGGGCGCACTACCTATGCTAGTAGCAACGTGGAGACCTGCACAACACAACCACAGAACTTTGTCCCCAACTTGCGATGAGGTTGTCAATCTCACCGTGTTTTGTGGAAAACAAAGGATTAAACGTATCGAATGGAAAGAAGTAATAGTTTGCAGAAAGCAAACACAAAGCAGTAAACAGTTTATAGATTGTATGTAAAAGAAAGGACCGGGATCCATAGTTCACTAGAGGTGGCTCTCCTTAAGATAGATAACATGATGGGTGAACAAATTACAGCGGGGCAATTGACAAACATCGATAAAGCAATACATGCATATACTAATCATCTTGACTCCTTTGAGATTCGATTGGGCATTACAACATTATACATAGACCGCCATCCAACTGCATCTATGACTAATAATCCACCTTCAGGTTATCATCCGAACCCCCTCCAGTATTAAGTTGCAAGCAACATATTATTGCTTTACGAACTGCGTGTAAAGTAAACAATACGATTGGTCTATGAACAAAGGATTGTTGTTTTCTCCCTAGTAGCAACAACACATCTAGTACCTTAGAGAGTTCTGTCACTTCCCCAGATTACTAGAGGCATGAACCCACTATCGAGCATAAATACTAACTCTTGGAGTTGCTAGCATCTACTTAGCCAAGATAGCTACTAATAGCAGAAAGCATGCAAGATCACAAATAACAAAGACATGATAGAATCAATAATCAATCTGAAATAGCATCTCAATATCCATCGGATCCCCGCAAACACAACATCCAGAATTACAAATAGATTATTTTGATCATGAACAGAGCTCACAAGATCTAAACATGAAAGCACAAAGGAGGAGAACCAGCCATCTAGCTACTACATGGATCCGTAGTCCAAGGATGAACTACTCACGCATCACACCAGAGGCTTGCATGGTGATGAAGAAGGCCTCAGGGTGAATTCCCCTCTCCTGCAGGGTGCCGGGAAGCGCTTCAGATCCCTCCCGAGCTAGGGATGGAGATGACCGCGGCTATAGACTCTTTCGTGGATTTTTGATCGGGCTCTTAGGGTTTTCGTCCCGAGGCCATCTTATAGTCGGAAGGGGAGGCTGAGGGGGTGCGTGGGCTGGCCACACCATCCCCTGGCGCAGGCCAAGCTTGGCCGCGCGGCCAGATGGTGTGGCCGCCCTCTGGCCCCTCTCCATCTCGTATTCTGGCATCTGATGACTTACAAAAAAATAGACACTTTGGCTTTTGTCCCGTCCAATTCCGAGAATATTCATTTTCTAACTTTCCTGGGACAAAAAACAACAGAAAACAGCCAGCTAGCACTGTGTCTCTTGTTAATAGGTTAGTCCAAGAAATCATATGAAAAGTACTCCAAAGTATGGACAAAACACACAAAAGTGGATAAAACCAAGCATGGAACATCAAAAATTATAGATACATTTGCAATGTATCAAGCACACATGCAATGACACCACTTGTTAGTAAAAATAACACATGCACTGACACTAGTGGATCCATGTGTGGTCTCTGAAGAGAACACACATTTCAATGACACTAGTGGATCCATATGTGGTATGTGAAAAGAACACACATGCAATGACTCCAGTTGTTGTTAATAAAAAGAACACACATGCAATGACACTGGTGGATCCATGTGTGGTCTATGAAGAGAACGCACATACAATGACTCTGGTTGTTGTTAGTAAAAAGAGCACACATGCAATAACACTGGTTGTTGTTAGTAAAAAGAGCACACATGCAATGACACTGGTGGATCCATGTGTGGTCTCTGAAGAGAACACACATTTCAATGACACTGGTGGATCCATATGTGGTATGTGAAAGGAACACACATGCAATGACTCTAGTTGTTGTTAGTAAAAAGAACACACATGCAATGACACTGGTGGATCCATATGTGGTCTCCCAAGAGAACACACATGCAATGACTCTTGTTGTTGTTTGTAAAAAGAACACACATGCAATGACACTAGTGGATCCATGTGTGGTCTCTGAAGAGAACACACATGCAATGACTCTGGTTGTTGTTAGTAAAATGAGCACACATGCAATGACACTGGTGGATCCATAGGTGGATTGTGAAAAGAACACACATGCAATGACACTGGTGGATCCATATGTGGTATGTGAAAATAACACACATGCAATGACTCAAGTTGATGTTAGTAAAAAGAACACACATGCAATGACACTGGTGGATCCATGTGTGGTCTCTGAAGAGAATGCACATTTCAATGACACTGGTGGATCCATATGTGGTATGTGAAAAGAACACACATGCAATGACTCCAATTGTTGTTAGCAAAAAGAACACACATGCAATGACACTGGTGGATCCATGTGTGGTTTCTGAAGAGAACACACATGCAATGACTCTGGTTGTTGTTAGTAAAAAGAGCACACATGTAATGACACTGGTGGATCCATAGGTGGATTGTGAAAAGAACACACATGCAATGACACTGGTGGATCCATATGTGTATGTGAAAAGAACACACATGCAATGACTCAAGTTGATGTTAGTAAAAAGAAAACACATGCATTGACACTGGTGGATCCATGTGTGGTCTCTGAAGAGAACACACATTTCAATGACACTGGTCGATCCATATGTGGTATGTGAAAAGAACACACATGCAATGACTCCAATTGTTGTTAGTAAAAAGAACACACATGCAATGACACTGGTGGATCCATGTGTGGTCTCTAAAGAGAAGACACATGCAATGACTCTAGTTGTGGTTAATGAGAAGAACAGACATGCAATGACACTGGTGGATCCATATGTGGTTTGTGAAAAGAACACACATGCAATGACTACAGTTGTTGTTAGTAAAAAGAACACACATGCAATGACACTAGTGGATCCATGTGTGGTCTTTGAAGAGAACACACATGCAATCACACTGGTGGATCCATATGTGGTATGTGAAAATAGCACACATGCAATGACACCAGTTGTTGTTAGTAAAAAGAACACACATGCAATGACACTGGTGCATCCATGTGTGGTCTCTGAAGAAAACACACATTTTAATGACACTGGTGGATCCATATGTGGTATGTGAAAAGAACACACATGCAATGACTCCAGTTGTTGTTAGTAAAAAGAACACACATGCAATGACCCTGGTGGATCGATGTGTGGTCTCTAAAGAGAACACACATGCAATGACTCTAGTTGTTGTTAGTAAAAAAGAGCACACATTTCAATGACACTGGTGGATCCATATGTGGTATGTGAAAAGAATAGTCATGAAATGACTCCAGTTCTGGTTAATGGAAGAATACACATTTCAATGACAATGGTGGTTCCATATGTGGTCTATGAAAAGAACACACATGCAATGACTCTAGCTGTGGTTAATGAGAAGAATACACATGCAATGACACTAGTGGATCCATAGGCGGATTGTGAAAAGAGATTTGCCCTCTCTCTCGGTCACAAATCTCAAAAAAGTCCAAACGTGTGGAGATCCCAAACATGTGCTCACTCTGGGTGCTACGCCCTGATTGGCTGACACAGATGTCACGCGGATCGTCTCCACCAACCGTTGATCCTATGTGATCCAACGGGCAGGATAACCCCTCCCTTCTCCACTTTTTTAATGCATGGTCAATCCGTGCCACCTCTCTATCCGTGCCACCAATACTTTACCTCCATAAAAAAGTGAAAATCCATCTATCTAACTAAAATAAATAAAATAAATGATCATATTTCGAAGAAGCCATCGTCTTCGTCTTCTGGTTCGTCCTTGTCTTCGTCAACGCCATGGTCCCTGCCATCACCGTCGTTGGTGTCCTCCTCTGACGAATCGACACCGCCCCATCCTCGAATAAGCGCGCTATGTCCTCGTCGGAGTCCTCCTCCTCCTCTTCGTAGTCCCATGGGTCCACATCACTCTCCTCTGGTTCTGCCTCCAACTGATCGATGAACGCCTCCTTGTTGGCTGAGTCGGACTCGTCCAAATAGTTATCTCCTCTCTTCTTCCTAGTCTTCTTCTCGTTCCTCTTCTTGTCCGTACTTTCCGGTGCAACACGCGCCCCCGTCCTGGCTGCTGCTTTGCGCTCGTCCGACGCTACAGGTACCCCACGCTCCTCCTGTGCAGCCGGTACAAGCTTCAACGTCGCGGTGTCCTCAAGTGCCAATGTCGATGGTTCCTGGCGCGGTCAGACACGACGTGTTGCCTCAGCAGGCGACTCGCGAGCGCGAACGATGCAGCAAAGAGCCGGGGACGCAGGACAGTCAGTGGACGGCTTGGACCTGCCATTGCCATGGCGAGGGGGCATCGTGCTCGAGGTAGTTTCTCCGAATGGTCGATGGCGGGTACACATAGTGGGGTGCCGATCTGATCAAGGATGAGCAGCGGTTTCGTGCGTTGTGTCCACGCATGCATTTGTCGATTATCAAAGAAAAGTAATATCTTGCGTACTGAACATAATTTGATCACAACAAAAGTGGCACAGCATATTCTAGACTCGTAAATATCCCGTGTGTGCCTGTCGACGTGGAGTTCGACGTGCCAACGTGATCGTGTAGGAGTTGCGCGCGTCATTGCCCCATCAACACGTGACACGCACGGGGGACATGTGCGGCGATGCCCATGATGACCACCCGGCTCACACTCCCCTTATTATGTATTGGATTTTGGGCGGCGCCGAAGACCATTGAAGTGTTCATCGCAATAAAGACAAGTCCCATCGATTCCCTACCCCTGCCCCCTGGCTTCTTTGAGAAGGTAGACCGTACACGGTGGTCTTGTATAATAGTACTAGTACTACTGGACCACAGCATGTACTCTTTGACTCTTCTCCCACACTAATCACTATCTTCTTCCTCCTGCCGCCGCCACCCTCACCCTACAAGCCATGGCTCCCCTGAGGAGGGACAGAGGCCAACCGACGATCCTTGCGGAGAAAAGGGAGAGAAATCGCCGCGAGGCACTTCTTGCTCTACCAGCCGCTCAAGCCCCCCTCTCATCGAGGCCCAATCTCCCCCGACAATGGCGCCGAATGTTCTAGCAGGCGAGGGCTCCTCCCGGTATGGTCTTCTTGTTCTACTTCTTCTCCATCTCCCTCTCCATCATGATCTTATTTCAGCTTCTTCTTGTTTTTCTTCTTCTTCTTGCTCTTCCTCTTCTACGTATTACAGGTCGGCCATGGAGCCAGAATCCACCATGACGGAGGCGTTGCAGGACCCGTTCGGCCCCGTTCCACGTCTCAGCGAGGTAGCAAATCTCCACACTGTTATTTCTCCGAGTTGTGATGTGGATTCCTTAGATCGTGTCCGTCCCGCATTGGGGTTTCTTATTCTTTTGCGAGTTGAATTAGTTTTCATGAATATGACTGGATCTCTTGGTCTTTCCTTAATACCTCTCTTCATAGATTCACTATGGATTTTTGTGATTAGGATTAGTTTATCGTGGTCATGAATAGATCTCTAGGTCCATTTTTTAACACTGCGATCAATAGATTCAATGGGGATTTTTTGATCTGTATCAGTATTAACCTGGAACCTAGGGTGTAATTATAGAATTCCTATTTCAATTAACATGAACGATGCAGCAATTGAAGGCTGAGTACCGTGACAAGGTGGTCGTGATCAGTGCCAAGATTGACAACCAACATGGGCTTGCGCGCTCCCTCACCCAAGCTAATGAGAGCGTACGCAAGCAATTATCTGTGCAGAAGGAGATCTCGCTAGATTTTACACGTGACGTCGTGAGGATGCAGAAAGTGCTCGACCGTAACTTGAATAGGCAAGAACAGACCATCAAGATAATCAACGAGCTCATGGAGGAGAAGAAGAATCTTGTGGAAAGGTGCACTCTCCTGCAGGACAAAGTCACCGAGGCACTCAGAGGACGCGTCAAGGAAACCAAGGCTACCATCAGAGCCTACCATGACAGGAACCGTTTCTTGAGCAGTGAAGGAGATGAAGCAGGACATGAGCAGAGGGATCACCGTACTCGAGGGTGTTCGAAAAGAGAACGAGGAGCTAAGGGGTTGTCTGGAGGCATATCGGAGCAATGCCCAAGTCTGATTCCCGTTAGCAGGGACACGAATATTAGTTCATCCTCCACTCTTTTTGTAATGTTTAGGGTTCAGGGAGCAATGCCCAAGTCTGCTTCCCATTATAGGTGCAATAAGAATCCTAGGGCAACTCCTTATCTATCTAGACACGTGTTGGTGTTCATGTTCATGAATGGACATCATGTGCTCTTTCCGTTATGTATCTGGACATGGGTTTCTGCATTATGAGTTTGCCACTCTCCCACTACTATTTGGTGATATTGGGAAAAACCCACAGCACACTAAACTGCAGATAAATCTTATTTGTCTTTGAAATTGAAATTATGACAATGCCACTAGTCGATTCATAAAATGTTGATTAGTCCTAGATTGCTTCTTCCTTGAAATTATGACAATGCCACTAGTCGATTTAGTTAATTATGGAAACTAACTAGCTTGTCCTGGTGAACTGAACAAACCATACTATGTATTTTTGTTGCAGGGAAAGAGGCGAAAGATCGACCAGGACCTGGCGACCTGGCTAAATGACAAGATAGCAATCCAAAGGGAGAAGCAGAATTCCTAGAAAATGGCCTTTGACCACCTGCGCACTGAACTCACGGTCCTTTCTGACAAGTGCCAGAAACTGAAGGAGTTAAACGTCGGCTGGGCAAAGCTACATAGTGAAGGTCGCACCTCGGCTAGGAAGTAGACGGAGATCATGAAAGGGATCTTGAAGAAAAATCATATGGCTACGGACCAACTTCTCCAAGCCGTGACGGAGTGTTGGAACCTACAGCTGAAGCACGACATAGTACTGAAGGAGTTGGCCAATCTTAGGGAGGAAAACATGCAGCTCTAGGCCAGGCTCGCTTGAACACAACATATGTCTATTTAGTACTGAACTGCCTGGTTTATCCTCTGTAGTGGTGATTTTGTAAGCGTGAACTTAACTCTATGCACGATATGTGTGTTCCTCTGAAATTAGTTTGCTCGAGGATTGAGTTTGGCTTAGTTAAGAAAGTGCAACTGCAAGTCTTATAGTTAACTAGTTTCAGGCATTGGCACAACATAAATTATTCATCTCGAATTTCCTTTATCCTCTATAGTCTGTCCTTCTTCACCCTTGTGCGCCTTCTTCAGTTCCTTCAACAGATCCACCATGCAGTACTCTAGCTTCTTCTTGTCTTCCCTGAGCTGATCTCTCACCTTTTCTGCATTATGAATCAGCAACCTATGACTATCCTGAAGCTTCTTTGTAGTTCCAACAACCAAGCTCTCATCGATTCTGTCAGTTAGCTCTGACTGCAAATTCTCGATTTCTTGTCCCAGCTCCTTATTTCGTACCGACAGCTTGTAATTTTTTTCAGCTGCATCACTTACATCAGTAAATCTCCCCGACCTTTCCAACTCATACATCTCCCATAACTGTGCCAAACATTTCTTAAGTGCATCTGGCCACTCAAGATCCACCCACTCTACTGCTTGACACACCGGGCCAACCTAAAAACACACACACTATAGTGTTATGAACATGCACGATACATTTCATGTCACAGTTGCACATAATGTAAAAAAACCTGATTTGTACAACCGAAAAACCTTCTCCCAGTGTTACTTCCTTTGAATGCAACATATCTCCTTAGTTTTAGCCCATGGTCACATGTCACTTCTCCATCGAGATCTAGGCTCTCCCATTCGGAGTCGTATATCGTCCATGGTGCCTATAGGTAAACGCAAAGCTGAAATCGAACACGGTTGCATGCACATATAGAGCTCAGATCAAGAGATTTACCATTGCCTAACCCTAGCGCGAGAAAACAGAGGAACTCACATCGTGGAAGGAATACTCGATGTCAGAGAGAAGGTTGTCGTTGCTCGTCTGGTCGTCCTCGCCGTTCAAGGACAGCATGGAGAATGCGTCATCGCAGGCGACAGTGTCGGCGTCAGCGTCGGCATCGGAGAGAGAGAGAGAGAGAGAGAGAGAGAGCAGCCCTTCTATCGCTGCAACAATGACTAAATTGGCATGTTATAATAGTTTAATGGATACCATGCCCTTTCCCTGGATTACTGTCTCCTGCCTAATATGGATTCTCTTCATACATTCTCATTTTAAATATTAAACGTGTACTCCCTCCATCCCAATTTCATTGCCTAACAAAAACATACCAGTATATTACATCATCTAAAGAAACAAAATCATGTCAACTACAAGGTACTTATGCATCACTTCTTCAGTCATGGTTTCACAAAACATTACATTACAATCTCTCAACAAACATAATCACATGATGGTTTCACAAAACATCACATTACAATCTCTCAACAAATATAATCACAGAAACAAGTATATTACATCAACTCAAGAAACAAAATCATGTCGACTACAAGGTACTTACGCATCACTTGTCATGTCATGGTTTCGCAAAACATTACATTACAATCTCTCAACAAACAAAATAACAGAAACAAGTACAGTACATCATCTCAAGAAACATAATCATGTCAACTACAATGTATTTATGCATCACTAGTCCAGCATGGTTTCACAAAACATTACATTACAATGTCCCAACAAACATAATAACAGAAACAAGTACGGTACGTCAACTTAAGAAACATAATCATGTCAACTACAATGTACTTATGTCTTATTACAACAACGATGGTTTTAGTGAGTGACATGTCTGAAAATCTCAACAGCTTGCACAACATTATATCGCAATCTCTCAACAAACATAATCACAGAAACACGCTCTAAATGCAACAACAGTCAATATTACAAATACAGGCAGGGGAACCCCGCGGTCCATATGACAAGCCCAGGGTAGTAGCTCTCATCAGATCTCATCAACGTCGACCACCTCATTCTGTTCAGCCACTATAGGGGCATCTACATCCACTATAACCTGTTCAACAACATCAGAAATGGTGCCAAGGAAGAACACCTTCCTGGTTCGCTTCTTTCGTCGCATAATCTGCATAAGATCTTCAGTATCCAAAACATCTATGAATTGTTGCTTCTTATGATGGCACCACCGGATTTTTGCCATATTCTTAGGGACAATACTGATTTCCTTACCGATCATCTCTCTCATTTCATCAAGAGTTATGTTTTTGAATCGATAGTGATCTCCACAGTACATGACGAAACTGGCTTATTAACTCCCTCATCAAGTTTTGCCATGTATGAATCGACCTCTATGCGTATACTGAACTTATCTAGATCAGCATCTATTGGTCCGTATTCTCTAGGAACAGAAGCTCTAGCAGCAAGATCTCCAGCATCTGCATACATATCATCAATCATCGCTTCAACTTTCACCTTACGATTAGCTGCACAACACTCCCAAACCATCTGAAGCTCATGGGAGTGCTCAATTTGCTGATAGGTATCATTCATGTTGCACCACACCAATTTTATCCTCTGTCTAGAACCCCCGAGAATTCTAGCGGCAAACATATCTACCAGCTGCGAAACAAACACAACCTCTTTGAAATTCACAAGCAGATGCACATCTTGCCCGAACACAACCCTCTCGCAACCAAAATCAAGTTTTGAAGTGTACTGGCAAACATGAACTGTGAACTCATATAGGTCCCTTGTATCAAAGCTATGCCTAATTTGATTAAAAAATGGGAACTTTTCAGTTCATTCGATTCTATTATGCCGTAACTAATCTACTTGCAAGATAAGGCACAGATAAGAAAAATTCACCTCTCACTCTTCTCTCGGGTTTTTTTCTTCAAGATCTAGGTGCCGCATCCGCCCACCGGAGCCGAACAATCTGCCGCCGGCCTTGCTTTTCTCTTCAACCCGCTGCTCATAGGTACCTTGGGAGCAGAATCCTTACTGGCCTCCTCGCTAACCGGGGCTGAGGACCTCGCTGCTGCTTCGTGTTGAGCCCCAGACTTGGGCCCCGACGGACCAGAATCAGTCGGCGACATAGCTACAACCTTCGCCTTGCAAGACATGTTGGGCCGCCTCCGTCAGATTCAGTGTCGGGGGAGGGAGAAAAAAAGGTCCTCCGCCGCAGGCAGATTTAGGGTCGGGGAAGGGAAGAAAAGGGACCGCCGCCGCCGCAGCAAGATTCAGTGTCGAGAGTTAGGAAAGTACAGTAATGGATTTGCCCCTACGACACGTGCAGGGTGGCTAAGAAGAGTGACCGGCGAAGAAGGGGCACAGCAGGAACTAGTGTAACGGAATATCCTGACTTAACGGGCGCGATTTGAAAATATTGGGTTTGGCCATCATTCACTCGAAACACCCCTCTCAGCAATTAGCACCCCAACTCTTCAATCGCGGTGATTAAAATCAACTTGGGTACCGCGTTGCCTGGGTGACCCAACTTTCAGGCCGCAAAATGATATTCTCCCCACTGACCCAGTCACATTGCCTGCACCTAGGGTTGCAAAGCGGCACCAGATCCGCCCAGCTTCATAGGCAAAATTTGTTAGTCTACTTCAATTTTTTTAACAAAATTAGTCTAGTTTGAACTAAATTTTGCCTTTGCGGGATTTCGCTGGTTGCCGCTTCGCAACCCTACTTGCACCACACTTGCTCTCTACCTTGCTTCTCCGCTCAACCTTAGTGATCCCCGCACGCTGACCTGGCCCTGACCCTACCGCGTCCCTATCCCCGCAGGCTACCCACCCCGCCCCGCAACTTCTCGATGTGACCGCTCCCCTCACCAACCCTCCTTCCTCCCTGCAATCCCACCACAGGCTCCATTGATCCCAGCCACCCCTGCCGCTTCCCACCCCAACACCAACCGACCTCGCCTACCTCTAGCGCCCTAGCTCTGCCAAGCACCGCTGCTCCGTCGGCCTCTCCTCCGCGTGATAGCTGCCACCAGGGACATGATGCGCCGCCTCCTCGCCCTGCCAATGAGTCCAAAATTGAAGCATATTTACCTTTTTTTTGCATAAATAGAGTAGGGATCTTTATATTTCCCTGTTTTTGCACGCACCATTTTTTTCTTGTTTTAACAGGATCCCAAATCATTGAGTCTTATATGAACATATCAATTAAAACGGTCATATTGTGTAATTATATGATATTTCTAAGTGATAAAAGTCATTTTATGGATTTACCTTCGCACCAGGGAGAATACCAAGCTAGGAGGAGCAACCAGTATCGATAACAACTGGTGGTACAGGTGGAGCCCGCCCGTACTGTCCGCCTGTACCAAGTGCCAGCACGATCGCCTCATCAAATACTTTCTCCTGGCAAAGACGAGAGAGAGATCCGACATTCACATGGACCCAAAACCACGAAAAACCACATCTGAAATGGACCTGAAGGAGGAACTTGGCTGGGGCAAAATCCCAGCTGCTTCACGGATCATTGGAGGATAATGCAGCATCCCCTTCATCACCAACCGCTGCATCTACATTACCACCATTACCCTCTCATCTGTTAGATCTTATTGTAATTCCAGATTCAACTGTGGTTTGCATTAGATCTATCTTCGTACTTTTATCCATTCATTTGATTATGATGATGCTGTTGATTGCTTCCATGTGTGTGTAGTTCCTTTGTTCTTGGCGAGATGGAGAAACCCTAGTGCCATTATGAATGCGTAATAAAGATGATCTATTCTTGTGTCCATATGACTTGCCTATCTATGATAGAATTATGATTTGTTTTTGATCTATCACTTAAGATGGTATGTGTAGTCAGCCACATATCTTTTGCGCTTGGGACTAAAGGGAGGGAGAAATCCTTTGGACATGTCTTGGGATCGTACCCGGAATGACCCCGTGACAGATTGGCGTCAGCTCGTAACCTACACGGTCAAAGGAGGATAAAAGAGGGACTCCCTAAGCTAATTACGATATCGACAGGAAACCCTTAATTGCGGTGGTTTGTATGGGTGACTGCTCTCAGACATCACAATGGTTATTTAGAGGTGACCTCACTCTTGGCTCAACAAAGTTGCCTCCTACAAGCCTTGTAGTGAACTTCTTATTATGGAGCTCTCTCCACACATCTCATGACACAAGAAGTATGTTATATTGATTACAAATAACAATAATACTATGCTAGTGGTGTATCCTACATTCCGGAGAACGTTTTAGCCCTATTGATTTCCACCACGCTTTCATACAAACTTGTTACTTGTTTCCTTTTACTTGTTTTAATTACTTTTCTACAAACAACCATAAACCTTTCATACACCCTTTACTTGAGATCAAAGGCAGCTTATAAGTATCCTTTGGTAGATAGTAACGAGGGGCATAAAGACCTTTACCAATAGCTCTTTGTATCTTTACTTTGAAACTAGCTACAATTGATCTGTGCACTTGTAGTCATCAAGCTATTTGTTGGCGCCGTTGCTGGGGAGCTAAGTGCTTTTGGTCTTTGTTCTTAGTTACTTATTTTACTGATTGTTTTATTAAAGTTGTTTATTAGTTTCAGGTGATACATTATGGGTGAATACCTACATATAATCCAGCTGGAGGCTGTGAGGAATTTTTGTCCGCCCATGGACGCCTATTTAAAATCTAATAACCCAAGAGGGTATGATATTAACCCCATGCTCTTAAATCTTTTCCATGCAAATAAATTTGCAGGAGATGGTACGGAGGATCCGTATGAGCACGTAGGGTTCTTTGAAGATATTTGTGGGACTTTCCACCTTAATCTACAAATTGAGGATGAGGTTAAATTTGCTCTCTTTGCTCAAACTCTCATTGATGAGGCTTGTTCTTGGTACATTCAAAGTTCTACAAAGATAACTAATTCCTAGGAGAGCCTAGCCTCTTTATTTTTAGTTGATTTCTTTCCCGGGGCAAAAACTCTTAGCGTGTCGTGGTGGTGGCACGACAGATGCCATGGATAGGTTAAAGATGGGGCCAAAGTGCACTAGAGGTATCCAGGGAGGGATGGTGTGGTGATTCCACACATATAAGCTTGTATTCTCTCTATCAATGGTGGATTACAAGTGCTCCTTGAGCTATTCGTGGGAAGGAGGAAGAAGACCCTCTCTACTGCCCACACTTCTCTGTAGGATTTTACCTTAGTAAAAATTGCCGACCCTCTCTATGGAGATCCAGGCCCTCCTTATATAGGGGAGCCTAGGTTACAAGTTAGGGCATACGTGGAAGGCATATTCTTCGAATATGCCTCTCCAAAAGTAGCAAAGAAATGCTCCTAATTTTCCCTCTGCAAGCTGGTCAGGACTCATAGCGTAAGCCTCTCTGAGCCCCTCTGTGGCGCGGTGTCACCCGACAAAGGCAACGTTACCTTTGTCGACACGTACTCGTTGGTTCTCCTCTCTGTCCTCTGCGCTCATGCTACAGTGGAGAGAGAAAAGCTTTGACCGTGGAGATTCCTTCCTTCTCTTGTAAGCCAAGTAGTAACCCAGATGATGCTTGGCTAACTTGGCCCTGAGGGTACCTTCAAACAAGTTACAATGAGCGTGCCGACATAGTCTTTATGCTGGCTGAGGTAACGTTGGGTGAACACCATCCGGGCTAGGTCTACCGTAACTTGGCTTTCCTTGAGGTAACTCGGCCAGCACTTACTTTGAGCTCACCATTCCTCGGCTTACACTACCATTATACCCTGGCTTGACCCTACCCCCAACATTAGTCCTCGAAGATGGTGCGGTCTTAGCAACTTCAGCTGATAAGGCCACAACAGGTTCAACCCACTAAATTCTTTGTTCCTTTCGCCGAGTTACTCTTATGTCGGCAAGCTTTCCTCAGTGACTCGGCTTTTCCACTGTAGACTTTGTTTTACTTGACCTCCCTTGGCTCATTCCGAGTTATTCCTCGTTGGCTGAGTTATTCTCCCGTTTCCGGGTTACCCACTTAGATTCCTTACTGCTCGTGTACGCTTCCCCACATCCTACATGGAGGGTAATCATTGTTTTGCCTCATTTTAGGGGCATGCGCGAGTTACTGTGCATGTTGTCAGGGATTACTATGCCAACGTCACATTGTGGGCGCCTCTTCGATAACCGCAAAGCCACATCATGTCACGTGATCTGCTACGCTATGTGGCCCTTCCTGTGGCCCGCTGACGATTGGTCAATCCAGTTAAATACACGGCCACACCATGCGGCACTCTGCGCACGGCGATCCTAGTACCCCCACTAGGACGTGGTTAAATAGGGGAGCAGGGGAATCCTTTGCCGTTTCCCCCGTTCGTTCGCTCCCTCTGCCTGTTCTTCTTCCCTCCTGCTGCGCCGCCACCGCCGCCGCTACCGCTGCCTCCACTTAGCGCTAGCGCTACCACCACCTCTCTCTGTTCTTGCTTGCTCCGTCGCTACTCCACCGCTCATAGCTGCCACGAGGCTGCACCAGTCCAGGCCTCGCTCCCTCTCCGCAGATTACTTCTGTGAAGAAGAAGATCTGAAGATGGCTGAGGAAGTTGTCGTCGTCGAAGAGCACGAAGAGCACCATGAGCGCGGCGCCTGGGCCGATTCCTGGGTCTGCCAGGATGATATTGACTGGCTGATCCGGTCCCACCGCCTTCCTGCCAGGGTCAGTTGCCACCTTCCCGGCGAATAGCTTGCCCTCGTACCTGAACCTGGTGAGATCGTGGTCTTTGTCTCCCATTTCCAGCGCGGTTTTGCTCCTCCCGTCTCTGATTTCTTCCATGAATTCCTCACTGTTTTCCATCTCCAACCCCACCATCTTCCGGCTAACGCCATCACCTCTCTTTCTGCTTTCGCCTCCGGGGTTGAGGGATACCTCGGCCTATGGCCCTACATAGCCATTTGGTTCAAATTCTTCGAATTTAGGGCCAATGTTATCCTGGATAAGGATATTCCCCCTGCCGACAAACTGCTGACCCAATGTGGGGCGGCTTCCATCTCACCTCGGAAAGGGTCCGAGTTTCGCCGAGTCACTGGCTTGGAGTCCTGCAAAGGATGGGCCAAGATGTTCTTCTACGTGAAGAACGATACCTCGGAGGACATGATTCGGTTGCCCCTGTTTTCTATCGACGTCCCTGACAGAACTCGGTGGAGCCGGATCCCCGATAGACTAAAGGCAAACACTTTGGTCAATTTAGTGGAGAAGCGCATCAAGGAGCTAAATCTGTTGGGGTTAACTGGCGAGGATATAATGATCACTTTCATTCGTAGCCGAATCTTCCTGATGTAGCAGCACACCCACACACTTCAATATTTGAGCTCTCTGATGCTTAGATAGTTAAGGCTATTTTCAAGATAACCCTGGAATTTACTGATGATTGGGAGTGGGGTTTGAGCACTTCAGCCGAGATAGGCATGCTCCCAAGGTATATCTCTTACGCGAGCCTCTTTCTAACTTGTATCTTATGTCGGTCAGTTTCAGTTATATGATCCTTTTGTCTTGCCCTTTCAGATGTTCCTTCAGCAAGGCGTCGAGGATGGCGCTGACCCATCCGTTAAGTGTGGGAAGGACCTTGATACCTCGAATATGGTTGAACAGACTCTGAGGACTTCTTGGCCATTCCAGATTACGCCTCCGGTCGACCTTCTGGTGAGGCTTCTATTTTAAGGGATTGGCCGGACGATGATGAAGACCCTGATATTGTGATCTTGGAGGTATATGATCCTATTCCTATCTCATATGCTTTTCCGGTTGTTCCCCCTCCAGCTAACCGATATGGTCAGGTCCACACTGATCCTCCCCTTGTCGTGGGTGAGCCAGCGCCTATCCCGGCAAAGAAACGAGCTGCCACTTCTGTTCTTTCATCCGAGCCATCCAGGGCTGGGAAAAGATAGAAGAAATCCGGCAATAAGGCCACCCGCAAGCCTCCGACTAAGGCCACCGCCCGGAGAGCACCAAAGCCCAAGGAACCACCTACTGCATCCAAGTAAGCTCCTCTTTCATTCCTTGTTCTTCAAGTTGCCTCTCTCTCTTAACGTGTATTTCTTGTTTCTCTCTTTATGTTCTAACTTGATATCTATTTTCTGTCTGACTCGGTAGGGCTCCCAAGGATATTCTCAGAGTGGCTCGATCATTGCCTCACCTATCTGAGGTGATCCAACTTCTCCTCGCTATGATGGCGCTTGCCCCTTGAGCCCCATCCATGAGATCTCTACGGATGCGCCAAATCTCAACCCACCTCGGCAAGAGGAGGGCAACGTCGGCACAGAGGGAGGTGGTGCTGCCAAGGATGTGGCTATGCCGGACTGGCCTAGTGCCTCTTCTTCCCAGAAAACAACAAGTAGATGAAAGTACCAGCAATGTCAGCACCGAGCAAGTGTCTACCGAGGTGCCAGTGACCCTAGCACCGACTCAAGTCCAACCTCAACCAGCTCCAACTCCAGCTTCAAGTTCTTCTATTCAAGTTCCTCCCACGTCCGAGTCTCCCTAGAATTGGCAAGATGACCAAACTCGGTCTAACCCAAAGGCCACATCTTCTGTGCCAACATCTTCAGAGCCTCAGACCAAGCCCATAGATCAAACCACATCTTTGCCACAGTAGTCCAAATCAAGCACCAAGGCCAAGAAAGGTGTTGATGCTTCCGCGGGTCAAAAGGCTTCCGAGGCTGCTAAGGTCACGCCCAAAGGACCAACGGCCGGGTCTGGGTAGCGCACCCTTGAATCCATGATGCAACAAGGTAGTGCTTCTTCTGGCTCTGCCGCTAACAAACAACTCACTCTGCACACCAGCTCGGCCGCAGCTCACTCTGCTCAGAAAGCTGCTCACACCAAGGGCTTGGTCGTGGCTCAGAATCTCAACGGGGAGAGCTACAGCTCACTCACCAAGTATGAGGACAATTGGAACAATGCTGAATATGTTGATGTCAATTCTAATAATCCGTCAAAGTTCGGTCCTACCGAGATTGGCGCGCAGATGAATATGGCCGCCAAAGCCATTGGCCTTAGCATCAAGATGATGGAGGTAAATCCTTCCACCATGCCCTTACATATGCGCAAGTTGTTTTAGATATATCCTCTAGTCCCCGAGCCTCCTGTGGGGTAACGCGTTACTCGACCGGATGCTCAAATCTGAAGTATTTTTCTTGTGTTAAATTTGTTAATAGTTTCAAGCTTTTAATCATTTAGAGCCGAGTTAGGTTCTATTGGGGGGATACCCTTTGGTAGGGTCACGCCGGGATATAAAAGGTCATGTTATCCAAGGTACGACAAGGTCAAAGCGTAAGCTGGCCGAGTCACCTCAAGGCAGGCCGACTTACGGAGTGACTCGGCCCGAAGGATGTTCGTCTAACCTTGTCCTAGCTGACATATAACGTATGTCGGCTAGCCCTTTGTAAATTGTTTGGAAGGTACCCACAGGGCCGAGTTAACCAGGCGCTAGCTAGGTTACCACTTGGCTTACAAGAGAGGGAAGGAATCTCGCTAGTCAAAAGGTGGTATATGTCCACTGTAGCGTGAGCGAAGCGGACATAGGGAAGGACCAGCGGGGAGTGGCCGACAAGGGTGGCGTAGCCAATGTCGGCTGACGCCACCAATGTCGTACGATGCCACGCCATAGAGGGGCTCAGAGAGGCTTACGCCCTGAGTCCGGACCAGCTTATTAAAGTGTAAAAGAGGCATCTTACTTTACCGAGGAGCATATTCGGAGAATATGCCTCCACGTATGCCCTAAGTTGTAACCTAGCCCCCCCTATATAAGAAGGGGCAGGACCTCCATAGAGAGGGTCGGCCATTTTTACTAAGGGAGAACCCTGTAGTGTAACTATGGGTAGTAAGAGAACTAGTCTCCTTCCCACGAACAACTCAAGGGGCCCTTGTAAAATTATAATCCATCTTCAACAAGAGAGAAATACACACATCTGTCTGTGGAATCACCACACTATCCCTCCCTAGATTCTTCTAGTGCACATTGGCCCATCTTTAGCCTATACATGGCATCTGCCATGCCACCACCATGATAGTTGGCGCCCACCATGGGGCCAGGGGTGCTAGCAGGAGTAAAAATCCAGACGGGAAGCATCATCGTCACCAGCGAACGCATCGTCTCCAGGCTGGTTCTGCGCTAGACTATGTCAGCGACAATGTTGGTAGCTTCGGCAGGTGCCCTCCTCCGTGCAACGACCTCTTCATCAAGCTTGGCACCCACAAGATCTACGTTGGCGTTGACGAGTCCTACGTTCACACATAGCACGTCGTTGAGGGAGCTGAACCACCTCTTAGCACGGCTCACGGCTCGTGTATCACTCGCTCCGCTAGCTGCGTTGAGGTCATGATGACGACGCCTGATGCAGGAGCAAGCAAGGATCCGGCGCCAGATCCGGACGCTACACCGAAGCAGTCAAGATCAAGATTCCCTCTACTAGAGAGGCCAAAGAATGTGCTGCAGCATGCAATAGATAGCTTAGAAACACCCATAGCACTAGTAGTAGATCTGGCTTAGGCACAGGCCGAGTTAGAGGAGACTAGGTAGAAAATGTTAGCTGGGGCAAAAAAATTAGCTGAGTTAGAGTAGTCACTGAACATTACTCAGCGGGAGTATGCAAAAGAAAACCGTATAGATGGAATGAAAATCAGAGGTAGAAACTTGATCACTGATATTGAAAAGGAGTATGTGCCTAAACCAGGGCAAACGGCTACGCTGATAACAGCATGACTAGAGAGGTACAGTACCCCAGCAAACAACCTTAGGGCTGCAGAGGCAGCATCGTCCGAGTTAGAGGGTCTAACCGGAGAAGCCCGAGAGATGCAGCAGGCACTACAAGAAAAGTTGGCTTTTACAACGGATGATTTTCGTGGTTGAAGGCCCGTTTTTCGTGGCCAAAGAGTCTTGCGTGACGGATGACCTTCGTGGTAAAAGCCCCATCACAAATGAATTAACCATGATTTTTTTCGACCATGGCGGATTGCACCCTTCAGCCATGAAAACTTGTCCCGTTGTAGATCTATTCACCAGCCACGCTGAGACGTCATGCAAACTGTCACATGGCAGCCACCGTTAGCGGCCGGCTACTACCGTTAGTGGTCATAGAAACCGTGGCAGAAGCCAGGCCCAGCCAAGGCCAGCTAAATACTAACTGGGCCGACCCATCAGGGGAGCCCAATAAGAAGATGGCCCATTACTGTTTTGTCCTACATTGTTTGAAATGGGCCCAAAAATGCAGCCACCAGTGGCCCGCGAACTTTTATGCCCGATTCTGTTTCGGCCTACAGAAGGCCCATGTTGGTCCAACACTGTGCTGCCACTTGAGGCCTAGACAAATCCGGCACGGCACTGTTCAATCATGTTGCCAATCTAGCCTTTTACTGTTCACTCATGTTACTATTCCAGCCTTTTAGGAATTTCGACCTGTTACTGTTTAGGCCCTTTAGTGTTTGGGCTTTTGCCTGTTTAGGCCGGCACTATTTGGCATGTTACTGTACTGGCCTACCACCATACTGGCCTTTTGATGTTGATACCTTTTACGGTTCCGGCATTTTCACTGTTCTGGCATTTTCTCTGCTCTCGCCTTCTACTGTTCTAGCATTTTACTATTCTGCCCTTTTACTGCTCTAGCCTCTTACAGTTCTGGCCTTTTGCTGTTCTGGCCTCTTACTGTTCTGGCCTTTTACTGTTCTGGCATTTTACTACTATGGCCTTTTACTATTCTGTCCTTTTCATGTACTGGCCTTTTATTGTACTGGTCATTTACTGTTCTGGCCTTTTCCGATTCTGGCCTTTTACTGTTCTCATCGTTTTGGGTTGTCCATGCGCATGTTGTTTCAATGTTCGGCATGCTACTTCTCCGGCATGTTACTGTTTCGGACTTTTTTTGCTAACGCCTACTTTTCATAGAATAGGTGAATATCAAGACATTAATTAATAAACACACAGAAATTAAAATTACTAATTACTCAACAATAAAAGTTGGTTACAACATGTTATACAACAAGATCATAATTCCGACAGATTACAACGTGTCAGTACCATCAATAAGAGATCGGTACATGGCGATTCGCTTCAATGTATCATCTGTCCTCTTCTTCAACATTTTAGCTACAGATCTAAGAGCAGCTACACCCTTTCGTTCTGCATGCAATACATCATTTATATATTTATCACCTGCAGGAGTTGTTCTAGGTGGACTTCTAGGTAAGTTGTTTGCTTCGGAAATGCAATGAGAGGATGAATGGGACGAGGGATCACAACTTTCAGTCCTGCCTTCCAAGGACTCCTACTGGGTTTTAACTGTAGTCTGCTAAAATATGGTGAAACAGGTTAAAACAAACAACAAGGGAAACAAGTAGTATTATATAAAGTAGAGATCATTTAAAGTAAGTATGAACTTAGAGTAGCACGGTCAGGCTGATAGTAGCTCCTTCTCAAGCGGGTGCGACTCCTGGTCAATCTGCCAAAAGAATCTGAGCAGAGCAGTTGGAACTCTGGTCCTTGTACTCCATTGTCATTTCTCTGCATGACATTTTAAACCAAGTTGGTTCGTTTGGAAGGATGAAAACTCCAAAAACATAGCATTAAAAATTACCAGATGTATGTTTCAAACTAGATAGTTGGTTTGGAAGGATGAAAGAAGGTGAAAACGCCAACATATAGCATTAAAAATGACCAGATATATCATCCAAACTAGATGGACATTTTCCAAATTAAGCATCCGCACATATATTCACAAGTGAACATAAATGCAAATGTCATGGATAGTTCTTAGGTAGAATGAATTTTAACTTATTAGGCATGTAGGTTATACAACTAATTAACATGACAAGAATCTGGCCTAAGTAACACAAGGAAACCTCATGATTCAGCCTTGCTGGGCGTCAGATTGTTAGTGTTGGACATTCTATGAGGTGTTTGCATGACCCGTGCGAGCGCTCGGAAAGAATAGAATCTATGAGTTCGTGTTGGAGGATTAAACCGATAGCATGAGAATAAAGAAAGTAAATAAAGAAAGGGAATAAAAGCGAGAAGCTAATGATGTGGATAGGACCTACAAGATGAAGGGTGCAAAGGAAATGGAAATAGCATCCAGGATATTGAGCAACATCCTAACGACTTCGCAGCTTACAAGTACCAAAAATATAGCAAACGGGCAAGAGAAATTACCGCTGCACGACGAGGACAGGATGCGATGGGCAAGTGGGCGGCAGGGGCGGTGGCTCGGCATTTCAGGGTCAGCAACGAATGATTCAGTGAAGCAACCCCGGTAGGGTAGACGACGGCATTGGCGAAGCAGATACGGTGCTGCGAGGGAGTCGGTGAAATAGTTCCGATGAAGAGCACCTGCAGTGGAAGAGCTCCGGTGTGGAAGAGAGGGCCGGTAGTGAAGCAGCTAGAGGAAGGTCGAGGTTGGAGGGGTGTGGGCGAGGCAGAGACGATGGGGGATATAGGTAGGATGACGCATATTTATGACCTATACCCCTCTATTATTGCAGTACTCCCACAGTCCTTGTTTCCGGAGCAGGGATAGAAGAGGAATTTTGCATTTGCAAAAAGCAAGTGGGATATTTGAATAGATGCGCGGGATATTTGAATAGATGTGCGCGGGATGTTCCGGCGCCATGCATAAATTTTGAGGTTGAAGCTTCGGACGTACGCTACTCTAACGCGGTCGCTCTCACGTGTTGGCCCCGTCTAGACCCACACGCCAGCGACAGTATGCTTACCAACATATAAATGAGTTTCCACACAGTTGCTAAAATTGATAAACAATATATTTTGAAGGCTTTCATACAAGATGACCAAGGTCACGGCCATATCTTTGTTATAGTTTATAATAGCATGTCCATATGTGGTAGATAGGTACATCTTGGCATTTCAAAAGAAGATTCTAGATTTGATGGACAATGCCCAACTTTCATGAATTTCCAAAGTTTCTAGCTAAATCTATGCAATAAAATGACTTTTTGACAATTTGAAGTAAATATGTCTGATTTCGAACTAGAAAGTGTGTAATATACCTTGCTTTTGACTTTTTAAAATAACTCAAAGATATCAAGTAGTCAAATATTGGAGAACCATCGAGAGTTTCACAAAATTCAACTTTTTGATATGAACGGTAATGACACCTAATTTTGGCCATTTTAAATAAATACAAAGAAACAAAATATAAAAAGAAATGCATCCATTATTTTCTCTCTTCGTATCTCACTATGTGCACTAGCTAGTTTCCATGGAAAAATATAATCTTGAAATTTGATAACTTCTGAGAAAAAATTGTATCACAATATATGGAGTACCATGCAAGAATATGCATGGCTCTCAAACCAGATGACCAAGGTCATGGACTATCTTTTCTTTATTTTATAATAACCTATCCATATTTGTTATGGTGTGTATTAGCATTTAAAATATTATTTACAAAGGAAGCTTCTAAATTCTAAGTTATTTCAATTTACTAAGGCACAACAATGGCTTTAGTCATGAAGCTACTACAAAACATGGCTTAAAATCACACTGCCATGGTTTTCACTCAAAGTATATATAGCCTAGGGTTAAGTTTAGGGTTCATGATTTTATTTTGGGTTGAGGGTTTAAGGGTTCATGGTTTATGGTTTAGGATTTTAGGATTTATGCTTTTAGGGTTTAGTGGTTTAGGGTACATGACTTAGGGTTTAGGGTTGTTTAGGGTTTTAGGGTTTATGATTGTTTAGGTTTTAGGGTTTAGGGAATTTTCAATAATAATGTTTAAGCTTTATATATGGTTATATTCATGGAATAGAACGGCGTTATCGCAATTTAATAAAAGTATTTCAAAATTTGATCTATAAGTGCATTATACCTCCTTAGTAAGGGTTTAGGGTTCTAGGGTTAGGAAGTTAGGGTTCTAGGGTTAGGAGGTTATTAGGGTTTACAATTAAGGGTTTTTAATTTTCAATAATGTTCAAGATTTATGCTTATATTCATGTAATAGAATGGCGTTACCATAATTTAACGAAAGTATATCAAATATTGATCTATAAGTGCACGATACCTGCTGGTTTAGGGTTTATGGGTCGATGATTTAGGGTTTTACGGTTTAGATTTTATGGGTTGTTTAGGGTTTAGGGATTAGTGATATTTCAATAATGCTCAAAGATTTATGCTTATATTCGTCGAATAGAATGGCGTTACCTACTTTAATGAAAGTATCACAAATGTTGATCTATAAGTGCATGATACCTGCTTGGTTAGGGTTTTATAGTTTAGGTTTTATGGTTGTATAGGGTTTAGAGTTTAGCGAATTTAGAATAATGCTCAAGCTTTGCTGTTATATTCGTCGAATAGAGAATGACGTTACCTTTATTGAAAGTATATCAAATTTTGATCTATAAAGTGCATGATACATGCTTGGTTAGTGTTTATGGGTTGAGGGTTTGGGGTTTTAGGGTTTAGGTTTCAGGGGTTGTTTAGGGTTTAGGGTTTAGGGATTTTTTGATAATGCTCAAGATTTATGCTTATATTCGTAGAATAAAATGGCGTTACCAAATTAAACAAAAGTATATCAAATTTTGATCTATAAGTGCATGCTACGTGCTTGGTAAGGGTTTAGGGTTTCCGGTTTTAGGGGTTTAGGGTTTTGGGTGTTAGGAATTTTCAATAATGTTCAAGTTGCTTTATACTTATAATCATGGAATAGAATGGCATTACATTAATTTATTAAAAGTATCTCAAATTTTGATGTATAAGTGCATGATACCGGCTTAGGTTAGGGTTTATGGGTCGAGGGTTTAGGGTTATAGGTTTTTACGGTTTAGTTTTATGAGTTGTTTAAGGTTTAGGGTTTAGAGAATTTTCAATAATGCTCAAGATTTATGCTTATACTCGTAGAACAGAATGGGTGTTAGCTGATTTAATGAAAGTATCTCTAATTTTGATCAATGTGTGCATGACACCTGCTTGGTTAGGGTTTATGGCCGAGGGTTTAGGGCTTTAGGGCTTTCGGGTTTAGGGTTTAAGTTTTAGGGGTTGTTTAGGGTTTAGGGAATTTTTGATATTACTCAGGATTTATGCTTATATTCGTCAAATAGAATGGCGTTGCCCAATTTAACAAAATTATCTTAAATTTTGATCTATAAGTGCATGCTACATGCTTGGTGAGGGTTTAGGGTTTAGGGTTATAGGGTTTAGGGGTTTAGGATTTGGGTTTTAGGGGTTTCGCTTTTTGGGAATTTTAAATAATGTTCAAGCTTTATGCTTATATTCATGGAATAGAATAGTGTCACCCAATTTAAAGAAAGTATCTCAATTTTTAATCTATAGTTGCATGATACCTGCTTGGTCAGGGTTTAGGGGTTTAGATTTTATGGTTTACCAATAATATTTTCAAACTATATGGTTATATATATTCGTGGAACATAATGGTGTTACCGCAATTTAATGAAAGTATCTCAAAAATTGATCTACAAGTCGATGATACCCTGCTTGGTCATATTTTTTGTTAAATAAAATTGAAGGTACCGAAGTACTAAAACAAGGGAGAAACATGAAGAGTTCCTTGAGATTGAGGCGCTGTTTGGTTAGGCTCTAATTCTGGTTTTTTGATTTTTGGCTTATAAAGCTATGAAAGTGTTTTTGGCTTTGTTTTTTTAGCTTTTACTCTGACATAGTGGAATGATAGTATAGGCTAGGTTGGATGATTTTAACGATTTGATCTCGGTTTAATGAAAAATGTTCGAATTTTGAACAACAAGCGATGGGAATCTCTACTTCCCGTAATTCTGGCTCACTGACATGTGGGTCACTTGCATAGTGGATCTAAAAAGACAGTGTAGGTCAGAGTGGGCGGGCAGGTAAATATTGAAGAAGGGGGTTAGGAAACATGGATGGGGTGATGCACTTGGGAGAACGCAAATTTACGACCTATATCCCTCTGTAATTACAGTGCTCCCTCAGATTGTTGTTTCCGGAGCAGGGATAGAAGGGGAATTTTGCATTCTAGAAAGAGGTGAAGCATGTTTGAATGGATGCGCGGGATATTTTAATGGATGGGTGCGATGTTTGGGTGCCGTACCAAAATTTGAGGTCGAATCTTCTAGCATACGTTACTCCGGTGTGGGGCCTCTCAGACGCGTTGTCACCGTCTAGGCCCACACACCAGCGAGAGTTGCTTCCCAACATTTAAATGAGTTTTTAGGCATTTGCTGAAATTTTCAAACAATTTAAGGCTTCCAAGAAGATGACCATCGTCCAAAGAATAGGTGACCAAGGTCATGAAATATTTTATGATGACGTGTCCATATTTGGTAGATCGGTGCATCTTTGCAAATCAACCAATATGCCTGCTTCCAAATTTGAAGTTTGTTTTCGAATATCCAAGTAACAACAATATGTTTTGTTGTGAAGCAAGCAACTACAAAGATGATGGCTCAAAATGCCACCGCCCCCTTTTTCACACAATGTATAACGCCCTTTCAAGCTTCCAGGCTAAATTTGTGTAATAAAATAATTTTTGGGACTTGATGTTTGAATGGATGGGCGGGATGTTTGAATGGGTGGGTGGGATATTTTGGTGCTCTACCAAAATTTTGAAGTTGAAGCTTCTAAGATACGCTACTCCCACTTGGCACGTTGTCCCTGTCATATAGACCCATAGGCTTGTATGCTTTCAAGCATTTAATGAGTTTATAGACATCTGCCGAAATTAATGAACATTAATTCAAGGCTTTCAAACAAGAGGAGAAAGGTCATAGCCATAGTTTCTATACCTTTTTCATGTTTTGTACTACTCCGTACATTGAAGCATCTTCGCCAACCAATCTTACAAACCTATCCATATTTGGTAGATCGGTGCATCTTGGCATTCAAGCAATTTTTTACAAAGGAGATTCTAGATTTGATGGATACTGCCCTACTTTCATGAGTTTCCAAGCTTCCTAGCTGAAGATGCTGAAACTAAATAACTTTTTGACGATTAAAAGTAAGTATGTCTATTTACGAACTATAAAGTGTGTGATATAGCTTGCTCTTGACTTTTTAAAAATAGTTTAATGGTACCAAATTAGTAAAATATTGTAGAACCACCGAGATTTTAAAAGATTTCAATTTTTTGATATGAATAGTAATGACACCAAATTTGGGCCAGTTTTTTTTTTAAAAATAAAGAAACAAAATACAACCATTCGTTTCTCTGTTGGTGTCTCACTTTGTGCATTGGCTAATTTGCATGAAAATATATAAAATTTGATAACTCTTGAAAAACTCGTTTCACAATATGGTGTGTCATGTTTGAACATTCATGGATTTCAAAAACTAGATGACCAATGTCAAGGCCATATGTGTTACCATACTTTATGATAATGTAACCATGTTTGGTAGATTGGTGCATATTGGTATTTCAACATTGTTTAGAAAAAGAGCTTCCATATTTGGAGTTATTTTAACAGCTCTAATCGATAATAATGGCTTTAATTTTGTCATACGATATATGGTGTAGCATGTATGAATTCGCATGGCTTTCAAACCAGGTGACCAAGGTCATGGCCATACCTTTGCTATAGTTTATAACAACATGTTTGTATTTGGTATGGTCCATATTATTGGCATTTAAAATATTATTTACAAAGGAAGCTTCTGAAATTGAAGTTATTTTCAATTTTTCAAGCGATGACAATGGCTTTTGTCATGAAGAAACTACAAATAAGTATGGCTCAAAATCCCATTGCCTTAGTTTCCACACAAGATATATATAGCCCAGGGTTTATGGTTCGTGTTTTTTGGGTTGAGGGTTTATGGTATATGATTTAGGATTTTAGGGTTTAGGGCTTAAGTGTTTAAGGTTGGTATTTAGGGTTTAGGGTTTTCTAGGTTTTAGGGTTTTTGAATTTTCAATAATAATGTTCAAGCTTTTATATATATGCTTATATATATTCGTGGAATAGACTGGTGTTATCGCAATTTAATGAAAGTATGTCGGATTTTGATATATAAGTTCATCATACCTGCTTGGTAAGGGGTTGAGGGGATGAGGGTTTAGGTTTTATGGTTTTGGGGGTTTAGGTGTTTAGGGTTTAGATTTTTTGGGAATTTTCGATAATGTTCAAGTTGCTTTATATATGCTTATATTCATGGAATTGAATGGCATTAGCACAATTTGAGGAAAGTTTATCTAAATTTTTGATCTACAAGTGCATGTGATACCTCATTTGCCAATGTCGTTTAGGTGGGGTTGAGGGTTTAGGGTTTTAGGGTTTAGGGTTTAGGGCATTTTCAATAATGTTCAAACTTTATTTGTTATATACGTGGAATAGAATGACATTAGCGCAATTTAATGAAAGAATGAATCTCAGATTTTGATCTATAAGTCCACGGTACCTACTTGGTTAGGGTTTATATGGGTCGAGGGTTTAGGGTTTTATTGTTTTACGGTTTAGGTTTTATGGACTGAATAGGGTTTAGGGGGTTTATCGAATTTTCAATAATACTCAAGCTTTATGCTTATATTAATCGAATAGAATATGGCGTTACCTAACTCATTGAAAGTATCTCAAAATTTGATCTATAAGTGCATGATACCTGATTGGTTAGGGTTTATGGGTTGAGGGTTTGGGGTTTTAGGTTTAGGTTTTATTAGGGGTTGTTTAGGGTATTTTCGATAATGCTCAAGATATATGCTTATATTCATCGAATAGAAAGGAGTTACCAGTTTAATTAAAATATATCAATTTTTGATCGATAAGTGCATGCTATGTGCAAGGTTGAATGTTTGGGGTTTTAGGGTTTAGGGTTTAGGGCATTTCCAATAATGTTTAAACTTTATTGTTATATTCGTGGAATAGAATGGCATTACCGAAATTTAATGAAAGATCGAATCTCAGATTTTGACCTATAAGTCCATGGTACCTACTTGGTTAGGGTTTATATGGGTCGAGGGTTTAGGGTTTTAGGGTTTTACGGTTTAGGTTTTATGGACTGAATAGGGTTTAGGGGGTTTATCGAATTTTCAATAATACTCAAGCTTTATGCTTATATTTGTCGAATAGAATATGGCGTTACCTAACTCATTGAAAGTATCTCAAAAATTGATCTATAAGTGCATGATACCTGATTGGTTAGGGTTTATGGGTTGAGGGTTTGGGGTTTTAGGTTTAGGTTTTATTAGGGGTTGTTTAGGGTATTTTCGATAATGCTCAAGATTTATGCTTATATTCATCGA
The DNA here is from genome assembly GCA_910589775.1 of Avena eriantha. Taxonomy (NCBI): domain Eukaryota; kingdom Viridiplantae; phylum Streptophyta; class Magnoliopsida; order Poales; family Poaceae; genus Avena; species Avena eriantha. Next base: position 156,211,630 of record OU342746.1, on the reverse strand, counting down.
ATAGAAAGGAGTTACCAGTTTAATGAAAATATATCAATTTTTGATCGATAAGTGCATGCTACGTGCGGGGTTGAGGGGTCTAGGGCATTTCCAATAATGTTCAAACTTTATTGTTATATTCGTGGAATAGAATGGCGTTACCGCAATTTAATGAAAGATCGAATCTCAGATTTTGATCTATAAGTCCACGATACCTGCTTGGTTAGGGTTTATATGGGTCGAGGGTTTAGGGTTTTAGGGTTTTACGGTTTATGTTTTATGGACTGAATAGGGTTTAGGGGGTTTATCGAATTTTCAATAATACTCAATCTTTATGCTTATATTCATCGAATAGAATATGGTGTTACCTAACTCATTGAAATGCTTATATTCGCCAAATAGAATGGCGTTACCCAATTTAACAAAATTATCTTAAATTTTGATCTATAAGTGTATGCTACGTGCTTGGTGAGGGTTTAGGGTTATAGGGTTTAGGGGTTTAGGATTTGGGTTTTAGGGGTTTTGGTTTTCAGGAATTTTCAATATTGTTCAAGCTTTATGCTTATCATGGAATAGAATGGTGTACCCAATTTAATGAAAGTATCTCAATTATTGATCTATAGTTGCACGATACCTGCTTGGTCAGGGTTTAGGGGTTTAGATTTTATGGTTTAGGATTCCGTGAATTCTCAATAATATTTTCAAACTTTATGGTTATATATATTCGTGGAACAGAATGCTGTTACCGCAATTCAATGAAAGTATCTCAAAAATTAATCTACAAGTCGATGATACCCTGCTTGGTCAATTTTTTGTCAAATAAAATTGAAGGTACCCAAGTACTAAAACAAGGGAGAAACACGAAGAGTTCCTTGAGATTTAGGCATTGTTTGGTTGGGCTCTAATTCTGGCTTTTGATTTTTGGCTTATAAAGCTAAGAATGTGTTTTTGGCTTTGTTTTTTTACCTTTTACTCTGACATAGTTGAATGATAGTATAAGCCAGGTTGGATGATTTTAACGATTTTATCTTGGTTTAGCGAAAAATGTTCGAATTTTGAACAACAAGCGACGGGAATCTCTACTTCCCGTAATTCTGGCTCACTGATATGTGCGTCACTTGCATAGTGGGTCCAAAAAATCAGTGTAGGTCGGAGAGGGTGGGCAGGTAAATATTGAAGAAGGGCTGGGAAACGTGGATGGGGTAATGCACTTGGGAGAACACAAATTTACCACCTATATCCCTCTGTTATTGCACTGCTCCCTCGGATTCTTGTTTCCAGAGCAGGGATAGGAGAGGAATTTTGCATTGTAGAAAGAGGTAGTTTGAATGTATGCGCGGGATATTTTAATGGATGGGTGCGATGTTTGGGCGTCGTACCAAATTTTGAGGTCGAAGCTTCTAGCATACGCTACTCCGGCGTGGGGCCTCTCAGACGCGATGTCACCATCTAGGCCCACACGCTAGCGAGAGTTGCTTCCCAACATTTAAACAAGTTTCTAGGCATTTGCGGAAATTTTCGAACAATTTAAGGCTTTCAAGAAGATGACCATCGTCCAAAAAAAGGTGACCAAGGTCATGGAAATAGTTTATGATGACGTGTCCGTATTTGGTAGGTCGGTGCATCTTTGCAAATCGACCAATATGTTTGCTTCCAAATTTGAAGTTTGTTTTTGAATATCCAAGTAACAACAATGTATTTTGTTGTGAAGCAAGCAACTACAAAGATAATGGCTCAAAATGCCACCGCCCCCTTTTTTCACACAATGTATAACGCCCTTTCAAGCTTCCAGGCTAAATTTGTGCAATAAAATAATTTTTGGGGCTGGATGTTTGAATGGATGGGCGGGATGTTTGAATGGGTGGGCAGGATATTTCGGTGCTCTACCGAAATTTTGAAGTTGAAGCTTCTAAGGTACGCTACTCCCACTTAGGATGTTTTCCCCGTCAGATAGACCCACAGGTCTGTATGCTTTCCAGCATTTAATGAGTTTATAGACATGTGTCGAAATAAATGAAAATTAATTCAAGGCTTTCAAACAAGAGGAGCAAGGTCACAACCATAGTTTCTGTACCTTTTTCATGTTTTGTACTACTCCGTACATTGAAGCATCTTCGCCAACCAAGCTTACAAACCTGTCTATATTTGGTAGGTCGGTGCATCTTGGCATTTCAAGCAATTGTTTACAAAGGAGATTCTTGATTTGATGGATACTGCCCTACTTTCATGAGTTTCCAAGCTTCCTAGCTGAAGATGCTGAAATTAAGTAACTTTTTGACATAAAGCCATTCGTTCGCAAAGTGCAATGCTATGTGCATTAGTTTCCATGGTAAAACATAAACTTGTAATTTGACAAGTTTTGGATGAATTTTGAGCTATGGTGACTGGAAGGTGGGCCACGTATATGGTGCTGCCCAAAGCAGGGTAGGTCAGAATTTCGAAAGGTATCCCTCCACACCCCTTCGTGCTATGTATTATCATCCACCCTCCGCCGCCTAGGCCTCACCCCCTTCCCCACAAAACAGACACGCTTACGGTCGCTCCTCATCACCAACATTTGCAAAGAAGCTTTCCCTACCCGTCGGTCTTCTTGAGACGCACCGGTGGGCATGTCGATCCCATGTTAGTCCTTCTATCTCTAGCTCGATCTGGTTGACATTTTATTTCCCTTTCAAATACGTAGTTTAATTTGCCCTCAATCTGCATGGTCATAGTTTATTCTGCGTTGGATCTTTGTTCCTAAATACCTTCGGCGATTTTTGATGTCAATATGTTTGCTGAAACGCATAGGCATATATAGTTTTTGTACTCCATCTATATGTATCCTGCTTTTCTTTTAATAATAACCAACCTTGTATGTCATAATTAAACAGATGGGCAGATTTTGGATAGAGATTTCTCCATTAGGCAGCGCTAAATGTATCCTTGATGTTCTATGATTTATGGGATTTGTTAGATCTCATTGTGACAACTCAAAAGTACATTGCCCCTATCGGTTGTGTGCGAATCGTAGGGTGCTTCCTCAAAGTATAGTGGAAGACCATATTTTTACATTTCGGATGCTAAGCACAGATGTTAGATGGGTATTTCATGGTGAACCATATGATCCTCCATATGAACTGGGGGAAGCACATCTTTATCATCAAGATCAAGTAGGGGAAGCAGATGTTGATCAACTAGATCAACTGACAGGGGCAGCTCCTAGCATCTAGATCAACTTGGAGAAGGGGAGGCGAGAAAAAGCGCAAGCTGCATGAAACAGGTTTCATTTCTGGTACTACCACTATGCCAGATGACAAGGTATATCTGTAGAACGACAAATGTTTAGGTTCTGTGTCTTTCATGTTTCTCTATAAACGTATCTGTTAATCTACTAATCGCAGAAGCAGACGACCGAAGAGGACTTTGATGGTAATGACGATGACATGTTCATTGATGAGCCTGAACCTGAGGCTGTGGATCAGGTACGCTGCTTCTGGATGGATTTGATGCAGGGCTGCTGATCATCAGGGGTGTACTTTTGGTGTCGTTTGGGTAGTCTCATGACCACTAGCCGAGCTGCAAAACTCTTGGGGTGTAGAGCTATCCCATGATTGGTTCACTACTGTCGTAGTTCTGTAATATGGAGCTACCTTATTATGATTTCTAGGCCTTTGTTAGTAGAACTGTAATTGGAAACTATTCTGTATATTAGTATATACGGAGTATATGTGTGTTTGTGTGTGTTTCTAGTCTGAAATCCGAGCTTATCATTTTATTGGTTCCTAAACTATTTTTGAGGCCCCAGTGCTGGTGCCCTATGCTGCAACTACCGCCGTCTTGTCCACTGCTTCGTGAGAGGAATCAGCAAAAGGATAATAAGTTGGGATCAATTTGATTCGAAGAGGGGCGATTTTCTCTGTCCTTGGAGAGGAACCCAGGAGAACTAGTACTGGTACCAAGGGAAGGAGGAGGTTGGCTCGGTCAATTTTCTCACCCACTTGATGTGGGACCTGCTTTAACTCATCCCTGACGTGGGTGCCGCTTGAAATAGCTGTAGGCCACCACGTGATAGCTAGGATCAAAAATTCGGGATTCTCTCCCGGCAAAATGTTCCTACCACTGCCACTTAAAAATACTTACTATAGAAAAAAGTGTACTACCCAGCCCTACTACTACTAGTACTACTACTCCCCTGCCCATGAATTTCTACCAACGACAAGATAAGAAACCATCACTAGATAGCTCACATCCAGCAAGCAACTGTTGGAACTGGTGCAACCTCCGATTGGGGAGTTCTTATTGAAATTGGTGGGTGTATTTGCTCACCTCGCAATCCGGCTTTGCTTAATTTGCTTCCGATTGGGCCATTGGGGGTACTATTAGTACTAGGAGTAGTACTATTCGGTATGCTTTAATTGTGGAGTTCTTGCTTATTTCTCACCTCGGAATCACCTAATCAGGATATTTTTCCTCTTCTCTAATCGATTGGGTCATTTGGGTGGGGTGGGGGTGGTGGTGGGGATGGGGTGGGGGAGGTGGTACTGATTTCGTATGGATTCCGGATCAGGGCATGGTCACCACTGTTCTGATTGGGTCATTTGGTCAGGTTCGATTTTGGTGTTCTTCACTTTTGTAACCTTTAGTTGCTACTCGTAATGTGCAATGGATTTTGTATCAGATTCTATATGGAGAACTATGGGTCAGTGGCACGCACGACCACTATGGACAGGGATGGCCCCGTTAGTTTCCTGAAAAGTTGCCTAAAAAGGTAATGTAGCAGCATGTTCGTTGCGTTCTTCCATTCTTTCCATTGCTGAAAGTGGTTGGCTGCAACCTGGATGTATTCCTGTGCTAAAAGTTGTCTCTGTCTCCATCCTGTTTTTGTGGAAGCCTCTGTGACACCATCTCTTCTTCATTTACTGTAGCACGGTGGTACATACCTGCGAACGTGCGGTGCTCCAGGTGCGGCAAACAGGATGCCCCCACATGCCGCAGGATCCGACGAGTACCACTACTCACCAAACAAGCACAAGGCCACTGACTAGCTGGGAGGGCCCAGCTTAAAGAGAAAGGTATTTGTTCTTTATACCCTTATTACCATGGTGGAGTCAGATTTAAGTATTACCCACTTGGTGTCATGCATGCTTATCAGATGTTCAGAAACATATGTGTGATTTTATTAATTCTGGCACTGTGTTTATGTGAATTCAGATCTGGATCTGTCAGACTGTTTCATACAGTCAGTATATGACTACTATGTACTGTACTCCCTCCGTCCCAAGGCTTAGGCATATACTATATTTTTTGAGAAGTCAGGCGACGGAAAGTTTGACCAAACTTTTGAAAAAAGTCAAAAACTATCAAGAACTATGATATTATATACATACAACGTGAATATATGTTTCATGATGTATCCAAGGATATATAATTCGTATTATATTTTTTTTCTAAAAACATGGTCAAACTTTACATATGTGTTGCTATTTATGCAGATTGAAGGTGCTGCTGCGGAGGCTGAGACTGATGTAGAGACTAGTAGATTTCTGATGCCCGCACCAAAAGAGGACATCCTCTACACAACGAGGAAGCACCAACATAGTACCCAGGTGGGTAGTGACCTCTCTAAGAAGTGGGTATAATTTGGAAATCCACAATTTCACATGTTATGATTTTCCATGTTATTGTTATCAGCTAGTACTATATGTTTACGCTCATTAGAAGTTCACAAAAATAAAATATGTTTGCTTTACAGGCAATGGTTTTGTCTTATATTATTAGATTTACTTGCTCTTTACATAATTTAACCTTTCCACTTAATTTCAGTATGTACCACGCACCAGCTGCTCAGCCCTTTCTCCTACCCTCCTCTTGTCAAGCTTGTGGATTGAAAGGGGGCCCTGTATGCCATTCCAAAGGCAGAGGGATGAAAAATGGTGAATGGCCACTCTTCGCAAAGGGTACCCATGGTATCAGGTATGGATTCCAAGTGGTTTAGACCGACTTGATGTAAGATCTTGTATCTCACTTTTTTTGCTATCGCCTTACTTCTCTATCAATTTTCTCATGAAGGTTGTCCCTTGTGTCGCTCGCCCCATTATAAATAAGATGTTCGGAAACGACAAGTTTCTAACTCTGTATAGCGAGGGCCCTAAAGGCATGCGGCAACTATATGATGTGGATGTCTCCTAGACGATGGCCACCACCTATTTGGGTGGCCGAGGTTGGTCCAAGTATGTCTGTGAGAATGGTCTAAAGCAGGGGGACGAGGTATCATTCGATTTTAGCAAGCCTAGGCAGATACTTGCACGCCATCGTACACCTGTTGACCAAAGGACCAAGAACAGAGGTAGTACTAATTAATTTGATTCTGTACTCATCACAACCTCTAATGATTTTCTTGTGACTAACTGTTCTACACCATTGTCTTTACTCATCATATGACCCTGACCACTTATGTAGTCGGCTTCCCCTTATGTACCACACAGAAGGGTTCCAGCATCAAGCTGCTGGCATCAGCACTAGCATTGGCCCCAGTTCCTGCAACGACACATGTTGAGCTCAGTAGGAGAAATAATAGAGGTAGTAACTTAATTCGCTTGTATACATCTCTGTCTAGGAGTTACTGTTGTATAAGAAACCATTTTGTTTGTCCACATCTCATATGCCTCTCTAACCACTCATGTAGTCCCCTTGCCTACCCCTCAGAAGGTAACCAGCACCAAGCTGCTGGCACCCCCAATGGCACTGGCCCTAGTTCCTGCTCCGGCACCTGTTGACCTAAGGAGAAAGAATGGAGGTAGTACCTTAATTTGCTTGTATACTCATCATATCCTCTGATCACTGTCTTGTGAGTAACTGTTGTATAAGAGACCATTTTGCTTGTACACTTCTCATCTTCCTCTACCATCCCTACAGTCAGCTTAGCTACCCCTCAGAAGGAATCTAGCATCAAGTTGATGGCGCCGGCATCGGTTCTCGGCCTTCTAGCTCCTGCACCAACCCCTCTACAATTAGTGGCACCATCTCCTGCAGCAGCACCAGCCCCAGCACAGGCACCGGCACAAGCTCCTTCATCACCCCGGGTAGCACCTTGTTAGACCATATCCTACACATGTGTCATCACAAGGTTGCACCGGATTATGTTTGTGAGTATATGGTGGCAGATAAACTGTTCTGAATGTCTTCTCAAGTTTCACATGATTCAGTGCATTGCTCTTAGTAATTATACGTCTATCTCTTGCTTTGACTCAGAAATTGCCTAAAAGTGCCACAAAGAAACTCCAGGCCACACGAAAGGGCACAATAGTCTTCACGATGCAGAGCGAAGGATTGCGAATCGAGGGATGCTATGCCATTAACTCGACTGATGGGCGCTTGGCAGCTACTTCTAGGTGGATCAAGTTCTAGAAAGCAGGCAAACTTACTATTGGAAGAACGGTCAAGGTCGATGTATCTGGCTGCCCTGAATGCCACATGTTGTTCATGAACTTCCTAGCTGTGTAGCTCTTTGGCCGCATGCTATTATAATTAATTATATGGTTGTCTTATCTCCACTGATCATATATGGGTAGTAAAACTATGATAACCTTTTGCCGGATTGGAGCTATGACTAGTATGTACTGGTATGGTATATCTGTATCTATATGACGGTTCCCTATATGACCAAATATTCTGACAATTATTTTATTCCAACTAATCGCATGGCATGGTTTTTAGAGCTGAAACAATAATTGTCTCTCTCTGTAGTGATATTGAATTTCAATGTTTGTATTGCTGAATCAGTCACTTTGAAATGCTTCTAAATTGGTCAAGTGCTGCTGAATATGAACTAGGAATCTGTCGATTTTTTTATGTCTTATTATTATGTACTCCTTAATCTTTCAAATGGTATTGAATTTGTCAAAAGTTCTGCCATTGCTGTTGGCTGCTTGCTCTAGAGCTTTTGCCTTTGTGTCATCGGAACCGTTGGATGCATTTTGGACAGAGATGAGAGGGTAAAGATGTACAGTGTGATTTCACTAAGTGAAGTCATTGGATACTAGCCATGTTTTGGCGCATGTCGTGTGTGTTCATTAGATATTTTTATATGAATATCTTTCAAAGGAATTATTGTTTTTTCCTCCCTCGAAGAGGTCTGTGTTTGAATCTGGCTAGACACAGCCAAGTGAAATTTGAGATAGGAGCCCATTGACTATAGCCCAAAAACTTTTTAATTTGGCCTTTTTGGCATTGCCCCCCAGCTCTAAAAAACTCTGTGTACCCATGTTTTTAAGAAACTAATCCATTATGTGGTTTTATAAATCGAGGTTCTAGAAGCACTACTCTTTTATTTTAAGAGAGATAACATGGATACACAAAATATTTTTAGAAGACTGATACATAAGTTGTAGTACTAATACATGTTTAATGATTCAATTTCTATTAGTATCTTTGGTACAGTGGCAAAACACTCAGTTTATGTCTATTTGATTTGATTTGAAGGTCTTTAGTTCGAATCCCCTGTGTGTACATATTTATATATATCTTGGGTTTACTTTTTTGAGAAAGGGTTTACTTTTTAATATCACATTACAGAGAGGCTGACATCACGGACCCACCAGCCTACAACATCCCTCGAGTTTAATGGTCGGGTTTGAAAAAAAAATTAAATACTTGTATAGAGAGGCTGGCATCAGGGACCCACCCGCCAGAACATACCAGAGAGGTTGACATGGGGGCCTCAGCAGCAAGACCATACACGACTGCCACATCGAGCCACGTTGCCAAGGTCAAAACAGCGGACGCAGCCGGAAAAAAGTCAATCATACGCAGGTTTGATATACAGAGAGACCGACATGTGGGACCCAGTAACGCAGACTTATCCAGGTTCTGCCTCGAGCGACGTTGCCAAGTTCGAAACAGGGAGGCACGAGCGAGAAAAAAGTCCAGCATGCACATGTTTCTTCTAATGAGAGGCTCACATGGGGGACTCAGCAGCCTGGAAAAATGGCTGATGCATCGGGCAATGGTATCAAGTTCGAAACACGGAGGCATGACCGAGAGCAAAAATTTCATCATACACACGTTTCTTCTAATGAGTGGATCACGTGTGGGGCCCTGTATCATGATTAAACAGTAGATGCAGCAAGAAACACTATCAAGTTCGGAACACGGAGGCGTGACCGAGGGAAAAAATTATATCATACACACGTTTCTTCTAATAAGAGGATGACATGTGGGGTCCAGGAGTTTGATTAAACGGTAGATGCATCGAGAAGCGCTATTAAGTTCAGAAAAGGGTAGGGTAGCGTGAGCGAAGAAAAAAATTCCATCATACACACAATTCTTATAATGTGAGGCTGGCATTGAGGACCCAGCAGCGTGACTAGACGGCAGATAGATCGAGCAACATTATCGAGTTGAAATTAGGGAGGCAATAGCCAAGGGAAAAATTCCATTATACACGTTTCTTCTAATGAGAGGATGGTATGTGGGTCCCAGGAGGTTGATTAAACGGTAGATGCATCGAGCAGCGCTTATCAACTTCAGAACAGGGTAGCGTGAGCGAAGGAAAAAAATTCCATCATACACACGATCCTTCTATTGAGAGGCTGACATGTGGGACTAGCAGCCTGACTAAACGGCAGACGCCTCGAGCAACGTAATCAAGTTCAAATCAGGGACGCGTGACCAAAATGTATGGTCCGCTAGAGACACTGACATCCGGGACCCACACACCTCCAAAGACTTTGGCGAGTCAACATCCCGTGAGAAACAAAAATATTGCTTCTGCCACACGCTGGCTGAGCTTCCTCCATGTTTTTAGAAGATCTGTCGTAGTAGAGGGCCGCAAAACCGGAAAAAAAATTCCATCGGCCACAGCCGAGCCAAGAATTTCGTCGTGGAAGACGCGCCTTCTACGACGACCGTCAGGCCAAGTCGTTGCGGAAGGAAACTTTTCTTGTAGTGAGGAGAGAGTAAATCATTTAGTGAGAGTAGCGAATAAGCAAAATGAGGAGATAATCAAAGCAAACCCGGCGATACCAGGAGGATCTCACCTAGTTCATTCGGTGAGGGGTAACCCGGCGAGGTCCGCTAGGGCTGCATCATCGCCTCATGATGGCCCTAGAAGAGAGGAAGTGGTAATCTTGGGGAGAAAAGACAAACATATGGTCCCGTACGACCCGGTAAGGGCAGGGAAAGGAAAAGTAGTGCAAATTGATGAGGATTGTCACAGTGCTAGCTAGGGTGAAGCTGGCCGAGGTAACTGCGACCAAGGCAATGTCGGTCGAGTAAACACTGCCAACGGAAATGCCGGACAGCGTAATTCTGCGGGAGCAGGGCAAAATGTACCTCGGCAACAGCAGCATCAATATGCACCTCGGCAGGAGAGAAGTGCTGGCCCAGCAATGCAGCAGCAAAATGCTCACCCGGGTCAAGATAGATACAATGATCATTACTCGGCAATGGCTGATGCCAGATTTCCTAGACCAGAGCACCATGTGATTGGATCGAGATTGGGGAACAAGAATTTGCAGCTGGATGATGCAAGGCTGAAGTTGGACCGGATTTATAGGTCGGAGATGATCGAGGTACAAGGTCCTCCGGATCATGTATGCTTTGGACCTTGGATCATGAGAGAACCACTAGTGGCGAACTTTCAGTTAGCTAGAGGATCGAGGACGTATGACGGCATCACCAAGACGAATGATTGGCTCATTGATTATGCAATAGTAGTGAACATTGCCATAGGCAATTTGAGATGGGTTGTGAGATATGTACCACAGATGTTGGAGGGGCCAACAATGGTATGGTTGAACAATTTTCTGCCATGAAGTATTAACTGTTGGTTAGACTTTGAGGAGTTGTTCATCAACAACTTCTCGAGCACGTACAAGAGACCGAATAGGCCACAGACTTTGGCACTATGCAAGCAAAGACCGAATGAGCTGGATCGAGAATTCGGCATCGGTGGGGGAGCTTTGGTCTCTGCATCGTCCTCCAGGTTGGTCCCAGCATCCTCCGGATCTTCGGTATCCTCAGCCAACACCGAGGCCTCTTCTTCTTCGTCGTCTGATCCATCCGAGACATAGGCATCATCGACGGTGTCGAGGAAGCTCGGTCCCTCGTTCCAGCTATGGACAAAGGCATACTGGATGAGGTTGTAAGCACAAGCCGTGTGCCAAGCGATCCACTCCGTATCATTCATCCACTTGGATCCGATGCACAAGCGATCAAGAACCTTCAGATCCAAGCCCTCGTACTAAGATAGCACGAAGCTTAGCGCCATGTCAGCTCTAGCCCGTGCAGCAGATTCCCTCCAGAGGTTCAGCTGGGTCTCACACTCCATCAGTTTTGCAATAAAAGTTGTACTACCTCTAGGAGTGGGTCAGTAGGCTAGAGGGCATTGAAGATCCGGGCAACTGCATTCATGATGTCTGCGCCATAATTCTTCATAGTTTCAACTCAGGCAACGAGGCTCACCAGCATGTCCTCCATATCATAAGGAATAGGCTCGGAGCCAGGACCAACTGGAGTACCTCTCTGCAGGGAGAATTTGGCAATAGCAGCAGAAGCAATGGCATCACTCTCTAGGAATTTTCCTAGAAACAAGACAAGCAACAGTAAGTAAGGGCGCATGACCCGTTGAAACAAGTGTCGGTGCAAGAAAAAGAACTGATGAGAGATATAACCAAGGATCCGGGCCAGCGCTTGAGACTATCCGCATTCATCTTCTTGAGCTTCTCATATTCGGTGGTCACCAACTCAAATTTGACGTCGGCTTCCTTCAGCAAATCTTGGTCCTTTTGAAGATGAGTTGCCAAGCGCTCCTTTTCCTTGGAGAATTCTTGATTAGCCTTGTCCAGCTCAGCCTTGTGAGAGTTCTTTAACTTCTTGATTTCGGCATTCAGCCAAGTAATCTCATCATCTTTGAGCCGGAGTTCGACGATCTCATCGTCCTTCTTCTTGAGTTCGGCCTCATGCTGCCCTGCTTGTTCGAGAAAGTGAAGCATCATATCAGGCAATGGCACGCTATCTTCAAGGGACACTGCAAGTATTTTGTTGACCCGGCAGGGCTGAGGTATAATTATTTGTCGGGTCACGATGGAAAAGGGTAAAGGTTGAGTAACCAAGGCGAGTTACCCTCTATCTTGGCCAAGTTCTTCCTCATAAGGATGTTCTCAGCTTCAACTTCGGCTACGCAATTCGGGTAGCAAGTTAGTTCGAACAACAAATGAGGAAGAAGAAGAAAGAGTAAAAAATACAGAGTGAAATAACTTACATTTCTTCTTCAGCTCAGCGATCAATTTGCCATGCTTTGAGCAAAGATCCTTGTGCGTATCCAGAAGACGCTGGAACTCAGCAGTTCGGCAGTTGGTTGTGATCTAAAGAGGAAAGTGTCAATTCATGAATGAGAAGGAATATTTGAATCTATTCAAGATCCGGGCTAAGTGGAACTTAACTCGGCCCTAGGTGTGTCAATATTCTAAGTTTACAAGATCCGGGCCAAGTGGAACTTAACCCGGCTCTAGGTGTGTGAATATTCGAAGTTTACAAGATCCAGGCCAAGTGGAACTTAACCTGGCTCTAGGTATGTGAATATTCGAATTTTACAAGATCCGGGGCAAGTGGAACATAACCCGGCTCTAGGTGTGTGAATATTCGAAGTTTACAAGATCCAGGCCAAGTGCAACTTAACCCGACTCTAGGTATGTGAATATTTGAAGTTTACAAGATCCGGGCCAAGTGGAACTTAACCCGGCTCTAGGTGTGTGAATATTCGAAGTCTACAAGATCCGGGCCAAGTGGAACTTAACCCGGCTCTAGGTGTGTGAATATTTGAAGTTTACAAGATCCGGGCCAAGTGGAACTAAACCCGGCTCTAAGTGTGCCGATATTTGAGGCTACTAAGGAACTACGCTAAATTTCTAGGAGCATTCGGCCAAGTAACAAGTTCCTCCCCTGGAGGCTCAGGGACTAGTGGATATATCTCTATGTACTTGCGCATAGTAAGGGCATGACAAAGAGGTTTACCTCCATCATTCGGCCGGCAAGGGAAATAGCCTTGGTCGCTATGTTCATTTGGGTGCTAAACTTGGCGGGACCAAACTTCTCTGGGAGATCATCATTGGGGTTGATGAACTCGGCGTCATTCCAGTTGTTAACATATTCAATCAACGCCAGACCATAGTTCTCCCCGTTGAGCATCTGGGTCGCCACCAAGCCCTTGGCATGGGCCTCTTTCCTTGCGATCTGGGCAGCAACCCGGCTAGTATGAAGAGTGAGCTGCTTGCTACCAGCAGACCTGGAAGCAGCTGAGCCGGAGGCAATACTCCCCTTCTTTATCATGGACGTGATAGTGCACTGTCCAGATTCAGATCTTGATCCCTTGGGGGTTTTGGCAGCCTCCGTAGGTGTTTGGCCCTTAGGGGTATCAGGCCCTTTCTTGGCCTTGGTGCCAGGTTTGGCCTGAGGTTTCTACTGGAAGATATCCTTGACAGAAGTTGTAGGCGCTGGAGTTTTGGCCTTTGGGATGGGCTGAGCTTGGTCTTCTCGCTAAGTCTTGGAAGACTCAGACGAGGTAGGAGGAGTTGGTCCGAAACCTGAAGCTGGTGCTGGTGCTGGAGATGATGCTAGTGCTAGTACTGGTGTTGATGCTGGTGCTGGTACTAGTGCTGGTGCAGGTGGAGAAATTTTTTGGCTCGGTGCCGATGTAACTGGCACCTCGGTGATGGCAGGTTGCGGCTGAGCCGAAGAAGAGCTGGGGCGATCCGGCATGGCTATATCCTCGGCAACGCCACTTCCCCTACACGATGTTGCCCTCCTCATGATGAGGTGGGCTACGGTTCAGCGTGGCCGCGGAGCTCTCTAGAATAGGGCTCAGCAGGCGTGCATCATCATCGTGAGGGGGAGATGGGGCACTTCAGATAGGCGAAGAAATGCTCAAGCCGATCTAGGGGATCTCCCTAGTCGCCCTGCCAAATCAGACAACAAGCAACAAGTTAAAACAGAAAAATAGAAACAAGAAAAACATGAAGGTAGTGAAATATGATCCAAAAGAAGGAAAAAAGACTTACTCGGGTGAGATTGGAGGTTCCCTGGGCTTGGGCCCTCTCCGGACCATGGCCTTGGGGATGGGTTTGCCAGCACCCATGACGCCAGGTTTCTTCTAGCTCTTCTTAGTTGGGGCAGCTCAAAAGAAGCAACCGAGGTAGCCGCAGCTTCTTGGAGGGAGCAGGAACCGGGTCACCCACGGCAAGAGGAGGATCCTCGTGGACCTTCCTGGCTAGATTAGATGAAGCTGAGTCAACCGGAAACGCGTAAGAAATGGGCATCAGGTCAAGTACCTCCATAATCTCAATATCAGAGTCTTCATCGTCATCAGGCTAATCCCTTAAAGAAGAGGCCTTACCAGAAGTTCGTCTGAGCCATCCGGAGTGGGCAAAAACATTTCCGAGTCTAGCTCCACCGTATCCGACACCTGACGGTCCTTCCCCCATTTGAGGGATGGCTCCGTACCATCTTCCATGGTCTGCCGAAGAAACAACTAAAGACAAAAATACAAAGGAATCGAGTAAGAGGATTATGCGACATAAGACAAAACTCGGAAAAAGGAACAAGTGGTAAACATACCGGAGGAGGCATCTTATCCCGGCAGAAATGTCCCAACCCTCATTTTCCCACTCTTCAGTGAAATCCTTCTCTATCTTGAAGATAGCCTTAACCCGGCGGAAAATCTCGGTGTTGTTCAACTCGAAGGAGGAGGTTCGGTTGGGGTCAAGATGCCCACTCATATGTCAGATCTTGTGTGTACATTTCTGCAGGGGAGAGATCCGGCTACGGACGAAGGTGATCATCACATCCTCACGGCATCGCCCCAACTTGTTTAGCTCCCTGATTCATTTATCCACCTGATTCGCCAAGGCAGTTGGCCGCCTAGGGATTCAGTTCCACAAGGATATATCTAGAACACCTAGCTTGAAGCGGCATAGCTGGATCAGGACCTGATCTGTGTTGTTCCTCACATAGAAGAATGTTCGGGCCCAGCCTTTGCAAGACTCAAGGCCAGTGACTTGGGGGAATGCGGAGTTTTTGCAGGGAGAAATAGAGGCTCCACCGTACTGGGTTAAGGATTTGTCAGCAGGGGCAAGAAAAGGATCAGGGATGACATTTTTGCGGAGTCCAAAGAACTTGATCCAGAGCTCGTTGGTAGGCCAAAGGCTGACATGCCCCTCTATGTCGGATGCAAAGGAGGAAAGCGAGGTGACGGCATTCGCCGGAAGATGATGCGGTTGGAGCTCATATATCTTGATGAAATCATGGAAAAAATCGCTGACTAGGAGACCGAAGCCGCGTTGGAAGTGAGAGAGGAAGACCACGAACTCAACCGGATTGGGAGAGGGAGTGATCTCCTGGGAGGCAAGGCAGCAAGTTACTCCTTCGGGGATGCGGCGGGTCCGGTAGAGCTAGTCAAGATCATGTTGACAGACCCAGGAGCCGGCCCAGGCGCCGCGTTCGTGCGCCTCGCCTTCCTCCTCCTCCTCCTCACCAATGGTGATCTCTTCTTCTATCATCTCCAAGTCGATGTCCTCACAGGCCCAATCAGAGATGGGGGACAGTGGCCTGGATTGGCAAGGCCCCGTAGCGGCGAGGCTGCGCGGGAGCGGCAGCGCAGCTATGACGGAGAAGCAGCAAGGTGCGGCGGCGGCAGCGGCGGTGCGACGAGGAGCTAAAGTGGCAGCGACAGTGGCGCTATGGTGGAAAGAAGGAAGAGGAAGAACAGAGGCACGTGCGAAGTGGGGGAAACAACCAAGGGGTGCCCCTTTCCCTATTTAACTACGCCCCTAAGGGGGGAGTGGGATCTAGCGGTATAGCGGAGTCACACGGTGTGGCCGTGTATTTGCCGGGTCAGCCAATCAGAGGCGGGCCATAGGAAGGGCCACAGAGAGCAGCGGATCCCACGACGCGACGTGGTGATACAGTTAACAAGGCGGTAGCCATGATGTGACATTTGCAGCAGTTATCCCTGACAGTGAATACAGTAACCGACACAGTAACTGGCACAGACCATTAAAATGAGGAAAAACAATGATTACCCTCCACATAGGATGTGGGGAAGCGTACGAGAGACGGAAAGATGACCCGGATAAATAGAAAGTAACCCGGCCAACGAGTAGTATCTCGAAATAAGCCAAGGGAATGCCAAGTCACAAGAGCCGAGTTACTGGATAACTCGGTCAGGAGAGTGCAAAGCTTAGTAGGTTGAACCTGCTGTGGCCTTATCAGCTGAAGTTGCTAAGACCGCACCAGCTTCAGGGACTAATGTTGGGAGGATACCCCAGGTAGGGTCACGCCAGGGTATAAAAGGTCATGTTAGCCGAGGTACGACAAGGTCAGAGCGTAAGCTAGCTGAGTCACCTCAAGGTAGGCCGACTTACGGAGTGACCCGGCCCGAAGGATATTCATCTAACCTTGTCCTGGCCGACATATAACGTATGTCGGCTAGCCCTTTGTAACTTGTTTGCAGGCACCCACGGGGCCGAGTTAACCAAGCGCTAACCGGGTTACCACTTGGCTTACAAGAGAAGGAAGGAATCTCGCTGGTCAAAATGTGGTCTCTGTCCATTGTAGCATGAGCAAAGCGGACAGAGCGAAGGACCAGTAGGGAGCGGCTGACATGGGTGATGTAGCCAATGTCGGCTGATGCCACCAATGTAGGATGATGCCACGCTACAGAGGGGCTCAGAGAGGCTTACGTCCTGAGTTCGGACCATCTTGTTAAAGTGTAAAAGAGGCATCTTACTTTACTGAGGAGCATATACGAAGAATATGCCTCCACATATACCCTAAGTTGTAACGTAGCCCCCCTATATAAGGAGGGGCATGACCTCCATAGAGAGGGTCGGCCATTTTTACTAAGGGAGAACCCTAGAGTGTAATGATGTGTAGTAAGAGAACTAGTCTCGCCTTCCCACGAACATCTCAAGGGGCCCTTGTAATCCATCATCAACAAAAGAGAAATACACACATCTGTGTGTGGAATCACCACACTATCCCTCCCTGGATTCCTCTAGTGCACATTGGTCCATCTTTATCCTATACATAGCATTTGCCGTGCCACCACCACGACAGATCCCTCTTGGCTCGGATCTAGCTAGCTTCAAATATGCACTCACCTAGAGCAGGGTTAAGTTCCGCTTGACTCGGATCTTGAATAACCTCAAATATCCACTCACCTAGAGCCAGGTTAAGTTTCGCTTGACTCGGATCTTGAATAACTTCAAATATCTACTCACCTAGAGCCGGGTTAAGTTCCGCTTGACTCGGATCTTGAATAACTTCAAATATCCACTCACCTAGAGCCGGGTTAAGTTCCACTTGACTCAGATCTTGAATAACTTTGAATCTTCACTCTAGAGTCGGTTTAAGTTCCACTTGGCCCGGGTCTTGAGTAACTTCAAATCTTCACTCACCTAGAGTCGGGTTAGGTTCCACTTGGCCCGGGTCTTGAGTAACTTCGAATGTTCCTTATGATACATGAGGTAACACTTTCCTTTTCAGATCACCACCAACCGCCGGACCATTGAGTTTTAGCGGCTTTTGGATTCTCACAAAGAGCTTTGCACGAAGAATAAGGCGGTGTTGCTTGAGGCAAAGAAGAAAGGTAAAGTTCTCTCTTTCATACTGCCCCATTTATACTTCTTCATCTTTTGGCTTCCGTAGCCGAAGTGGAAGCTGAAAACAAGACGCTGAGGAAGAAGCTGGCTGATATGAGAGGTACTTGTCTTTTGGCTCCTCATCCTTTGTCATTTTTCATTTCACTTAGCAGGTAATTATACCTCGGCTCCGCCGGGTCAAAAAATGGTTGCAGTGTCCCTTCAAGATAGCGTGCCTCTGCCTGATATGTGCTTCATTTTCTCGAACAAGAAGGACAATATCAGGCTGAGTTAAAGAAGAAGGACGATGAAATTGCTCAACTCCAAAAAAGGATGATGAGATCACTCGGCTCAACGCTGAGATTGGAAGCTTGAAAACTCTTCAGAAGGCTGAGCTGGACAAAGTTGATCAGACCTTTACCGAGGAAAAGGAGCGGCTGAAGACCGCCCTTGAGAAGAGCCAAGACATGTTAAAGGACGTCGACATCAAATTTGATTCGGTGAACACTAAGTATGAAAATCTCAAGAAGAGGAATGATGCGTGGCTCATGGAGTTGACTTGGATCAACAACTACATCTCTCGTGAGTTTCTCTTCTTGTGCCAGCATTTCTTTTTCTGAGTCATGCATTCCTATTGACTTATCTCGTTTGTTTTATTTTCAGGCAATTTTCCAGAGACCGGATCCCTTGCTGCCACTGCCGTTGACAAGTTCCGGCTGAAGAGGGGTACCCCGGTTGATCCTTCTATAGAGCCAATTCCTTATGACATAGACGATACCTTGGTGAGCCTCACAGCTCGGGTTGGACCTATGAAGAGCTTTGGATCAGACCTCATGGATGCTTTCGTCTGAGCCTTTAGTGCCCTTTGGCCCACAGAACCCACTCCTAAAGGTCCCGCCCCACTGATCGCGAAGTTGATGGAATCCGAGACTCAACTCAGTCTATGGAGGGAATCCGCTATGCGTGCTGGTGCTGACACAGCTTTAAGCTTTGTGTTATCCTGGTACGAAGGTCTTGACCTGAATGTTCTCAGCCGCATGCGCACTGGATCCAAATGGACCAATGATTCTGCCTACATCGCCCAACGCCAAGCTCGCACCTATGACCTTATCCAATATGCCCATTGTCATCAATGGAATGATGGGTCGAGCTTCCTTCAAGTCGTCAACGATCAAGATGTTGAAGGAGATGCTGCCAAGGAAGAAGAAGACTCGGATTTCACTGAGGAAACCGATGACGCTAAAGATGCCGAAGCTGACCTAGAAGCTGAAGTTGCAAACCAGGCCTCCCGCGCCGAGGACAACTTGCCCCCGCCAGCTACGGATAGTTCGGCTGCTGCGGCTCCTTAGGAAAAAACTTTGAAGTTTGTTAAATCCCCGGTATGCCAGGTGCAGATGTATCAAACAATGTGATATTTTGCTACCGCTAAGTGTTTTACGTCGGATTAACTTGGGCGAAGTCCCCGGGTTTCATTTTTTTGTTCTCCCAATTTTATGACTTGATCGTGTCTACCTTGAATCAGCGTTTGACTTACGAGTCCGAGGTTCAAAAAATTGACTTAACAATAGTTGAAACTTTAGGATTGGCTCAAAATAATAAAACATAATAGAAATAAAGTAAGTACAGGGGTTAGTCCGAAAAACAAACATCGACTCGATTACATTCCTTTCCTTAGTCATTTTTCATGTGCTTAGCAATTCCAAACTTGTTCTCTTGCTTGCCATGAAGCCAATTCTTGTTGGACAATAGCAAGTCGAAGAGTTAGCTTTTGGTGCCTACACATTACTAATTTGGCTAAGGTCTAAGCAATTGAAGCCAGCCGACGTATAAACGTAAATACAGAAAATGACAATTATTATTAAGGCAGTCCCCGAGTTTCTGCTCGGGGTGCTGAAATTTCATTAATAAGCTCTTTACCGACATATGCCAGTTCGAGATACATACACTTTCAGCTAAGTGTAAAATGGATGAAATAGAGCTACATTCCATGGGCGCTTGGATTCCTCGCCAGACCTGTCCGCCTTATTCTTCTCCTATGGCTGTGCATCAATGAGGTAATAGGCATAATTGTGCAGTGCTTTGCTTACAATGAATGGACATTCCCATGGGGGGATAGCTTATGCATGCCGGTAGTGCACTGCACCAGCCGAAGTACCAGATCTCCTTCTCGAAAGACTCAGGGGTTCACTTTACAACTATGGTAGCGTTGGAGATTTTGCTGATATATGGCGGATCTGGACAAGGCCAGTTCTCTCGCTTCTTCCAGCAAATCAACATCATTTTGCCGGGCCTCTTGAACTTCAGCTTCTGTTTATTGGGTGACCCTGGGTGAGTCATGCTCAATGTCAGCTGGTAATACAGCTTCTGCCCCATATACCAAAAAGAATGGCGCATAGCTTTTTGATCGATTCAGAGTTGTTCTTAAACTCCACAATACTGTTGGTAGTTCTTCTATCCAGCACCCCACTGATCTTTGCAGCGGCTCAATGATCTAGGGGTTTATCCTAGATAGTACTAGTTCATTGGATCCTTCCACTTGTCTATTCGATGCGGGGTGGGCTACCGATGCAACATCTAGCCATATCTTCTTATCTCGGAAGAACCGGGAAAATGCCCCTTCGGTGAAATTGGTGCCATTGTTAGTTATGATACTATGAGGATAGCCCTACCTCAGAATAATATCTTTGAGGAAAGTCATGTCATAGCTCCATCACATTTTCTTATTGGCTTTACTTCAATCCACTTGGTAAACTTGTCCACCGTGACCAAGATGTGAGTCATGTTGCCCTTAGCCGGCTTAAATTGTCCAACCATATCTAAGAACCACACAGCAAATGGCCAAGTGATTGATATAGTTTTGAGCTCCGACATTGGCATGCGTGTCTTGGTGGCGTACCTCTAACAACCATTACATTTCCTTACAAGGTCCTCGGCTTGCTCCAACGCACTTGGCCAGTAAAACCCATGTCGGAAAGCTTTTGCCACTAAGGCTCTGGATGAGGCGTAATGCCCACATTCCCCCTGATGTATATCTCGGAGGATGTCTAGCCCCTCTTCCGGGTCAACGCATCATTGCAGAACACATGTGACACTTCTCTTGTATAGTTCGGCATTGATGATGGTGTATGCCTTTGCTCTCCTCTACACTTGCCTTTAAAGTATCTCATCATTCCATCTTTCAAAAACTCAAAAATTGGATGTGCCCATGCTGGTACAGTGCAAACTAGGAAAAGTACTTCGTCAACCTCCATTGCGTCCACCGATATAACCTTCGTCGGATTAAGCTAAATAGTCCCCAAGTTCTGCAAGGCAGCCCCGGATTTACCGAGGTAGTCCCCGGGTTAGCCGAGGTACTCCCCCAGTCAATGTCCATGGGGGTAGCTTCTGATCCGGGGTTTGCCAGGATATAGACTGACTAGGATTCTGGTGAAGGGGAGATAGACGGCTTTCTCAAATGTTCCAAAGCAACTCCTGGTGGGATGGCCTGCCGAGATGAGCCCAACTTAGACAGTATGTCTGCTGCTTCATTTTGAAGCCGAGGTACATGATGGAATTCGCATCCCTCGAAGTACCAACATATCTTTTGGACATGAAATCTATAAAGGTCCATGTTTGCATCTAGGGCATCCCAATTACCAGATACTGCTCCACCACTAAATTCGAATCACCTAAGCACTATATCCGACATATCCCAACTTCTTTTGCTACTTTCACTCCATGCACGAGTGCTTCATGCTCGGCCACATTGTTTGATGCTCGAAAATGGATCTGAAGCACATATCACAGTTGATCTTTCTTGGGCGAGGTAAGTGCTACCCCAGCCCCTAATCCTTCCTTCAGCTTCGATCCATCAAAGTGCATCCTCCAGTAATTTGAGTCCGGCAAAGGTGGTTTATCCTGCATCTCGGCCCAATCCACACAAAAATCAGCCACTGCTTGAGACTTTATGGCATCCCTTCTATCAAATTGTGGTGCATAAGGGGCTAGCTCAATTTCCCATTTTGCAATACGGCCACTTGCATCTTTGTTACTCATTATCCCGGATATGGGTGATTCACATATCACTTTTATGGGGTGCTCCTCAAAGTAATGCTTGAGCTTCTTGGCTGCCATGTGCACACCATACGCCATCTTCTGATAATGAGGATAGTTCTGCTTCGAAGTAGTCAATACCTTGCTTAGGTAATATACTGGCCTCTGCACTGACTTACCTTCTTCGTCACGCTCCACCACAACCACGGCACTTATGACTCGGTTGGTCGCTGCTATATAGAGCAACATCGGCTCTTTGGATAGTGGTGAAGCTAACACTGGTGCAAAGGCTAGCATCTTTCTCAGTTCATGAAATGTGCTATCAGCTTGTGGTGTCCATACGAATTTATCTGACTTTTTCATTAGCTAATAGAGAGGTAGTGCCTTTTCTCCTAGTCGACATACAAACCGACTTAATGATGCCAGGCAACCAGTGAACTTCTGAACATCATTAAGGAACTTTGGCAATTCCGTTCTTTCTATAGCTCGGATTTTAGTGGGGTTGGCCTCGATACCTCGGCTGGACACGAGAAAACCAAGTAACTTCCCAGCCGGCACACCAAAGTCAATTTTCTAGGTTAAGTTTCATTCGGGACCTCCTAAGGTTCTCAAATGTTTGCCGGATATCATCTAGGAGCATTTTTCTTTCCTTTGTTTTTATCACAACATCATCGACATATGCTTGGACATTTTTCCCAATCTGATCATGTAAACATTTTTGCATACACCTCTGATACATTGCTCCTGTATTACGTAAGCCAAATGGCATGGTGCGGTAGCAATATGCCCCATACGGGGTAATGAAAGCAGTCTTTATTTGATCATCTGGGTTCAGGGGTATCTGGTGGAAACTAGAATACGCATCTACGAATGAAAACAACTCACACCCAGCGGTCGAATCAATGACCCGATCTATCCTCGGCAGTGGGAATGGATCTTTTGGACATGCCTTATTCAGGTTCGTGTAATCGATACACATACGCCACACCACTGCTACATTCGGATCATCCTTCTTCTTCTCCACAAGCACCAGATTAGATAGCCAATCCGGATAGCTAGAGTACTTCCATGATAAACCCGACTGCAAGGAGTCGAGCTATCTCATCACCAATCACCTTTCTCCTGTCTTCGGTGAAGCGGCGGAGAGGTTGCTTCACTGGCTTAGCTCCGGGTCTCACATGCAAAGAGTGCTCGGCCAACTCCCTCGGTACACCTTGCAAATTATGTGTGGACCAAGCAAATATATCCCGATTCTCATGGAGGAAGTGGACGAGCTTGCTTTCCTATTTGTCACTTAACCCGGCACCAATTGTTACGATGTGCTCTGGGAACTGATCATCAATGGGCACCTTCTTGGTATCTTTTGTTGCTTGAAACGAAACACTTCCATGCGGGTTACTCAGCGCTGACATATTCAGCTGCGCGGACTGAGCCAATGCCGCCACCTCTTGGATCCTTCTCTTCTCATGTGCTATCACCAGTGACTCGGCCAGATTTGACCCGGCTAAGGCACACTCAATGGAACGCTGAAAGTCCCCTGTTATTGTGATCACCCTGTTTGGCCTTGGCATATTCATCTTCAGGTAGCTAATATGGTCACTGGCCATGAACTTTGAGAGAGCAGGTCTGCCGAGTAACGCATTATAAGCACTGTCCAAGTACACAACCTCAAACTCCAAATTCTCAGTTCAGCAATTCTCCCTCGTGCCGAATAACACATCAATTCGGACCTTGCCAATAGGCTCACATGAAATACCTGGCACAATGCCATGGAAAGTTGTCTTTATTGCCTGGAGCATGTTCTCCGAGACTCCCAGCTTGTGCATTGTGTCCTTGTACAGAATGTTGATACTACTCCCATTGTCGATCAGTACCTTGGAGAACCTCACGTTGATATCCAACCCAATGAAAGTTGGGTCAAGCACTACTGCATACGATCCAGGACTCAGCATGAGCCTGGGGTGATCCTTGATGCTCCATGTGATTTCTTGGTCCGCCCAAGGCTATACCTCGTCATAGCTGGCATAACTGCATTTACCACCATATGTCGGTGTTGGACGCTCTTTCTATCAGTTTCCTTTGTGGTAAACACACAGTAGCTCTGATGGTGTTCTCTGTATTCATTTCTCCCGTCATTGCCAGGGTACCTTTGGTTTTGCTGGTGTTGATTATCCACCTGATGCACTGCATCCCTTCCCTCATGGTTCTCATACCTCGGCGGAGGTGGTGGTAACATCATTTGTTTCCCATTTTCCCTAGTGAGTTGTTGATGCCAAGGTGCATCATGCCGAGGTGCCTGTGCACTCCCATAGCCACTTTGCTCTATTTTCCTCATCCACTCACACTATCGAGTTGTATGATTTGCCGGGTTACTCGGGTTTGGCATGTGAAATTTGCACGACTGATCCAGCATGGACTCATAGGTATACCTCGGTCTCTCCTTCTTTTCCTGCCACTATTTCTTCTAGTCTGGCATCCAAGTTTTCTTGCCATCATTCCTCGGAGTCCATTGTTGCCCTCCCGTTTTCTGATGCTAGCTAGCATTGGCATTTGGCTGATCCTGGTCCACTGGCGCAACTTGTTGCGAACTATATCTGCAGTTCGGTCGCTCATCTCTCCTTTTATCTCAGAAGTCATTTCACCGGGACGACCCGGTTCCATCTTAGTTGTAGTATTCTTCATTTGATTCATTTTACACAAGTCGAGGCTGGGTCGGATCACCCAATGCATACGAGTCAGCAATTCGGATTGTTTCAACCAACGTAGTTGGCATATCCCTTTGTAGGCTCTTCCACAGCATACTCGCATACCTACATCCTTGCGCAAACCAAGCAATGGCTTGTGACTCAATCACCCCCTCACAGAAGTTACGCACATTGCACCAGCGAGTTAAAACCTCCCGGTCAGTCTCATTTGGCCTTTACTTGCACATTGCCAATGTTTGTGGCCTATTCGGCCTCTTATACGTGCTCATGAAATTGTTGATGAACATCTCCTCAAAATCTATCCAGCAGTTGATACTTCCTACCGCCAAATTGTTTAACCAGACTCTTGCTGGATCACCAACATCTGAGGTACATATCTCACTGCCCATCTCAAATTACCCCTAGCAATGTTTACCGTAGTGGCATAGTCAATGAGCCAATCCTCTGGCTTGGTGCTGCCGTCATACGGATTTGTTCCTCTGGCCAATTGAAAGTTTGGCACAGGAGGCTCTCTCATAATCCGAGGTCCAAAGCATGCTAGACCTGTAGGACCTTGTCCCTCGATCATCTCCGACCTATAAATTCGGTCCAACTTCAACCTAGCATCATCCGGCTGCAAGTTCCTGTTTCCTAGCATTGATCCTATCACATGGTGTTCCGGCCTAGGAAACCCGACATCAGCCATCGCCCAATAACCATCATTGTACCTATCTTGACCTAAACAAACATATTGCTGCTGCATAGCTAGGCCGGCACTTTGCTCTTGCCGAGGTATGTACTGTTGCTGCCTAGGTGGGTTCTGCCCTACTCTCGCCGAGTTAATATATTTGGCATTGTCATTCCTAGCGTTTCCCTAACCAGCATTGCCTTGGTCGCGGTTACCTCGTCCAGCTTCACCTCGGCTGGCACTGTGGTGATCTTCCTCAACTTGCACTGCTTTTCCTTTCCCTGCCCTTGCCGGGTCATATGGGACTATCTGCTTATTCTTTCTTGCTGAGGTCACTACCTCTTCCCTTCTTGGTCCTGTATGAGGGGATGATGCTGCCCCAGTGGATTTTTTCGGGTTACCTCTTGCCGAATGAACTATATGGGAGCCTCCTACTACCGATGAGTTTGCTTTGAGTATTTCCTCATTCTGATTATTTTTTACTCTCACTAAGTGGTTTACTCTTTCCTGTTGCCTCTCCCGGGCTTCTTCGGTTAGACCCTCTAACTCGAATGTTGCTGCCTCTGCAGCCCTGAGGTTCTTCGCCAGGGTACTATACCTCTCTAGCCCTACTGTTACTAGGGTAGCTGAATGCCCCGGCCTAGGTACATATTCCTTTTCTATCTTAGTGATGAGGTTTCTACCCCTAATCTTTACTCTCTCCATGCGGGTGGGGCTAATCCAGTTTGCTTTTGCATACTCACGCAAGGTGATGTTCAGTGACTGCTGCAACTCAGCTACTTTCTTTGCCCCTGCTAACATTTTCAGCCAGGTCCCCTCTAACTCGGCCTGTGCCTGAGCTGGATCCGCTACTAGTGCTATGCGAGTAGCTAAGCTATTTATCGCTTGTTGTAACACGTTCTCTGGCCTCTCTAGTGGAGGACCTCTTTTCCTAGATACCTTCGAGGTTGTCTCCAGGTTCTCCGCTGGGTCCTTGCCTATTCCTGCATCTGGCGCCGTCATCATGACCTCAGCGTAGCTAACAGGGCGAGTGATACGTAGGACGTGAGCCACGCTGAGACATGGTTCGCCTCCCTCGACGATGTGCAGAGGGTGAGCGTAGGACTCATCCATGCCAATGTAGATCTTGTGAGCGCCAAGGTTAATGAAGAGGCCGTTGCGCGGAGGAGGGCGGTTGCCGAAGCTACGTGCGTTGTCACTGACGTAGTCCAGCGCTCCAAAGCACTGAACAAGCCCGAAGACGATGCGTTCCCGGTGGCAATGATGTTTCCCGTTTGGATCTTCACTCTAGCTAGCGCCACTGCTGGCCCCATGGTGGGCGCCAATTGTCGTGGTGGTGGCATAGTAGATGCCATGGATAGGCTAAAGATGGGGCCAGATTGTGCTAGAGGTATCCAGGGAGGGATGATGTGGTGATTCCACACACGGAAGCTTTTATTCTCTCTATCAATGGTGGATTACAAGTGCTCCTTGAGCTGTTCGTGGGGAGGAGGAAGAATACCCTCTCTACTGCCCACACTTCTCTCTACGGGGTTCCCTTAGTAAAAATGGTCGACCCTCTCTTTGGAGATCCTGGCCCTCCTTATATAAGGGAGCCCAGGTTACAAGTTAGGGAATACGTGGAAGGCATATTCTCTAAATATGCCTCTCCCAAAATAGCAAAGTGGTGCTCCTCTTTTTCCCTCTGTAAGCTGGTCAGGACTCATGGCGTAAGCCTCTCTGAGCCCTCTGTGGTGCAGCATCATCCGACAAAGGCAACGTCACCTTTGTTGGCCCGTACTCGCTGGTCCTCCTCTCTGTCCTCTGCGCGCACGCTACAGTGGAGAGAGAAAAGCTTTGACCATGGAGATTCCTTCCTTCTCTTGTAAGCCAATTAGTAACCCGGTTGATGCTTGGCTAACTTGGCCCTGAGGGTACCTGCAAACAAGTTACAATGAGCATGCTGACATACGCTTTATGCCGGTTGAGGTAATGTTGGGTGAACACCGTCCAGGCCAGGTCTACCGTAACTCGACTTGCCTTGAGGTAACTTGGCCAGCACTTTCTTTGACCTTTCCATTCCTCGGCTTACACTGTAATTATACCCCGGCTTGACCCTACCTAGGGTTATCCCCCAAACATGGCGTGAGACGCATGATCACAAATTTTAAAGGAAAACCTGAAGAAATCTTGCATGAAGGATATACAAGGTTTCGGGGATTGCTTGATCGCTGTCGCCATCATAATTTACCACCTTGGCTTGTGATACACACCTTCGACGCAGGTTTGAATGATAATAACGGAAATGAACTCAATTCCCTCACCAATGGGTCGTTCACCGAATTTAGTGTCAAAAGGGCATGGAATTTGCTAGACATGGTGAATAGGATAGAGAAAGCTTATTGCGAGCATGAGTTTAATAAAGAGAATCCCATAGAGTACAATTTATTAAAAATATTTCTAGCTTTAGGAAAGATAGAAAAACTGCTCGGAAATTTTAACCTTGACCATCGCATGATTATTCAAATTATTAGATCTTATGCCTACTTCCTGCAGATTCTAGAATATTGGGAATTCTATACACCACCTATGGAAGAGAAACCCTCTAAAACTTGCCATAGTGATAAATATTTGCAAATGGAGAAGAAAATGTTAGCCGAGGAAGAAACTATTCTAACTAAAGTGATGGATAGCAGGGGTGAAGGGAATAAAAGAATAGGAAGGTTAACTAAGGATTTGGGAGCCATTAAACAGAATGTTGGGATAGTAAAAGAACTTCTGGAACCTGAATTGTTCAAGGATGAAGTGATAATGGTAAGTAAAGAATCCTCTGAAATGATAGGGGGCAAGTTTGATGGTCAGAATAGAAGTCAACAGAAAAAACCTTTTTATTTAGGAGGAACTACTTATGTAGGGTTTTGTGACTTAAGTTCTTCCATAAATATCATGCCTTATACAATCTATGAGGAAATGTGTGATCATCTTGATGAATCTTACCTAGAGCCATCAAAACCTACTTTTATGTTTTCTAATCGAACTTTGCATCCTACTCATGGGATACTTTCTAATGTATGTGTTTCTGTTGAAGCTTTTGTGTACCTAGTTGATTTTCATATTATTAAAATACCTTTGAACTCCTCTTGCCCGCTCATTTTGGTAACCGTTTTTACAACTCTATGAACATTGATATTGACAACAAAAAGCAGTTTTTGTCTTTGCAGTTTGGTGGAGAAGCTATAGAAATAAATTACAACCAATTCACAAGATTACCTTATGAAAAGAAAGTTGAGATTAAGGAGGAGAATACTATTGAAGAATTGGCAGCAATCTATTTTTTTCACTCTGCAATCTGAGTTGGAGAGAAGTTTGGCAAGTGATGATTCGCTTACCAACGACTCTGCAAAAGAAGATTTGGATGAGATTCTCAACACCACACCGGAGGTCGAGACTGGCCTTAGGGTTGAATTTGAAGAACTTGAAGGAAAAGGGGATGAGGATCCGCCGCCCCTTGTTTTAAAACCTCTCCCTCTAGGTCTCAGGTATGAATTCTTAGATAAGGAAGGTAAATGCCTAGTGATTTTAGATGATAAGCTCTCTCCGAAGGAAAACACGAAATTGTTAGAGGTAATTGTCAAACAGTGTGAAACTATTGGATACACTCTTAATGACATAAAAGGTAGAGATCCCTCCATAGTAACTCACGAGATATCTATGATTGAAGATGCTAAATCATTTGTTGATAATCAAAAAAGGATGAATCCTAAAATGAAAGATGTATTAAGAAAGGAAGTGATATGTATGTTGGACAGTGGTATTATCTATCTAATTTTAGATAGTAAGTGGGTAAGCCCAACTCATTGCATACCTAAGGAAGGATGTATAACAACAATTAATAATGATAAGGATGAATTAATCCCTGCTAGAATGCTAGCAGGATATGGAATGTGTGTTGACTTCAGGAAGCTGAACAAAGAAACCATAAAAATTCATAAGAAACTACCCCTCATTAATGATATCATGGAAAGGATGTCTACTAATTCTTACTTATGTTTCCTTGACGGATACTCTGGATATTCTCAAATATCTATACAACTTGAAGATCAAGAAAAAACTACTTTTACCTATCCCTATGGCACCTATGCTTATCGATTAATGCCTTTTGGTTTGTGTAACGCAGCTGCTAATTTTCAAGAGTGTGTTCAAAAAATATTTGATAGTTTTGTGGAAAGTTCCATGGAGGTCCTTATGGACAATTTTATTGTTTATGGAACTACTTTTGAGCAATGTCTCTATAATCTTAGTAGAGTTTTGTAGCGATATAGACAAACCAAGATGGTTCTAAATTGGGAGCGCCGCCGCTTCATGGTAAGGAAAGGTATAGTTTTTGGGCATAAGATTTCTGAAAAGAACATTGAGATTGATAATTCAAATTTGGTTACTTTAGAAACATTGCCGATCCCGCAAGATATAAAGGGAGTAAAGAACTTCATTGGACATGCCAGTTTTTATAGACGTTTTATTAAAGATTTTGCTAAACTATCTGCCCCTTTAAATCGTCTCTTAGATAAAGATACCATTTTTTACCTTTGATAGAGATTGCTATGATTCCTTCAAATAGTTAAAAACGACACTAATTTCGGCATCGGTCATTCAACCACCTAATTTGTACGAACCATTTGAAATTATGTGTGATACTAGTGACTATGCCATTGGGGTTGTTTTAGGACAAAGAGATGGACCGAATCTCAACATCATTCAATACGCTAGTCGAGTTTTTAATGAGGATCAAAGGAACTTTGCAACAACCGAGAAAGAATTTCTAGCTGTTTTTTTCTCGTGATAAATTTAGACACTATATATCAACTCAAAAGTAATAGTTCATACTGACCATCAAGCTTTGAGACACCTCTTAGCTAAGAAAGATGTTAAGCCCCGACTAATTAAGTGGGTCTTGCTACTACAAGAATATGACTTGTAGATAGTAGATAGGAGAGAAAAGGATAACCCTATTGCCGACCATCTGTCACGGATGGAAGGAATCATAGAGGATCCTATTCCTATTAACGAATCTTTGCTAGGAGAATACCTTGCAGTTATAGAACCTCGCAATCCTTGGTTTGCACATTATGCTAATTTCCTTGTAGGCTAGTTTTTATCAAAAGGAATGGATTACAATCAAAGAAAAAATTCTTTAATGATTTAAAACATTACTTTTGGGACAACCCTTACTTATACATGCATGGTATAGACGGGATAATCCGTAAATGTGTACTCGAGCACGAGGCAAAGGCCATCCTTAAGGCTTGTCATGATAGTCCTTACGGCGGGCATCACACTGGTAATCGTACTATAGCTAAGGTCTTGCAGTTGGGTTTCTATTGGCCTACACTAGTTAAAGACTCTCATGAATATGTTAGAAATTGTGATGATTGCCAACATATGAGTAATATTGGTAAAAGACAGGAAATGACTAAGAAATATAACTTAGTAATAGAGCCATTTGATGTGTGAGGAATAGATTTTATGGGACCATTTGTTCCTTCTAACAGTTATTCTCGTATTCTTGTTGTTATTGGTTACGTTACTAATGGGTGGAAGCTATACCCACTTCTCATGAAGATGCAGCCACTTCCATCAAGATGATCAAAGACATCATCTTTCCCAGGTTTGGAGTACCCAGTTTTTGATTACTGATGGTGGAACTCATTTTATGAAGGGAACTTTTGACAAGATACTTCAAAAGTATGGATTAGACCATCGGGTAGCCTCGCCTTACCACCCTCAAACCAGTGGACAAGTGGAATTATCTAACAGATAAATCAAGATCATACTTCAGAAGATGGTGAATAGGTCAAGAAAGGATTGGGCTTTGAAGCTTAATGATGCATTGTGGGCATATCGTACAGCTTTCAAGAATCCTATGGGAATGACACCATACAAAATGTTTTACGATAAAACTTGTCATCTTCTATTAGAACTTGACCATAAGGCTCAGTGGGCTATTAAAACCATGAACTTTGACTAAAACTGTAGGGGAAAACGACTCTTAGATATTCATGCTTTAGATGAACTCATAAATGAAGCCTATGAAAATGCTAGAATATTTAAAGAAAAGGTGAAGAAATGGCACGATAAAAATTAGACGACAAGGGATTGAAAACTGGAGATAAAATTTTGGTCTACAACTCTAGGCTTAAGATTTTTGCAAGAAAATTGAAATCCAGGTGGGAAGGACCTTATGAAGTTGAAGAGGCATACCCTTCGGGAGCGGTTAGATTGAAAAATACTATGCCCTCTTCTTCATCCTGGATTGTTAATGGGCAGTGATTGAAGCACTATAGAGTTGGCGAGGTTAACACTGTGGAGATGATCTCTTTGGTTTCAGTCGAAGAATACAACAAGAAAAATGAGGTAACAAAGTTTTAGTAGCTTAGTTCTGCTATCTAGGAAACTTTTCAGTCGATCTTGCCTTTTTCATTGCTCTCCGTTAGTTTTTCCTGACATTCTGAGCTGTTTTTCGACCTAGTATAGGAGGACCGTACAGTCAGACGTGCCCGTACCAGTGGTTGTTAAACAGTCGGAGTTCCATTGTTGTTTTCTCTGATATAGTACGGTCGGACCAAATAGGCATATGCGCCCGTACCAATGATCGTTACTAGCTCTGCCTTTTTCGCGTTTATTCGACATGTATTCTTAAAAAAAATAAAGGCGGTAAGAAGTCCGTAGGGGGATGTGTACCATTACTCGTGATCGACTTTAACCCCTTTTATCTAGAGATTTCATCCTTTAATTTTCACCTTTCTTCTTTCTTGTTCTTTTCCGTCATACTTCAAATCTCCAGCTCCCTTTTTCCTCTTAACAATGAAACCTCATATCTCACTTGATCACTCAAGGTCCATGCAGCCTTTCGATATTAAGCAGACCTGGACTAAGAAGGAGCGCACATCTAAAGAACAAGCCAAGAAGAAGGGATTCGAAGGAGATACTTCATCTTCATCGACCCACGAGTCAGCGCAAGTGGTTCCACTCCCCAAATGGTAAGACATGTTCCCGCAAAAGTTGGAGATGCTTAGGCACGTGGAACAAGGAAGGAACAAAGGAGAATCTCCACTCAACCCCTATAGGTATAACCTTCGAGGATATTCTCTTAAATCCCCTCCAGGAACCTCTTCCAGAAAAGGGGAAAACTGAGATGAGATTCGAGAAAAGATCAAGAACCTTGAAAAGATTTCAAAAGCTTGTGTTGAAACTATTGGAGAAGGAGTTGACTCTTACTAGATGATGGGCAAAGACCTTGAAAAGAAGGTCGATTACATCGACGGTAGAGTGCAACTCTTGACCAAGATTATCATGGAGATGGCTGATGATAGGAAGACCTTAAGAAAGGTAATTGAAGAATTGCATGTTGGCATAATAGAGATGTCCGCTCGATTCGTGTGTATTTCTCAAGCTTGCAGTCTCAAGGTGGATGAAGAAGAGGAAGATGATCACTTCTTCACTCCCATGGAGTAAGTAATAGCAAGGAATTATTTGATCCACCCGGCTTGATTCCAAGCTTGGAGGATCTGTGAGAGCCTTGTAATCTATCTTACAGCTTTTAGCATCTTTACCTTTCTTCACGCATGATAAACTTTAATTCCCAAATTTGCATTAGTTGCATCAACTTCGAGTTCCTTTTGTTCAAGAGAAGATTTATATCCGTTGAGTTGTGAGACTTTATGATAATTGAAGCTGTGTTTGATTCATGATTATGATACTAGGTGATTGAACTAGGTTTAGTGTTATGATGCTTGTATAACTATCGTGATTTTAGGGACTTCCACACCAATACAAGTATTGATTAAGTTATGAGAATAAGAATTCTAGTAGCATATTATAATTAAGAGTTTTTGAAATCCATTGAAGTAGTGAGCATGATCAAATAGCTGTACCAAAAGAAAAAGAGGAAGAGGAGAAAGTAAAAAATATAGACATATAATCATTGAAATAAAAAGAAGAGATCAGCTATCAAAAGAATCAAATGTAGAAGAAAGAGAATGATCATGAATCTTCATTACTAAACTTAGTTCGCTATATCTATAAAACTTTGTGATTGTATGATATGTTGAATCACTAGTAGCTTCTTATGATTTCATTAATACTAGAAAAGGTGTGGAAGCCTCTAAGTTATGTAATGTGTAAGGGTATGGTAATACCCCCGTAGTATATCTACATCTAATGTTGTATTCCTGTTTCAATTTGTGCCTCATTTATTGTAATGACTCGTGTCTCATGAACATGATGATCTTGTCCATAACCCACAACTTGCTCATGGACGAGCAAGAGCATAGCTTGGGGAGTTGATGAGTCCAAAATTGAATCATATTTACCTTTTGTTTTTGCATAAATAGAGTAGGGATCTTTGTATTTCACTGCATTTGCATGCACCATTTTGTTCTTGTTTTAAGAGGATCTCAAATCATTGAGTCTTATATGAACATATCAATTGGAACTGTCATATTGTGTAATATATGAAATTTCTAAGTGATAAAAGTCATTTTATGGATTTACCTTCACATCTGGAAGAATACCAAGCGAGGAGGAGCAATCAGTACCAATAATGACCAGTGGAATGGGCGGAGCCCGCCCGTACCGTCCGCCCATACCAAGTGCCAACATGATCGCCTCGTCAAATACTTTCTCTTGGCGAAGACGAGAGAGAGATCCGACATTCACAGCCACCAGAAACCATGAAAAACCACATCTGAAAGGGATCTGAAGGAGGAACTTGGCTGGGGAAAAATCCCAGCTGCTTCACGGATCATTAGAGGATAACTCATCATCCCCTTCATCACCAACCGCTGCATCTCCATTACGACCGTTACCCCCATCTCTCATCTATTAGATCTTGTTGTAATTCCAGATTCAATTGTGGTTTGCATTAGATCTATCTCCCGCACTTTTATCCATTCATTTGATTATGATGATGTTGTTGATTGCTTCCATGTGTGAGTAGTTCCTTTGTTCTTGGGGAGATGGAGAAACCCTAGCACCATTAAGAATGCATAATAAAGATAATCTATTCTTGTGTCCATATGACTTGCACGTCTATGATAGAATTATGATTTGTGTTTGATCTGTCTCTTTAGATGGTATGTGTAGTCGGACACATATCATTTGCCCTTGGGACTAAAGGAAGAGAGAAATCCTTTGGACATGTCTTGGGATCATACTCGGAATGGCCCCGTGATAGACTGGCGTCGGCTCGTAACCTACATGGTCAAAGGAGGATAAAAGAGGGACTCCCTAAGCTAATTACAATATCCACGGGGAAACCCTTAATTGCGGTGGTTTGTATGGGTGACTGCTCTTAAACATCGCCGTGGTTATTTAGAGGTGACCTCACTCTTGGCTCAACAATGTTGCCTCCTACGAGCCTTGTAGTGAACATCTTATTATGGATCACTCTCCACACATCTCATGACACAAGAAGTATGTTATCTTGATTACAAATAACAATAATACTATGATAGTGGTGTATCATACATCCTCGAGAATGTTTTAGCCCTATTGAGTTCAACCACGCTTTCATACAAACTTATTACTTGTTTCCTTTTACTTGTTTTAATTACTTTTCTGCAAACAACCATAAAACTTTCAAGCACCCTTTACTTGATATCAAAGGCAGCTTATAAGTATACTTTGGTAGATAGTAACGAGGGGCATAAAGACCTTTACCAATAGCTCTAGGTGGGTTCGATATCTTTACTTTGAAACTATCTACAATTGATCTATGCACTTGCAGTCATTGATACGTCCATTTTGCATCACTATTCTGTCTTAATTCACTATTATTCATTGATATATTTCATATTGAGAGGTGATACTTATGTTATTTCATCTATTTTTGCATGGTTGACGACTTTTGGAGCATGGACCGCTGCAGTCAGGATTCTGATGGAAAAAGTGATGTTTGGAGGCAAAATTCGCGAAGATCAGAAAATCCGGAAAAATATACAGAAAATCCTATTTTTCCAGAAGACTAAGGATGCCATAAGATGGAGTGGAGGTGGGCCACAGGGGGCCCACACCACCCCATGGCACGGGCAGGCCTAGGTCGCGCCTAGAGGTGGTGTGGCCACCCTGGCCCACTCCAGCCTCAACCCTCTAGCGTATATCATCCTCCCGAAACCCTAAGACTCGAGGAGCGACCACAGAAAGATTCCGCCACCTCTACGGGGCAGAAAACATCAAGAGAGAAAGATCTCTCTCGCAGACAGATTTCTGCCGGGGGAATTCCTTCCCGGAGAAGGGAGATTGACACCATCAACACCACCATCAAGCTGGACTTCATCGGGATCATCATCATCATCACCACCATCATCACCATCAGCACCCTCATCACCATCTCCATATTGCTGTAACAATTGAGTTGAATCTTTCATTAGTTCATAGGGGAAACTTTCTCGGTGTTGATTACTCTTTGTAGTTGATGCTATTGAGTGAACCATTGAATTATTGTTTATGTTCAGATTGTTATACATCATTATTCCATCTCTGATCATGATCCATATGATGTCTTGTGAGTAGTTTGTTTTGTTCTTGAGGACATGGGAGAAGTCTTGTTGTTAGTAGTGGAGTTGCGTTGAGAAAGATTCAATAGATTGTTATTTAAGTTGTGGTGTACTTCTTCTAGTGGTGTCATGTGAACGCCGACTACATGAAACTTCACCTATAAGGTCCTAGTGGAATGCATTGTGTATTTGGCTACTAATCGTAGGGGTTGCCAGAGTGATAGAAACCTGAACCCCCGTTAGGAAACCATTGCACAAGGGACGTAAGGGTCTTAGAGTTTAAAGTTGTGGTTAGGTTTCTACCCTAATTACTTTCTTGTACTTACGGATGTTTGCAAGGGGTATAATCACAAGTATGTATTAGTCTTGGATGGGGCGGTACATTAGCATAGGTTCACCCACACAACACTTAGCAAGCTAAAGAAGATTAATCGACTATATGAAGCGAAACCACTTGACAGTCTTCCCATGTGTCCTCGAGAATGTTTGGTCATCTTAAGTAATACATCCAGCTTGTCCTTTGCTGCATAAAGGATTGGGCCACTTGCTGCATTTATTCCTATTGTCTTTTATTTACTCGTACTTTGTTTACTTGCTTTATCGAAAATCCCTAAAAATCCGTTTGCTAAGTATTTGTAGAGAATTACCGATCCATACCACTAGCCAGCACCTTCTGCTCATCGTTGGGTTCGACACTCTTACTTATCGAAAATACTGCGATACACCCCCTATACTTGTGGGTCATCAAGACTATTTTCTAGCGCCGTTGTCGGGGAGTGAAGGGCTATTGGAGAGTGGTACTGGTAAAGGAAACTTCTACTGTGTGTATTGTTTACTTCTGCTAGTTGCTTTATTTTCGTTATGGATAATTCGCTGAGTTTCTTATTTGGTAATGCTACTACCACTACTAAGGTAGTAGATAAGCAACCACCTGCTGAGAAAGATGTTTTCAAAATACCTACAAGAATTATTGATCGTGTTATGGATAACTACTATGTTGGGGATGGAACTGTCCATCCCGGTGATCATTTACTCTTTATACACGAATTATGCGGGTTGTTCAAGTGTGCAGGTATTACTACAGATCAAGTTAAGAAGAAGTTATTCTCATTATCACTAAAAGGAAGAGCTGAGGAATGGTATAAGCTGCTGAAGAATGGTCAAGCTCTAGAATGGGAGGAAATAGTGCCTCTCTTTTATTCAAAGTTTTATCCTCCTAGTGAGATTCATAAAGATCGGAATCAAATATACAACTTTTGGCCTCTTGATGGAGAGAGTACAGCTCAAGCTTGGGGGAGATTGAAGTTACTAATGCTCAAATGTCCCATTCATGAGCTCCCCAACAATATTATTATCAACAACTTTTATGCAAGGCTCCCTCTACATGATAAAGATTTATTGGATGCTTCTTGTGCTGGATAATTCACTCGCATGGAAGAAGAAGCTAAATAGGACCTTCTAGACCGTATTTAAGACAATGCTGAAGCTTGGGAGAATGACAAAGGTAGAAAGTCAGGTATAAATTATGATTATGAATGCATTGAATGTTTTATGGGAACTTATGACTTTCAAAATATTAAAAATGCTTATGGTCTAGACTCTCAAGCTATTGCTTCTTATTTTAAGGCTTTTGCTTATTATATTGAAGTGCCTAAAAAGAAGTGGAATAAGTATCATGAACCTTATAAAGATATTGCTAAGAGTATTCCTGCAAGAAGTACTGAAGTTTATACTACTAATCATGTTTTACCTGAACCTTATATTGAGAAAATGCCTTTTCCAGTTAAGGTAAAGGAACATTCTATGATGGCTAGTATGGTAGATGAAAGTATGAATGAAGCTATTGAACCTGATAAACAAAAGGTTGATGAACCTATAATAGCAAGTGTGAAACACTTTGTCCCTAAATATGAAAAAGAGGGACACACTATCCTTTGTAAGGATACCTCTAATATTGTTTCACAAAGTAGTGTTATGAGAGCTAATATTCCCGTGTTTTCTGTTAGAATAAGTGATCATCGCTATGATGGTCCTTGTGATAGATATATTGTTAAGTTTATGCATGATACTGAAAGTTATTATGAGAGAGGGAAAAGTGTTCTTATGCATCTCAATAATATCAAGTTTCCTCGTTTTATGCTGAAAGTTTTTATGTTGCACTTCTTTTGCCTTCTTATGCAAGTTGCCTTCGGTTTCAATAACTTGTTTGTTTACAAAATCTCCTTGCATAGGAAGTGGGTTAGACTTAAATGTGTGGTTGTTTTTGCTTCTTAATGCTCTCTTTCGCTTCAATTCATATCCCTATGAGAGCTTCCTCAAAATTACCATGCCCATCTTAATGGCTATAAAGAAAGAGCTTTATGGGATACAACCCAATTTGTTTTTGCTTTTAGTTTGTTTTTGTTTCTTTGAGTCTTGGAAGTTATTACTTCGGTAATAACCACTCCTTATCCATTTTGTTTGGTTTTTGTGTCAAGATCAACCTCTAATGAGAGAGAAGTAATGTTTGGGGAACTTGCTGTCCCGAGACAGATTTTTGTGCTTCACCGTAAAAATTCGTGAGAGATCTCTGTATGTCGGATTGAGCTGTAATTGTTTTTGCTTCTGCCCCAGGTTGTTATTTAACTTTCGTTAGTTTTGCACTTTTTGATTTGAGCAACAGAAGATTTTCGAAAAATTTGATCTTTACCTGCTGGTCTGTTTTGGCAGATTTTGCCACTCTTGCATTTGCTTCTTTATTCGATTTCCTTTTTGAATTCTTTTTGGGTTTTCGAAAGGAGTTGCTACAGTAGCTTATGTTTTGATGGTTTTCAGTTGAAGTTGGACTCAAAAGGTTTTATCACTTCACTTATACTAATGTTGCTAAAGAGAACTATGTGAAGTTTTGTGTGAAAGAAATTTCCAGGAAGTGGAGATAATGGTGTAATAAGGAAGAGAAAGGTTTTATGACTCAAGTAATAAGTGTTTGAAGATGAAGATATTGATGTTATTCATGTGGTGACTCTGGAATAATCTATTATATACCAAATTCAGAGACCTGTAGAGTCTGTTTCCAACTAGGTAACAGTTCTGGTAAGAAAAGTTCCGCGAAAATACAATCCAACTATATTTTTGCAGTTTTCAGTTAATAAGGAAAGCTACGAAGCGAAAAAGGGACGGAAACGGAGCCAGGGTGGCTCACACCACCATGTGGCGCGGGCCCACCCCTGGCCGCGCCACCAGGTGGTGAGTCCACCCCAGACTCCGCCTCCGACTCATTTTCTCCTAGTACCTTCCTTTTGATATGAAACTTCGTAATATATAACCCCCCGGATCCCCCGAGGTTCGTATATCGTGTTTTCGTCGTGTTTTCGTTTCGATCTGTTTCTGCCAGGACATACTCTTTGAAAGTTTAGAAGCACAATGGTGTCTGCCAAGGATAAAGGGAAGGAGCCCATGGAGGAAGACCTCCAAGACCCCGGGAAGGAGAAGGAGATCAAGAATGAAGGTGAAGAGGAGCAAGGCCAATGTCCGCACACCGGCACTACCATTGCAAGCATTGGAGTGGTGACGAAACCTGCCAGGGTTAGAAGGACTGCGCGGATGCAGACTGGCAGGAAAGTTCCCCGTCACAGTTTGGCTCCAAGGTCACTTCCTCCACACACCAAGAATCCCTTCCATACCTTTATCCATAACCATGCAGCAAAAGAAGACTCCAAGAGGGAAGAATGGAAAAAGAATCACAAGAGCTGGGATCCACAAACTGAAATGATTATGGGCCATATTGAGCAGAACTCGGAGTTGATTCGTACTCTCACCTTCGAGATTGAGGACTTGGGGAAACTAATCAGAGAGCTCATCGAGAGGATACCACCACCACAAGAGCTGGGATCCACAAACTGAAATGATTTGGAAAAAGAATCACAGGAGTAATTCGTCATCAGGTTTGGCATCCCCTTGGTTTGTGCCAAGCTTGGGGGAGTGTTGCGGTATCATATCACTATCTTCTATCTTTTTACCTTATTAGTAGAGTCATATCATGAATAGAGGAGTTATTATGTAGTATGGTTTGCATTATGGAAGTGTCCCCTCTCTCGTTAGATATGTATCCCTTGGTGTGAGTTGCCGTTATGGAATATTAATGAGAAGTTCTATCATTCACTCTTTTGCATAGCTTATATTAGTTTTCAATTCGTGGTTATATGATTGATCTTGTTTTTAGTATTGGTATCACTTTGGGATCATTGAGTTAATTTAGTTGGTTTTGGCAAACCTGGCTCGGTCAATAGCAACACCTTTTTGAGAGTTGAAAATAAAAAGATAGAAGTACTCTAGAGGAAAATAATTTCATCATCTTTCTTTCTTGATTTGCTCATAAGTCTAGTATTCTCTAGTTAAGATCTTTTGTGCTTCCAAGGAAGATTGCATGTTTGTTTTTATCACTTGTATGTTTGTTTGTTTCCTTCAACTCTTATACTTGCTACCCAGCCTTGCTAGCCAAAAACCTGTACTGAGAGGGTATTCTTCTCGTGCATCCACCTCCTTTAAACCAAAACCCATGCCATTTGTGTCCACCTTACCTACCTAGTAGCATTATTGCTATTCCAAGTAAATTCTTGTTTTATCTACCTCCCAAATTAAACTTGTTATGTGAAAATTAGTGATTAAAGCTCTCA
Source organism: Avena eriantha (assembly GCA_910589775.1). Taxonomy (NCBI): domain Eukaryota; kingdom Viridiplantae; phylum Streptophyta; class Magnoliopsida; order Poales; family Poaceae; genus Avena; species Avena eriantha. The sequence continues at coordinate 156,171,442 of OU342746.1, read as the reverse complement.
CGAACTTGATGGCACACTTTACTTTCTTGCATTTAATAAACTTGAACCATTGGGTCCTTCTTTGTTGCGTATATGCTTGCGCTTTATGAGTTGAAGTTAGCCGAACCATGTATCATGGGGACCGCTTTCAACACTTCATTGGTACTTGTACCTAGTTGATATCATGTTCTTTTGCTTATGGATCCCGGCGGTGTGAAATAAAAGTGGAACTTGTAAGATCATGGAGTTTATATGTGTGTTAGAGAAACACCTGGGCCGCTAGCCTAAGCCATGCCTAATCATGGTGGAAACTTGCAGCATAACTATAGTGAGCATTCTATGAAGCATCCTCAATAAAAACCTATGCAAATAGCAAATAAAAAGATCACTGAGATGCTCACTGACTGCTTCCTTGTCATTTTGATTATGGGATAGCTCCTGTGTCATGTGCAAGGGGTACCCTGTTGGCGGTTCTCAATGATACGCATGTATTTACAATGACAAGAGCTTGCTCGTGACTGAAGTTGAGTAGCATGAGGATCGGTACTCATAAGTAAGGGGCTTGGGATTTCAACTTATAACTTGTCAAGCATATCCTCTTAGTTGTGTCACTTTAACCTTAACCACCTAAAGATGCCTATGATAGGGGCAATGAGATCTAAAAGCTAGTAAGTATCATAATTTTTGGGAGCTCTTTATGAGACTTGAAATCCCTGCTTCCCTCTTTGAAGGGGCCTTTCTTTTACTTTGTGGTTGAGTCAGTAAACCTACTCCCCTCTATCTCAGCAAGTGTTTTGAGTTGATGTGTTCTATTCATTCATATGATGATTTATTCAATCATGTTTCTTATGTTCCTTGTTTTGCACATTACTCTTATCTTGATGTTTACTACTTTGAAAGCTATCATTGAAAAACCAGCTATTTGTGAACTCCAGCAAATTATCAACTATTCTTCGACCAAGAGCTAAGTTTGCCATTACCAATTAGGATTCACTTTATGTATCTTTATTGTGTTTCCTTTACTTATTGCAAGTTAAGTTATATATTAGTGAGTTGTCTTCTATTATGATCTATGTATTTGATGAATGTGATGCTTCTTGTCCGTATTATTTTATCGACTCTTGACTCCATAAACCTGAGGTCATGTTTATTGAGCTCAGTTTCGCTTGGGGACAAGCGAAGTCTAAGCTTGGGGGAGTGGATACGTCCATTTTGCATCACTATTCTATGTCTTAATTCACTATTATTCATTGATATATTTCATATTGAGAGGTGATACTTATGTTATTTCATCTATTTTTGCATGGTTGATGACTTTTGGAGCATGGACCACTGCAGTCAGGATTCTGATGGAAAAGGTGCTGTTTGGAGGCAAAATTCGCGAAGATCAGAAAATCCGGGAAAATATACGGAAAATCCTATTTTTCTAGAAGACTAAGGATGCCAGAAGATGGAGTTAAGGTGGGCCACAGGGGGCCCACACCACCCCATGGCGCGGGAAGGCCTAGGCCGCGCATGGAGGTGGTGTGGCCGCTCTGGCCCACTCCAGCATCTCCCCTCTAGCGTATATCATCCTCCCGAAACCCTAAGACTCGAGGAGCGACCACAGAAAGATTATGCCGCCTCTGCGGGGCGGAAAACATCGAGAGAGAAAGATCTCTCCGGCAGATAGATTTCTGCCGGGAGAATTCCTTCCCGGAGAGGGGAGATCGTCGCCATCAACACCACCATCAAGCTAGACTTCATCGGGATCATCATCATCATCACCACCATCATCACCATCAGCACCCTCATCACCATCTCCATATTGTTGTAACAATTGAGTTGAATCTTGCATTAGTTCATAGGGGAAACTTTCCCGGTGTTGATTACTCTTTGTAGTTGATGCTATTGAGTGAACCATTGAATTCTTGTTTATGTTTAGATTGTTATACATCATTATTCCATCTCTGATCATGATCCATATGATGTCTTATGAGTAGTTCGTTTTGTTCTTGAGGACATGGGAGAAGTCTTGTTGTTAGTAGTGGAGTTGTGTTGAGAAAGATTCAATAGATTGTTATTTAAGTTGTGGTGTACTTCTTCTAGTGGTGTCATGTGAATGTCGACTACATGCCACTTCACCTATAAGGGCCTAGGGGAATGGATTGTGTATTTGGCTACTAATCGTAGGGGTTGCCAGAGTGACAGAAACCTGAACCCCCGTTAGGAAATCATTGCACAAGGGACGTAAGGGTCTTAGAGTTTAAAGCTGTGGTTAGGTTTCTACCTTAATTACTTTCTTGTACTTACGGATGTTTTCAAGGGGTATAATCACAAGTATGTATTAGTCTTGGATGGGGCGATACATTAGCACAGGTTCACCCACACAACACTTAGCAAGCTAAAGAAGATTAATCGACTATATGAGGCGAAAGCACTTGACAGTCTTCCCATGTGTCCTCGAGAACGTTTGGTCATCTTAAGTAATACATCAGGCTTGTCCTTTTCTGCATAAAGGGTTGGGCCACTTGTTGCATTTATTCCTACTGTATTTTATTTACTCGTACTTTGTTTACTTGCTTTATCGAAAATCCCTAAAAATCCGTTTGCTAAGTATTTGTAGAGAATTCCTGATCCATACCACTAGCCAGCACCTTCTGCTCCTCGTTGGGTTCGACACTCTTACTTATCAAAAATACTGCGATACACCCCCTATACTTGTGGGTCATCAGTCATCACCTGCAGAGCACTGCCGCCGGCCCGACTTCCCCTAGTGCTCCTCCGTGCTGCCCTGCCGTCCGACGTGCGCCACCACCTCGTCTCTCCGTGCGGCCGTCTTCGACCAATGAGCCGACCGCAACGCTCGTCCAGCAGCCAACCCCCGCCACCATCCGCGCCTCGCCTCCTTATGTGGCCACGAGCAGGTCACCGACCACCCCATGCGCCTCGCCACCGCTCAAGCTCGAAGTTTGCACTGGCCGCCACCCGCTGCCCCTAGAGCCGTGACCTCGCCGGTGAGCGTACGTCCCTGTCCGGCCTTGCTTGCCTGCAACCTTCGCTTGCCTCCGTCCGCGTGACCTGGATGCCACCCTTGTTGGAGTTCCGACTGGGCCAGTGTAGTATTTGTGCCACCGGTGTGCTTTTGTCTAGTACTGATGCCGATGAAAAGGCGGTACCATGTCTGAACCCGTGTATTGTGAGGCCAATGGGTTGCCATAATATTTGTCCCAATGGTGCACCAACTGGTTCTGTTGCTATGATGATGAACCCCTCGAAGACCATCGGTTCCAATCTGTTCAAGTTCGCTAGCGACCCCGAGTTCTGCCTCAGGGATCTAGCGTCTCCGAAGTCCTTCGAAATCGATGCAAAGATCATCGTCAAGGACCATCAAGCATGCCTACACGAACCCGAAGGACCACGCAAGACCATCGACACTGAATGCGAGTACGACACCGTCACCCGAGAACTTCGACAAGTATACCAAGTTCGACATCCTGAATCTGACGGTCGAGACCCAAGACTGATCTCGGATTCGAAGACCGAACCCCGTCAAACCCCAAGACCATTGGTGCTGAACACTAATGGGATCCCCTTTCAGAGACCCCTATTTTTATAATATGACATTATCACTTGTTGCATATAATTATTCATTCTTGCATACATCACGTCATGTGGTTTGGGGTATTTAGACATTTCACCTCATAATTAAACTTGTAGACTATATGTGGGCTATTCTAGTCTTATATTGGCTTCGTTTAAATTTGTGTAGCGGACCGATGCTATGTTTTTCCTTGTTAAGATAACATTTAAATTGTGGGATACCTAAACAACTTGAACCGTCTAATTAATTGGCGGGACCCCAATTCTGCTTAATATTGCCTAATTGCATCACATCTTCGCCATGTCATGCATCATGCCCGATCTTCTACCGTAGTATTAAATAGTGCATCCGGTGTTTCGTTTAGTGCTTTGCTTCTTCACGGACTAGGACGTTGAGTTTATGCGAGCTTCGACCATTCTTCGAATGTATCTTCGATAGTGTTTCCTATGCGAGCATTCTCGCCCTTTCTACCTATTTTTTCATTTATAGTATTTACTTCCTATTGTTGGTCTATTGCTATGCTTGGCATAGATGCTTTAGTTTTCCGTACCAGTTATATCACTTACAGCCTATATTGCCTTTGACACCTCCTATTACCTATTGTTTGATACACAGTTGGACTTGCGAGTCATAGTTGCTTGCTCAGGTGTTGCTTCGTGCCGTCGATGTTCCACCGTTGTTGGGGGTTGGCACATGCTTAATGGTGGAGATAATCATGGTTTACTTATCACATGCTAATTAAAATGCTGGAAATAGATATAATGCAGAGGCACCAGTGGGTAATAGTTGTTATTTGGTTTTTAACCACCCACTTGTGTCCACCTAGAACCCGAGTTCTTGACACCTATTCCGAGATCGAGCATGCTAACCACATGTGAGGTGTATGGGCACCCCTATCGGCTTACTACCTGATTTCAAAGTACTTTATTGGGGGCCACAAAACTAGTGTTGGATGTATACGTTACCTAATATACCTATGCCATGTATAATATGTTTATTACCTATAGTTCGATGAGCGTTTATTACTGTTCTATAGGTGCAACACTCTGTCATAGGAATATATTGTCGATGGCCTTTGCTCGCGTGACAAGTGCATGCAACCTCAAGATCCGTACAAGGATTAGCTATACCTTGTATGGGTAGATATTTTGGGTGGCCCCCATGTACTTGCTTTGGGTCTAGGAAAGCGTCGTGTCCTAAGCCCCGCCGACATACCGATGGGTGTATGTTAAATGATCTAGCAAAAAGGATGGAAGTGCGTGTGGTTACTTTGGTTCACCCCTGCAGGGTTAAATCTTTTCGAAAAGCCGTGTCTGCGGTTATGGATGACTTGGAGCATAGATTCTCGATCATAGACAACTATAACTAAAGAAATACTATTATAATTTGACTTCGATTTGATATGACTAGTAAAGTTGGATAACCAACATGGAATGAATGAATAAAAATTCCAACTGTGTGAGTTTCCTCAGAAGGACTTCCTGGTTTGGTCTCGAGAGTGAAATACCGGGATGGGTATGTTTGTGTTACTATCAGGTTGGCTCCTAAATAGGTCTTTCTTATCCCTCTTTGATAGCTGACAGTTGTATTGAGTCTCTATAGGTTGTTTAGTGCATGCTTCGTTGCCGCTTCAGTCCACCATACGTATGTAGGGGAGAGCCGCCGAATTCTATTCTCACCGTGTACTGGCCTTAGTACTGACTGCTCTATTTTTTCCTTTGCCCTTTGTCGGCACCCGTTTTGTTTTAACAGGTATAAGTTCGACGACGTTAGCAAGGCCTAGGCAGGGTTATGGACGTCATTGGTTATTCTTTAGGGCTCTTAGTCCAATTTGCAATCTTATCTGTACTCAGATGTTGTATCGTTTTCAAGGTGATTTGGATCTTTGTATTGTATATCTGCATTCTTGACTCTTTGAGTCATTGTTGTATATATGTGTTCTTGTGGGTTCCATCGTGGACTATTGTGTAAAGTTATTACTTTGTTTTCCACCCGCACGCAAGTGCTTGGTGGGCATCTTTGAATCGTTTCTATGCGGGTTTTGGCGGGAATCGCTAAAACTTGCATAGGATCGATTCGAGGGTGTTACATCAGCATCCCGGGCCTAGATCCACACACCCGCATCGTGTTTGGATGTTTCCTGGCCCACTGTCGTGCACATGACCTAACATTCAGTGGAGAGCCCACTCCATCCCAAAACCCCAGATCCCTTATAAGTTGGTCATGACCTCCTCCCACTAGCGAGGTGGGACTAAAGTCACCAGCAATGTTTGGTACCTAACACCCCATCTCCCTAGGAAGCCCCCTAGGCGGGCATGGCGATGCTAGCTCTGATACCAATTGAATTGTGGCAGAGAAGAGCTGTCGTGGCCGCCGGACCCACCGGAGTTACTGGACGTATTGCCGTCTCCGATTCCAGGGTAGCCACAGATATTCAGTTTGTACAGTAATTGGCGGCCACGGCGCACTCACTTCGACCGCAATAGGACCACCGGTGAGCCTTTCACGTGAGAGGTAATGGGCCACGTCTTTCTGTCAGATCACAGCCAACGTCAAGCACTAAAAGAAGTGCGCGATGGGGCCCTAGCAGCGGTGCGGGCCAATCTCGATGACGCTCACCTGCGTGCCTGCCTCGCCCAAGCTAAAGAGGAGTTGCAGACGCAGGTTGCGATCTACCTCTCTCTCGAAGAAGAATGGGGTCTTGACCTGCCATCGCCGTAGGTAGCGCATAGTTAGAATGTTGTTCTAGGTTGAGTTTGCTTGTCAAATATTTCTAGACTTGAATGGAAATTTGTCACTACAAATGTCCGATGCCCACATTGCAAAAATTTGATTCCAAAGATGATACATGGTGAGTACACAGCCTAGTCTAGTGCTAATCCTACTCGTCAGAGTCAGAGTTGGAGTGGTAGTGGCGACGGCACATGGTGTGGTCGAAGACACTAACGGTGAGCATGGCTTCGCTGTCGTACTTGAAGACGGCAAAGTGGTTGACTTGGATTTGGTGAGCACGAGAGAACTCCTCTCATCCATTAGCGAGGAACATCCTGCCGAGGTGATCGAACAAAACCTCCACCGGCCACGCATGGGTTTTGCCACTGGCTGCCCGCAGCACAACTTGCTGGGCCTCTGTGTTGTCGAGCAGCGATGCGAATTTGCGTGGAAGGAGCATCATGTCCCGCTTCATGCCCGAGTGGATGGTCACGGCGAACTCGAAGCTGCTTGTGTCCATGGGCCCGAGATCTAGTGATGATGGTGGTGGTGATTTCGGTGGTGAGGGAGATCGTGGCAGCGCGCTGGTTTGGTCGTGGCCCCAGGCCTTCCTCGACGGCCACGGCTAGGCCCTGGTGGTGAGGGAGACCGTGGCAATGTGCTTCTCTGGCCGCGCCCTCTATGCCTACCTCGATCCAATGCCGCCGGCCATGGCTTGCTACCGGTTGTGAAGGATGGGAGGAAGGAGACTATGGTGTGGAAAAAGATGGCTGCAGGTAGCCTATTTAAAAAGGTGCGGTATTGGATGCTGGCGCGGAGGCCAAAGCGACGACATTGATGTGTGGCGACAGGAGCGCATGCGTCGGGCGATGCCGCCAACACAGGAGGGGAAGCTACAGCGGTCATCCAGCCTTTGGAGCAGCCTACCTCTCTCCATTGATGGCTAGTGGAAGAAGGTCGTTGGATCATTGCCATGCGCTCGACCCCCGTGGGAGGACACATTCGCTGTCCGCCCCGGCACAATCATTGCCCAAATTTGGTGCACGGATGCGTCAGGCCGAACGGGTTGGTCCGGATGGGTCGCCCCGCTGGAGGGGCGCAGCCGACCCGGGTCGTGCCATGGAGATGCCCTTATAGAAGAAAGGGAGTTGCGGAGTGGAAACGAGCATCATGAGACTTGAACCCAGGTTTCTAGGCTAGCAGCAAACTCATGCTACTAACCACTAGCCTTATGGCTAGTCTGTTGTAGACCTAGATTCTCATAATGCTAGTGGTATAAAGACATGATAGTGTTACTCTAGAGCAGGTTTAATAATAGAGCCAACATTAGGCTATAAAGAATTATTACATCATTTATAGGTAACTTATACTCCCTCAATTTCTAAATATAAGGTGTATGATTTTTGGCACGGAAATTAAAGAACGGACATGAAGGTAAGATACAAAAGTTTTGGCGAGATTACAGCTCACTAATTGGCATGAGAAAATAGAGGAGCTTGCTAATACCTTCGATCCGGATTCCAAATATAGTATAATAGATTTTCCCCTAGTAGACCTAGGTTTATCGAATCTTTGGGAAACAACGCTAATAGGAATAAAAATAAGGACACGTCTACAAGAGTTTGTTTTTTCGGTTTTATCGTCGTTTATTGGACCCATCTATTTTACTTTATAGTGTGGTTAAATCAATGGATGCAGATAGTCCAGGGTTAAAGATCCACCTGCAGCTGCATATCATATGGGATAAAGGATAAAAATATGCACATTCATGTGTAAGGTTCCAATAGAGATAATCTTTTGTGGGCAACACATCCTAGTATACTAGAGCCTCTGAGAGGCCATAGGCATAGCAACAGTCTTTTGATCCAACTGAGTGTACCGCGAAGCATCGGGTTACAAACGATTATTAAGTGCAAAACACAGATCAAAGCATTAAGTTGTGATGTTGTTGTGAGCCCAAATGGGTCGCTAAGCGAAGGCCGTACTAACCTTGCAGTCACTTAGGTTCCTATGAGATCGCCACTAGCCAAGCATCTCACCTCAAGCCTAGATCAATCTCCGGGATCTTGGGTACCTACAAGTCTAAAGATCAAGGCAAGAGACAAAGAAACAAATGATACAAATCTCCCTTACAAACCAATACACAATTCTCCCATAGATAAGATACACATAAACACTGCGAGGTTTCTCCCCAACCCGCAGCCCGTGAGGACTACTCACTCATAACAATAAGATCAAGGATAGAAAACATTGTGCAATACTTAGATTAGATCTAATATTCTTACAATGGTTGCTGAATCACAAGGAGATCTCAAGTCCAAAGCAATGGCTATGGTTAATGGAGGGATGGATGAACAATGGCGTGGATCTCCCTTGGTGGTGTTGTGATGCAATCTGAGAATGGCGACCCTCTGTGCGGCGGCAGGGGCCTCTAAATATATAGGAGTCTTCACGAGTTTTGTACGGTTTGACGAGACAAAGCCGCCACCACCCCGTACGGTCGGGCGGTATGGGCGGGGTGCGCCCGTACCAGTGGTTGTCACACTGGCTGGCGCCTGACTTCAGCTCCAGGAATACTTGGTCATCAATACTTCCTCAAAATCGATCATTTATGACTCAAGATTTCACCATAAAAGTGTGATTTCCTACACAAAATAAATCAAAGGAAGGATTTGCATATCTTTGCAATAATTAGTCATTAGTGGCAAATCAAGAGAGAATAATGTCAATTGCTTGAGGAAAAACAATGTTTAAACATGGACAAAGATGGCGCTTTTTGGAGCCATCAACATCCCCAAAGCTCAAAGCTTGATCGCCCTTGAGCAATAAGAAACAAAAGAACTATAAGGAATTCAGCGTTTAAACTTGAAACAACAAGAATATGAATTCACTTACGATCGGTAGCCATATGCGTCCAGCACTTCTTCCATAGTGAAAATCTCATCAAAGTTAGAGAGATGCTAAGAACGCCACACAAGCTTTGATAACTCAAGACAATTAGAGTAGAGTATAATATAAGTATAAATAACTAGAGGTGTAACAATCAATCCAATTCCTCTAGTTAACTCTCAGCTTGCCAAGGAACACTAGGATGTTTAATATAGCAATATTGAGTAAGAGAGTTCATGTCCCAAGTAGCATAATGGTGAAGTGTCTTATTGACACCCACATCAGTAAATCAAGACTATCTAAAACACTACTATTCCAATCATTGCTTCTCAAGAAAATTCATAAAGTAGTAACGAGATCATACCAAAGACTTGTTGTGTGGATCATCATACCTTTTTTCTTTTTTTCTTCCTTCTTGCAAGAATATTTCTCAATAAGGATCACTGAGTGATGCATTTAAACAATGGTTTGCACATCCTTCGAGAGTACCAATAATTTTGCCCATATGATGACACAAATGCCACCCATGTCATCAACTCATAGCCGAAATCCGGGGTTATACCATAGATCGGTCAAAAGCTAGGGGAGTTGTTGGCATCCAAACGTGTGCATGGGAAACATAGAACTTTTTAAATAGTTTCACGGTTTGATCCACATGGTTAGCTTTGGCATGCATCACAATTACCACTAGACTTCATTTCAATCAAACAACTCCTTTCAAGAGTCTCATCAAGTCTATCAAAATGTCTATGGGGTTAAGTATCTTCAAAGGTAAACTCTCAAGACAATCACACATCAAACAAGTCATAAAATTTTAGACTTTTTCTTGTTGTACTTGTTAGGCAAATTTATTTCCAATGTAAGATTCGGTTAACTACAAGAACTAGAGCAAAATCTTCCACAACTAATCATTCATACAAATAATAAGCTTTACTCTAACTATTTTGAATTACTCCCACTAGCATAGAATCTTAGCAAATCAACTAACTAATATAAACAATTCAAACTTCAAAAGTGGGATACATAGGACATAGCGCTCATGAGTGACTTCATAATCCTTCTCCTTACAGGGATGTGTTCCTTAAAAACTCAAGAAAAATCACTCTTGTAATAATATTGAAGCAAAGGGGCAAGGTTTAAATCCACTTTCACAAAAAGGGAAAAATCTTTTTGTATTTTTGAGGATGGGGTTTAAAGAATAGAAAAGAACTTGTGACCAAGCAAGTGATTCATAAAACAAAAACAAGATAAAACCAAAACTAAAAAGCAAAAGAAAAAATCAAAGTGTTGGGACAGACCAACACAAGTGTTTCAAGGCTCACAAGGAGCTAGAGTACAACCTCGTTATTATACAAATAAAATTTCGTAGGGACACATCCCCAAGCTTAGGCTTTTGCAAGCCCTTTTGTTGCTCATTGTGGTGGTGGTGGATAGTTACCCATGTTCTAGTGGCTATTCCAATCATGGAACTGAGTGGCGAGGTTGGCAGTAGCATCTCGAAGGTTGATGGAGGGGTTGTTCATATTCTGGATATTATCTTTGAGGCCATAGATATCATCATAGGTGGTGTAGAAATTTGGTAGCTGCATATCTTGTTCGAACCCTTCTTGTTCCACTTCTTCATCGTCCTCTTCTCCATCTACGGGTACTTCTTGTTGTGGTAGATTTGCTTCAACATGCGCGTCATAATGCAAATGTCCCTCCTCAATAGAGAAGAGACAATTAGGCAAAGGAGCAGGGATCAAGTGATCCGCTCCAGGTATATTGAAAGATATCTACCATTGATTCCTGAAATCGTACCACATGCTCTAACAGTAGAAAAACCAAGACGACGGTTTCCAAACATCGGTTGGATGTTACCTATGTTGACATGGAGCGCCTGTGCAAGTATGGTTATGACTCCTCCTCCGCATATGGGACCACGAGATTCAAGCCCCTGATGGTGAAGATAAAATAAAGGGATTTCTATTTTCGTGCCCTCGGTTCGTTAGTTGTACTCAGTTTTCCCCAGCCGCTTAGTTTTTCCTCACTTTTGCCCATCTCCTTGTACGAAACTCTCACATGGTCTGAAACTCGCCGTCCGTCAGCCTTGTCGTTACGTGCTGACAAGTGGGGCCGCGTTCAGTCGGGTCCCATAGTGGACCCTCGCCATTACATGCTGACGAGTGGGCCACGTTTTTTTGGGTCCCGTAGTATACCCTTGCCGTTACATGCTGACAAGTGGGGACGCATTTAGTCGATTCCCATAGTGGACACCTCTCTCAACTTATCCAGATTAGCATCGGACCCATAGCTTATCCACGTGAGTGCCAGACCCACAGCTTATCCACGTGAGCGCCGGACCCACAACTTACCTAGGTTGGCATTGCAAGATGGGACCCCGAGCTAGCCCCACGCCCGCGCCCGCGCCCTTTGTCTAGCTTCATTTTCATATAGTGAAATGTAATGCATATACGAAAATTATACACCTTTGAACTTTTTTAAATCGTACTTAGGCCATGATAATATTGTGCTAATAAAATCCTGATATTTTATCATTTCCATGGAGTGAAATATAATGCATAAACTTGTGTATACAAAAATTATACACCTTTGAACTCTTTGAAATTGCACTTAATACGTGACAATGTCATGCTAATAAAATCCTGATCATTTATCATTTCCATGGAGTGAAATATAATGCACAAACTTGCATATGTGAAAATTATAAACCTTTGAACATTTTTAAATCGCACTTAATACGTGATAATGATGTGCTAACAAAATTTTGAGAGATTATTATTTTCTCCCCCATTTTCATAGAGTGAAATGTAATGCATAAACTTGCATATATGAAGTTTATACACCTTTGAACTCTTTGAAATCGCACTTAATACGTGATAATGTTTAGCAATGAAAATCTTAAGAGATTATTATTTTTATAGAGTGGAATGTAATGCATAAACTTGCATATACAAAGTTTATACACCTTTGAACTCTTTGAAATCAAACTTAATGCATGATAATGTTGTGCTAAGAAAATCGAGAGATTATTATTTTCATAGAGTGGAATCTAATGCATAAATTTGCATATATGAAAATTATACACTTTTGAACTCTTTGAAATCACACTTAATACGTGATAATATTGTGCTAAGAAAATCTTGAGAGATTATCATTTTCATATAGTGGAATGTAATGCATAAACTGGCATATACGAAAATTATACACCATTGGACTCTTTGAAATCGCACTTAGGTCATGATAATGTTGTGCTAATAAAATCCTGATTATTTATCATTTCCATGGAGTGAAATATAATGCATAAACTTGCGTATACGAAAATTTTAAACCTTTGAAGACTGTGAAATCGCACTTAATAACGAGATAATGATTTTAAACTTGCGTATAACAAAATTTAGAGAGATTGTCATTTTCTCCCCCATTTCATAGAGTGGAATGTAATGCATAAACTTGCATATACGAAAATTATACACATTTGAACTCTTTGAAATCGCACTTAATACGTGATAATATTGTGCTAAGAAAATCTTGAGAGATTATCATTTTCATAGAGTGGAATCTAATGCAAAAATTATACACCTTCGAACACGTTCCCTTCAAATTATATTCAAGTCCATTTGTTTATGGAGTTGAAGTAACGGTGGCAAACTTGTTATTTTGCATGGATAGGGGGGTGCCTCCCGATAGATATAGGGGTTATCATGTCCGCTAGATCACAGAGGATCAATGGTTGGTGGGCACGATCCGCGTGACAACTATCTCAACCAATCAGAGCGTAGTAGCAAAGATGAGCACATGTGCAAGAGATTGATACTAAGAGAGGGGAAAACTGAGTAGCACTTAAGAACCAAGGGCAAAACTGAGTAGAACTTAAAAACCAAGGGCAAGACTGACAAAGGGATTCAAATAGAAAATAGAAAAATATTTAAAAAATGGAAAATGGGTCTTTTATACAATAAAATACATCTTGGCATATATCAAACTATTTGCAATTCAAATATACACGAGTTTGACAATTATTGCCTCATTCAGACACACTATGTTTTGGGGAGGGATGTTTTGTGAAGAGGCTTGGGTAGAAAGCCATGAACCTTCATAGATAGTAGGTGATTTGAGAAGTGGTGATTTAGGTTAAAACTTGGTTTATATACATTTCTTATGGTGGCAGGTCACATAATAAGACTCCCTAGGTAGATGCCACTATATTTTCCTCTTTTTGAATTTGTTGTGTATAAAATGACTCAATTATCTAGCTAAAACCTATTTGTTGACTCTCTGTTGACCAGCCACCGGAGGGTAAAACTGAGTATATTGCACACGGCAGTGTTAGTACTGGAGGGAAAAACTATATACAACCAAACTGCCAGTGCTACACTCGAGGGAAAAACTGAGCACAACTAAGTCGTCAGGGTTAAACACGAGAGAAAAAACGTGACTCATGGTACGCGTGTGCGGTGCACGGGGCGGTAGCAAACACGTGTGGTCGTGCACGGTGTAGTAGCATACGCGGTTACGCTGTGCATGGTGGTGAAACGAAACGTCGCGTCCCTTCTCCTTTAATAGAGGCCTCCTCACTCTCACTCATCACTCACTCGCTCATTCAACCGTCTCCACGGTCCCATCACCTTCTGCAAAATCCCAAGAAAACCCCAACCATGCCGACAATGGAGAAGAATGGCATGGTGGCCATCGGCGCCTCCAAGGCCGCCGGCGAGGAGGCCCTCGTCCCTGTACAGGCCCCCATCCAGGCATCAAAGGCAGCTGCCATCCCCGTCCCCGCATCCGCCATAGCCACCAGCGAGGAGGCCTCCACCGGTCTCAGGCAGATCCCGCTCGACTGGGACCCCTACGAGGAGGTTGATTACATAAGTCCGGAGAACCCCTACGACACCGGCATCGCCGACCCATGGTCGGAGGTTACTAGGGTTTTCTCCCCTTCCCTTGTTCTTCCCCCGTTCCCATCGTTGGATGCTAGATCGTATGTTATTAGGGCTCGGTTGTTCGTATATTTACACTAGGCAATCCCCTTTTATTAGATCTCGTATTTCGATGAATCCCCCTATTTGTATTTGAAACCCCCTATTCGTAGTTGGGATCAGTATTCGATTTGGTTTGACATTTGGGGAATAATCAAGAGATCTCAATCAGTTAATTTATGCAAATAATCAATCCCGATAATCAAAGTATCTCAATCAGGTCCTTATTGTACTCTATTGTTTTTTCCAACAGAAGGATAGCAGTGACGTCCGCAGCGACGACGAGTCCAAGGACACCAAGACTCATCATGTACTGAGGAGGCTGAAGTCCTGCCAATACAACAAATTCTTCGCCGGCGACGTGTACAGGTGCCCCTTCTTCCCCACCAGGAGGCTCCACGCCACGGACTTCAACTCCCTCGTGAAGCATGCCGAGGACGTGAGGACCTGCGGTGAGTCTGTGAACATCCACGGCTTCATATCTAAGCACCAGGCGCTCGGTCTTCACCTCCACAACCTCCAGAAGGTGGCTATCGAGGAGGGTCGCATGCCCCCAATCAAGCTCAAGGCGCCCAAGGTCAAGGGACTAGGCAGCAAGAAGTGGAGGAGACGCTAGAGGGAGGAGGCGGAGACCCTCCTAGCAGAGGCCATGAGGGGCCACTGTTCTGCTGCTGCTGTAAATCAGCTTCTTTTGTCTTGTCTGTGTTGAACTTGTCCACTGCTGCTGCTGAGCAGCCTAATTATTGAACCTCGTTAAGTATCATACTATATAACCTATATTAGTTTCTTTATCTACATCTGCTCTATTTACTAAATTTATTTATGGTGCTGGTTAGATTTGCTGCTCTAGATTTGCTACCAGATTGGAGAAAAACGAGAGCAAAAGGAACAATAAATAAAGAGAGAAGCTGCTCTAGATTCTCTACCTTTTGGGCAAAAAAACACAACTGTTAGCGAGAGAGAGGGGAAAAGACACTTTTAAAACAGCCAATCATAAAAATAACAAAACAAAAAGAAAACTTCCAATTTAGGCAATAAGACGCACGTAACCACCAAACGTGCCCACATGGTCCCACACCACGTCCCCCATAATCAGCAAGAGATGGATGGTTGGTCCACTGTGCAGTCTAGCCCCACCTGTCAGCATGTAACGATCGAGGCGACGTAATATAACGCTCAATGCACGACCCACCCCAACGCGGTCCCACCGGTCAGCATGTAATAGTCAAGCCTTTAACCTGACGGCATCCTCCCGTCCGAGCGCATGTGAGGGTTTCAGAATGGAGAGAGGGCAAAAGTGAGAAAAAACTAAGCGACTGGGGAAAACTAAGTACAACTAACGAACCAGGGGCATGAAAATAGAAATCTCTAAAATAAAATAAGTGCACCCAAATTTGGCGTCAAATTACAGTTAGGAATTGCAGTTTTAGCGATGACCATCATGTCCTCCTCATTAACTCTAGTAAACTCACCACGTGCCTGCAAGGTGTTAGCAATAACATGAAGCAAATAATGAACAGCAGGATGATCAATTTGGTTTGTTTCCACGAATTCTCATTCTATTAAAGTAGCCCAAGGGTGTAGGGTTTACAACAAAAGAAGTGAAGTGTATGCCGGTGGTGTTGTTGGCAAACCTGAAGGAGTGAGCATGTTGACTAAGTGTCAAAGAGTACTCATGTTTCATGAGTCATAAGTAGATACAATCAACTCCAGGGAGCTGTTCTTCAGGACAATAGCAAGATGTTACCGTATGCGTCATAGTGCTGAGAAAATAAAGCATCAAACGGCGGTACGTGGCACAATCCTAAAAGACAAAATCATACAAACCAATATTTTTACATAGCAAATCAAAATCATCATGTATACCAAGTTGGTTTAGGATAAAATGACACGCCCATTTAGTGGACTTGATTTCTCGAAGCTTGAGATGGTTGAAACGGTCTAGCTGAAAGTCCTCGGCGAACTCGATTCCAAATGACTCGGGGGTTAGCGTATCAACGGGTGGTGCGGATTGCGTCGCAGCCATCACATGTGTATGGCTCCTTGTATTCATCTAATAACAAAAATAAAAAATAAAGCTAATAAAAAATTTAGTCCAATAGAAACATAGCATATGTGATCCTCTACACTAGATATAAAAGAATCTCCTCTAAAAACTAACTAAACATACTCGACATTAAGATTAGCTCAACAACAATACCTAAGTCTAGATTGATAATGGTTAAAGGTTGAGCAAGGTTTGGATGTAAATAAGTTGGGGATCGGAGGAGAAACATACCTTAGATCGATTGGGTGCGAGGAATCAAATAAATAACAAGTAGAATTGAAGATCCAATGAAAACAGTGTGGAGTTTGGAGGTAGAAGAAAGAGATAGTATTTTGGTAATTTTAGGTTACCTCTTCTTGGGTTCATATGGTGGCTAGGTGCGTGGTACGGGCGGGCTGTATGACCAGGTCCTGCTTGTACTGAGTGACAAACCTTGGGGTCGACGGAACCCTTCTAGCGTGAACTCGGTATGGGCTTGTGGTACGGTTGTGCACGCCCATACGACTGGTCGTTACACAACCAGTATGTTTTGCTTCAACTCTAATATTTGCTCGAGCATACGTTATGGGGTGGAGGTACGATCATGTCTGACCGTACTAGTGGTCGTTACGACGGTTGTGTCCTTCGAAAAAATCGAGACTTGTATTTCCCAACACCTAGATGTGGTACGGGCGCAGGATATGGTCATTTCTGACCATACCAGTGGTCATTATGCCAAATGAAAGCTGCAAAACCTTGAGGAAAAGATTAGTAGCTACGCGCGCCTTTGCACATCTTAGCAAAAGGCAAAATAACAACAACATAGGCTTTGTAAAAATTAGCAATACCTTAAGGCCATGTGTTAGAAAAATATAAAATTAAGGATTACCTTTTATTTCTTCTCCTTTTCCCAAAGGTCTTCTTGAACACTCTTAATTTAAAACAAAACAAAGAAAACAAAACAAAACTAACACAAGAATAAAAACTTTTATTTCACATAGGTTGCCTCCCATGAAGCGCTTATAGTTAATGTCAATTAGCTTGACCCAGATGGTGATCATTTAGGTTTAGTGAGTGGAAAACCCACTCCAAAATAATTAGCTTTAAGTGTGATCATACCATCATTATCATTGTTAAGCTTGGCCTTCTTCTTCCTAGGGAAGTGGACTATAAAAGGATCTGTAGATGGTAGTCCTATTCTCACATTTCCTTCATGCAAATTGATTAAAGCTTTAATGGTTCTTAGAAATGGTCTTCCTGGAATTATAGGAGCTATGGGATCTTTAGAAATGTCCACTGTAACAAGATCAATAAGTGCGGGACTGCCTTTAATTTCTACTACTATATTTTCTTTAATCCCAACAGCTTTCTTAATTGTAGAATCAGCTAGATAGAGTCTCATTTCAGTAGTTGCAAATGGACCCAAGTTTAGTTTATCGAATAGACTCTTGGAAATCGTTGAGACGCTTGCACTAAGATCACAAAGTGCAGACATCCCATTGACCCTAATCTGAATTTTAATAGTGGGCTCAAATATATTATCTAGCTTAGCGGGAAGCTTATCATCTAGTCTTTTATACTCCATCTCTCACTCTCTAACTTTAGATGCTACTTGTTGGATAAATTGTTGATAGGTAGCATCATTACCTTTTTCAATACCTGGATTCTTGATAGTTATAATCTTTAATAGATCCTCCACAGTATATTCGGGTGTTGGTGCGTTGTTATAATCTAGCTCTTCAGGCTTGTCTTCATCATTCTTGACCCTTATCATCTTGAGGTCTTCCACCGGATTTGGCTCGAGCTTTCCAGCAAATTTTGCAAGTATGAGAGCTTGGCTCTTGGCTAGCTTGCCCAACTGAGCTTCCATGGTCTTTGTCCTTTGTTGTAAAGCCTGCACATCATTCATAATTGCAATGGCTTGATTAGATAATTTACCAATACTAGTCTCATGGTTCTCCGTGATTTTAATAAGCATATTATTTTTCTCGGTTTGAGCTTGCATAAAATTTCTAACAGTATGTTAAAACGAGAGACTGACATGATTTGCTCCATTATTATTATTATCAAAGTTATTATAAGGAGCTCCTGTAGGATTATAATGATGTTTTTGAACATTAGAAGCAAAATTTTGATTTTTCCATGTAGGATTATAAGGACTACGAGCTATAAATTTAACATCGGTAGAGATAACATTAACTTGGGTATCTTTCTTGTCCTTCACTATATTATGTAATTCATCTACCTTTGCAGTAAGCTCTTCATTGTTTACCTCGGTGATTGAACTCACCCTTTTGAGGTTCTTTCCACATGCTATTGAACATGGTTATTTTGCATATCATCAATAGTTTCTTTGCAACAATCACCTGCTTTCCCATGATAGTTCCTCCTGCTGCAGTATCTAGCATAGACTTAGACATTGGGTTAAGACCATTATAAAATAAGTGCAATATAAGCCACTCTTCCATCCCATGACCAGGACAGTTAATTACGGCTTCTTTCATCCTTTCAAGTGCTAGTGGCTCGCGGTCTTCTTATCTAAAACTTGTAATATTGGATCTTAGTTGCATAGTTTTAGTTGGAGAAAAAATTAGTCATAAAGAGATTAGTACATTCCTTCCAAGATGTGATAGTGCACTTAGGTAGAGCTAGCAACAGTCCTTAGCCTTTCCTCTAAGAGAGAAAGGAAACAAATGTAATTTAACAGAATTTGGATCAACGTCCTTAATATGCATCATGTCATAAATTTTAGTAAATGTACTTAAGTGTAAACCTAAATCTTCAGAAGATGAGCCTTCAAATTGGTTTCGATGAACCAAACTCAAAAGTTTATGCTTATCTCATATGCTTCCGCATCAACGGTGGGCTGAGTAATAGGTGCACAAATAAAATCATCAGCGGGAGTAGCATACTCCCCAAGTTTCTTTTGAGCCATCACTCTTTTCTTTTTGGTATTTTCAAAGTAAGATAAACAAGTAAACACATAACTATTTTTTTAGGATTTTCAAATAGATAACAAAAAAGTAAACTAATACCAAATAATAAACTACAAACAAAAACTAAATCTAAAAACAAGGTCTCTAGTGACCTCATCAGGATAGCGAATTGCTTCCCTGGTAACGACGCCAGAAAAAGGGTTGATATCTTCCATCCGGATTCCAGATGTAGTATAATAGTTTTTTCCCTAATAGACCTAAGTTTATCGAATCCTTGGGAAACAACACTAATAGGAATAAAAATAAGGACACGTCTAGAAGACTTTGTTTTTTTCGATTTTACCTTTGTTTACTGGACCAATCTAGTTTACTTTATATTGTGGTTGAATCAACGGATGGAGATAGGCCAGAGTTGAAGATCCACCTACAGTTGCATATCATATGAGATAAAGGATAAAAATAAGCACATTTATGTGCAAGGTTCCAATAGAGATAATCTTTTGTAGGCAACACATCTTAATATACTAGAGCCCCTAAGAGGCCACATGCAATAGTCTTTTGATCCAACCAAGTGTACCACGAAGCACCGGGTTATAAACGATTATTAAGTGCAAAACACAGATCAAATCATTAAGTGGTGATGTTGTTGTGATCCCAAATGGGTCGCTAAGCAAAGACCGTACTACCCTTTCTATCACTGAGGTTCCTATGACATCGCCACTAGCCAAGCATCTCACCTCAAGCCTTGATCAATCTCCGAAATCTTGGGTACCTACAAGTCCAAAGATCGAGGCAAGAGACAAAGAAACAAATGATTCAAATCTCCCTTACAAACCAATACACAATTCTCCCATAGATTAGATGCACATAAATGCTGCGAGGTTTCTCCCCAATCCGTAGCCCGGGAGGACTACTCACTCCTAACAATAAGATAAAGGATAGAAAATATAATACTTAGATTGAAATCAAATATTCTTACAATGGTCGACGAATCACAAGAAGATCTCAAGTACAAAGCAATGGTTATGGCTAATGGAGGGATGGATGATGGATGAACAATGGCGTGGATCTCCTTTAGTGGTGTTGTGATGCAATCTGAGAATGGCGATCCTCTGTGTAGAGGTAGGAGCCTCTAAATATATATGTGTCTTCACGAGTATTGTAGGGTTTGACGAGACGAAGCCATGGCCATCCCGTACGGTTGGGCGGTACGGGCGGGGTGCGCTCGTACTAGTGGTCATCACGCTGGCTGGCGCCTGGCTTCAGCTCCAGGAATACTTGGTCGTCAATACTTCCTCAAAATCATTATTTATGACTTCAGATTTCGCCATAAAAGTGTGATTTCCTACACAAAATAAACAAAGGAAGGATTTGCATATCTTTACAATAATTAATCATTAGTGGTAAATCAAAAAAGAATAATATTAATTGCTTGACAAAAACAATATTTAAACGCGGAGAAAGATGACGCTTTTTAGAGCCATCACTTGCCTAAGATACGAAAATGTAACCAAATCCCTAAACATATTATCCAAACTAGTGTTTCAATGCAATACATCTTATATTTTAAAAAAATCACAAAAAATATACACCTTGTATTAAGGAACAGAGAGAGTAATTAACATGTATAATAGCAAATTATAAAAATATGCAATACTACTTTATTAATATATGGTCCACCTTTCACTCTTACAAAGGGTTTAAGAGCACATACTGCAGTCGGTTTGTGCATGAGAGCCCATTCTTTCCACTTTTTCATGTCTCTCTCCTCCACATAAGCAAAATTTCCATGTAAGCGGGCTATAAGCTGACTATTGTACTTGATCTTAGTTACGTAAACAACACGTATAAATTCTGCTTAATATCTAATAAAAATATTTAATGTCTAAAAATATAAATTTGATCAAATTATACTCTCTCCATCTCAAAATAGATATCGTAAATTTAGAAACACTATATACATCATGACGGAGGGAAAATATTAACACTTACAATGCCAAATCAATATCAGGAGGCACATCATGACATGCAATTTTCATTATAGTCGTAAATACTTTTTCCTATAAACTTGATTTAGTTTTAAATTGTTTGACCTTTGAGAAAATTTACGTCTTATTTTGGGGAACGAAGCTGGTATAACAACATAAAAAACTCTCAAAATTAATAACCTCTAACTATCAACATTTGAGCCAACCAACTTTGCCTCCTATCTCCTTGGCACGATCCAGCTTGTTGTATTCCTGTAGGAGCTAGATCGACGACCTCACATTCATTCACCTACGGGTACCATCTTCCTCGAGATCAACGACGTGGAGAACACCATTCCAGGCCATCAAGCCAGTGGTGGTGGGTCTTCGAGTGATGCTAGAGGGAAGTAGCAGTGGCGTACGCATGGGGTGGGTGGGGTGGGCTGTGGCCCACCCCGAATTTGAGTGTTATTACCCCTAATTTTATATTTTAAATTCGTTTATTTGCTTTTTTTCTCTACCTGTGCCCACCTGCATTTTTCTGCTGCATCCTTCATTGGGAGGTAGAGTAGTGGAAAAAGAACTTTCACGTACTACCACATTCTAACCCTTTTGATAAACAAGTGTGGTTTCGAACATATGGATCTTTGAGCAATCAGGGGTGTAAGCATGTCCAACATTGTATAAATAATAATAGAATCGAGAACTTGGACATGACCAAACAATCTGCTATAAGTGATTGTCTCTGAAGTCCTGACATACATCATAATTTTGACATATCTGCTTGGCATCAAATATTTGCGAGAAAATAATATTACCTTTTAACTAAATTTCCATAACACGTGCTACATTTTTATTTGATATGTGCCCATAGCTTAAGCAATTGTTGAAGAGTACAAGAGTGTAGCCATCTCCTCTAATATAGGCATGGGAAACTAGATGATTTGTGTACAAATCTTGTTCCAGCTTGTGGAGCTCTGGCAGTGGTTCGACGCATCAACTATGACAAGGAGCATGCCCCTTTAGCATTATCTAGCATGTACGATTTATGGACACATATGATTCCCCTGCTCAGATAGTTCTGGGATTTCGAGTATCGTGGGTGAAATGTTGTTAAAATGGGTGGTAAGGTGTTATGTTTTTCTTAAGATCCGTCAAGTTGTTTGTTGCGTGTTGACCAATATGACGCTACAAATTTGCTTTGACACCACAAATGCAAATAAATGAAAGAAACATATTTATTTTTATCTTTTTTGTCTCAGTAAACTGATTTACGGCGTGGTCATGACTTTCCTGATCCACATCACATGTTCGGGATGTAAGACGGCTACATCTTGAAGTTAGAATAAAGTCCTTCCCGCTCTATCTCGCTCAGGTGGTGCGCCTAACACTGACGGAGGGCGTGTGAAGTCGTGTGTCCGTTTGGCGATGGCTGTTGCTTTAGTACGCTAGTTCTTTGGGACCTTAGCACGACGATTTTCCATCTATCTACTACAACAAGCTCTACTACGACAAACTTTGCCGGCTCCAGTGATGGAGGGGCGAGAACGGCGGCGCGTCTTCGGCTTGTGCTATTGTTTGTAGTCTTTGCTAGGTGGTCCATCGACCTATTTATAATTTGTATTACTTTTAGACTTGTTTGTAGTACTATTGATAATTATTAATAGATCTGTGGAATTTTCGTAAAAAAAGACCAGGAGAGAAGCTTTACCCTAATCATTTTTATCAATGTTTAAATCCGGACACTACTTTGTACACCTGAGAACTTGAACATTGTCGGGCCATGACATCTGCAACACTACCTGCTGCCACTTGAAAACTGCCGCCAAAAAACCTCCTTGCTCCGGCCATCCCACGGGCACACCAGCCCTCCGCATAAAGAGTAAATTCGCCCATGATAACCGAACTTGTCACCCTTGGACGATACGGTCACCCACCTTTAAAATACGGAACTTATGGTACTTGAATACGACGGCTGTTCCATCTAGGTCACTGGGCCTCCGTAGAGCAACGTATCTGCCTACGTGGTGCCATATGGACCTCATATGTCAGTCTCCTGACCGTCAATGGAATAAGTTTTGAAGAATAAAAATAGCAGGACTAAATTGAAAAAATGCAAAGGGATAATGTTTCCATCCACTGCCGTATGCACCCGTCGTTCCGGCCAAGGTCGCCACCGCCGTCGAAACAGCATTCTCCTGCCCGAGCCCCTTCTACCAGCAAGAGCTCCCTCACTGGAGGCCGGAGCAGGTCGAGCGCTGGGGTCACGGCTGTCGCGGCTTTGACTGATTTTGTTTAGGAGGACATGCGGAGATGCTAGAACTCGACTTGGTCATCATCAGCAGCAGAGGGCGGCGGCGCTTCTGGACATGACGCCCTTTGCTGCCGACAAGATTCCTGTCAGCTAGCTGTATGTTGAGTCCATTTTCACTCCAATAGCTACGAATCAATATACTACTTATGACTATAGCCTATGCGCACCTCGCTGCCTCGCCGGGCGTCTCCGATGACGCCGCGCTGCAGCTCAACCTGGTGTGTCGCCGCTAGCAGCCGCATCTCCGTCTCCCGTCTCCCTCAGTTCCAGCCGCAGCGCTCCATCTCCCAAGCAGCGGGCGCCCACCCGGGCCCTGGACGCGGCCTTGACGTGCAACGACCGTGACAGTTCGGCACGTCCTGGAGGAGGACAACGGTGTCGCCGGGAGCAATGGGCTGGCCGCGGAGGTGGATGCGGAGACACGGACGGCGCGGCGCTGCTTCCTGGATGGCGGAATTTGGCTGGGGATGCTCAGGGAGGGCACCGCCGTGCCCCAGCCGCAGGTCCGTCCTAGCTGCCGGCCTCCGTCCTTGATGTCGTCCAACTGTCCTCGTTGTGGACCGCCGTTCTCACCGCCGTGCTCCAGCCGCAGGTCGCCGTTCTCGCTGCCGGCCAACCAACCTCCACCACAGTAGCTCCTCCACGCGCGTAGAGAAAAAAGTGAGGGAGCTTTTGGCAAAAATACACACTTGTTTACATAGGTGGACTGCGTATGCCTACTGGAACCAGTGACCTAGATGATCTCCACGGCATATTCCGTGACTGTAAGTAACGTATTTCTGGGTCGAGTGACCGTATTAAAAAATCCGGCAAATTTTAATGACCGTGGGTGAATTTTACTCCGGCATAAATCCCATCCACAAGCCGATGAAAAGTGGTCCCCGCGAGAGTACGGCCCGCATCACATGTCCGTGGAGCATCCCCGCGTAGACCCACTGTGTGCACCCACAGTTAAACTAGGTCAGTGAAGAAGAAAAAGCTCAAACGATATCCCCTCGCTCAGTCGCTCCCCTGAGCTCAAACGATATCCCCTCCCAAAACCTCACCACCTTCGCCTCAAATTCACCTCGGTCTCTCAAAATTTAGCCTCAATCTCCTCCGAATTCAGCTCGGTTTGGCATCCACATCCATGGAGCTACAGCTCACGCCCCTCCGCATCCTCCCGACGCTCCACCCCCGCACCGTCATCCACCACACCAAAGCCACGGCCACGGCCACGGCCAACACCGTCTCCGCCTGCTCGCTGGAACCGCTCAAGCCCCGACCGCAGCTCCCACGGCAGGCGCCCCTCCACGGGCGCAGGCACCGCAACCCCGTCGACCTCCCTTCCCTCTGCGCCGCCATCGAGCAGCTGGTCACCGAGGGGCGGCACCGGGAGGCCTGCGACGCGCTCCGGGACGCCCGCGCGGGCGCCCCCTTCGTGGCTCTGCCGGCGCCCACCTACGACGCTCTGGTCACGGCTGCCTCCGCGCTGAGAGAGGCCGGGGCCGCGGCGGCGGTGCTCTGGCACATGGAGAGCTCCGGGTTCGAGCCCGACCAGTACATGTGGAACCGGGTGCTGGGGATGTATTTGGTGTGCGGGATGCTCACGGAGGCGCGCGAGGTGTTCGAGGGAATGCCGACCCGTAGCAGGGTCACCTGGGGGGTGATGATGGGCGGCCTGGTCGACGGGAAGCGTCCCCTCGGCGCGCTGGCGCTGTTTGGGGAGCTGTGGGAAGAGGTGGGCGTGGGTGCTGGGCCGAGGGTGCTCGTGGTGGCTGTCCGTGCGGCCACGGTGTTGGGGTCGGTGCATGCTGGACGGGAGTTGCATTGTTGCGTCGCCAAGATGGGGATGTGCGAGGACCAGTACCTGCCATGTGCGCTCATCGACATGTATAGTAAGTGCGGGCGGGTTGATGAGGCGAGGCGTGTGTTCGATGGGATACCTTGGAGAAGTGTCGTGGTGTGGAACACGATGCTGGCGGCATATTCGCTTCATGGCTGCAGTGACCAGGCGTTGGACCTGTACCACGACATGTGCCAGAGTGGTGTTGACTTGGATCAGTTCACATTCTCGACGATGCTCAGGGTTTTCTCTAGGCTGGGTTTGCTGGAGCATGCAAAGCAAATGCATGCTGGCCTGATTCAAAGTGGACTGCAGATGGACATTGTTGGGAATACGGCGCTTGTTGATCTCTATTGCAAGTGGGGTCAGATGGAAGATGCAAGGCATGTTTTTGAGAGGATGCCTCGCAGGAACCTCATCTCTTGGAATGCTCTAATAGCAGGGTATGGTTACCATGGCATGGGGAGTAAGGCTGTTGAGATGTTTGAAAGGCTGATAGCTGAAGGGATTGCTCCAAACCACGTGACGTTTCTGGGGGTACTAAATGCATGTAGGTTTTCTGGCTTTATCGACAAAGGGAAGAGGATTTTCCAGTTGATGGCTCACAATCCAAAAACAAAACCACGTGCAATGCACTATGCTTGTGTTATTGAGCTTTTTGGCCGGCAGGGGCTACTAGATGAAGCCTATTCAATGATAAGGAAAGCACCATTCACCCCAACTGCCAATATGTGGGGAGCCTTGCTCACTGCTTGTAGGGTCAACAAGAACATTCAGCTTGCTAGATTAGCCGCGGAGCAGCTCTTGGCGATGGAACCTCAGAAAGTGAACAATTATATTGTGCTTTTCAACTTGTATATTAGCTCCGGGAAACATGATGAAGCTTTGACTGTAGTTAACACCTTAAAGAAGGTGGGGTTATATATGGGTGCTGCTTGTAGCTGGATCACAGTCAAGAAAAAAGATCACAGGTTTTTCTTTAATGATAGTCTCAACCCAAAAAGTTCAGAAATTTACCGCAGGCTAGATACATTAATGGAGGCGATAAGGGAACTTGGTTATGTCAGCGAGGAGGATGAATTGCTACCCGATATTCTTCCTGATGAGCATGAGACATTGAAAGTTTACCATAGTGAAAAACTTGCAGTTGCTTTTGGCCTCATCAGCACATCTCCATCTGCTCCCTTGACCATCAACCAAAACCATCGGTTATGCCGCGACTGCCACAAGGTGATCAAGTTTGTGACACAAGTTACAAAGAGAGAGATTACTGTAAGAGATGCTAGCAGGTTTCATCACTTTAAACTCGGAACATGCTCTTGTGGTGACTACTGGTAACTAGGTATGTCCGACTGAATGATTGTTCCATCTTGGCTTTATCCAAAGGCATGCTAATTCCTTGTGATCTACGCCTGCTTTCCAATTTGATGGAACTAAAACCAGGCAACTATTGAGTGATCAGCAGCAAGAACTTGATTTTCACTTTCTGAAATATCGAATGTGAAATCCATAGCAGAGTTGTTACAGTTGACCTACAAGCTACTTCCCTGATTTTATATGTTGCCCATAGTGTGACACTCAAACATGGCATACCTGACTTTTTGCATTGTTTCTGTTGTTTGTTAATTTATGGTTTTATGAGATTTTTTTCAAGTCTTTGCCTGCCATGTTTGTTCTTGGCTATTGAGATTACATGATAACTGCTATGGCTTATAACCTAAGTTCATACCAATAAAATTCCACTTTAGTAATTGTAGTATCTGACCACACATTTGTGTGGGAATTTGGCTAGTTTCAGTACATCTGATAATATGCTCTGATTAAATATCTTATACTACTTTGCTTGCATATTGAGCAGTTATTATCATATAGAATGTTATGCTAAACAAAAATTGCCGTCGGCTGATCATTCAGAAGTTTTGAATCAAACTCTGGACTGGAGAAGCTTCATTAGTCAGGATGAAAGTCTTGGTAAACTTATAATTTTTTAATTTATCTCAGATTTTGAAATAGTAAAGTACAAGTTTGATTCCCCTTTATATGCACATTTGCCTTGTTTTTCCCTGTCATTTTACTACTGGCAAAACTTGTTTGCATGTCTTTGTGACTAGCTTCTTATATGCTCTTATAAATCTTTGAAAAGCTGGCCTTTATGACGTGCTAAGAGGATTGCTTTCTTTGAGCAAATCAGACCGATACTTTTCCCCCTGTTTTCAGTTTTCCACTAGCTTTACAAACCTTGTGTGAAACAAGAATCTGCAAAAGTAGCCTGAGTATGGGATGGGGTGGCTTTCATACTGGAGATGCCAATATTTACTTGTGTACTGCAAGGAAGGAATAAAGCTCAGATGCAACAAAGGATCAAAGGAAAGTATAACACTTTGAGCATCTTCTGACAGCTTGTTTCTAACTGCGTCATAGTTGGAGAAAATTCTCCTGCTGCACTTTTGCTCTGATCTCTTTATTCAGTGCTTGGCAATAAAAGGGGCCACAACTTCCTTCATTGTAAGCAGGCAATCTTTCCTCCCACAACTTCACTCAGCTGACAGAAGTTTGAGAATACAAGATGGCTAGAATGGTGGCTGCTGTCATTGTCTGCGTGTTGGTTTTAGCCCTGGATATCACTGCTGGGATACTAGGACTTCAGGCTCAGGCTGCACAAAACAAGGTACTGTCGCATGATATCGATAAATTTTCTCAGTTTTTTCTTCATGAAATGTACTATTTTGTAATAAAGGTTGTTTTAAACTGATGTTTTCAGCTATTGCAGTTATACCTTCATGGATGGTTGTTATTGCAGAGTAGTTACAGGTGCTTGTACCAATAGTTTTATCTGAAGCTCTTGTTATTTAATCTTGTTGGCAGACTAAAAAGGTAACGGTGCTCTTCATCCAGTGCGAGAAACCGGTGTATAAAGCATACCAGCTAGGGCTTGCGGCGGCAGTGCTGCTGGTAGTTGCTCACGCAGTGGCCAACTTCCTAGGAGGCTGTGCCTGCATCTGCTCTCAGATGGAGTTCATCCGGGCATCCATCAATCGGAAACTCGCAGCAACTCTCATAGTTCTCTCATGGTAACTTTGCTCTCACCTTAAAAATTATTTTGCAAATCTGCAAGTAAGAGTTTATGACTAATAACCACTGTTGGATGTTCTAATAGGATCGCGCTCATCGTTGGGTTCTCGCTGCTGCTCGCTGGAGCCATGTCCAATTCCAAGTCGAAGACATCATGCGGGTTCGTGCACGGCAAGACCCTGGCCCTTGGTGGGATAATGTGCTTCGTCCATGCGGGGATCACCATTGCATACTACGTCACCGCCACCGCAGCAGCCCACGAAGTTCGTTAGGCCAGCAGTCACCGTGCGCGCTATGCTTTCGGCTGAGAGATTATACAATCTGATACTTTCTCACAGGAGATCACCATTCTTTCCTTGCTTTTGTTCTTTCGTATCTTTCAGTTTGTGATCTGGCTTTTACTTCTTTTTAACAACTCATGGAAGCATCCGACTCCATCTTGTATCAAAGTTGCACAAAAAAGAATATTATTGTGGTTTGACTGATTCGTCATTGTTAGTTGTAAATGCTTGCCAACCAAAAAAATGTTGATGAACTTTCAGCAAATTCATATGCAAATTTTAAATTCTGGAAAGTGCTATCAAATAGCTCAAAATAGAGCAAAGGAATTCTGGCAATAGTTTTGATATGACAAAGCACTGAATAAAAATTACTACCTCTGTTCCAAAATATAAGCCTTTTTAGATAGCTAAATTAGCCTTCTAAAAAGGCTTATATTTTGGAATGGAGGTAGTACCCATCTTTTTAGATAAAAAAGTTGCCCATTTTCAGTAGTTAGAAAATGATCTGAGGGCCCTTATTAAATGAATCCACCCTTTCCCTGCCCACTGATCTGTGAGCCAATCTTCTTCGCAGAACAGAAAATTGTTGTCTTCTCTATTAAGAAACGGAGGGAGTAGACTAGATGATGGTAACAATCAGCTTCCATTTATCAACTAGTTACAGTGCAGGTCTATACAACAGTCACTATTGACAGCCCTCAGACGCTGGTCAGCACTCACAATTCACAAAACTGCTCAATACTTCACCTCCCTATCAACTAGTTCCATGCTTGATCCTAGTGCTTTTCATATCAACAAAACAGAAGAATGCACAAGTTGAAAAGCGAAAAAACGAGCCACGAACAACAGCAGGGATTTTTTTTGTTAATTCCGGTCAGACATCTGGAAGTTCAGGGACGCTGCCAACTGACTCCTGTCTCTGATGGCCAGAGGCAGATGACTGACCCTCGGACGCCTCGAGGTCAAAAGACTCGTCATCCGCCCTGCCCAGTGGAAGCTTCCTACCATGATGGTTCCTGCTGCTGCGGCTATGCTTCGCCACTCGGATCAGAGCCTGAACAATATCTCGCATCGATGGGCGCTTCCGGGACACTCGGCTTACGCATTTGTAAGCCGCAGCCGCCATATCATTGAACTCATCCACATCAAATGCACCTTCTAACCGGGAGTCTGCAATTTCCTCCCACCCACTCTTGCCATCAGCATTGATTGCAGCCTGATCATAGATTGCATTAACATTAGTGTCTCACAAACTAAATCGTAGAAAACATCAAGCATGTGAAGGGGGACGTCCTTACAAGCTCAACATATTCCATTAAACCTTGTTGAGGGTTTCTGCCAGCGATCAGTTCAAATAGGAGAACACCGTAGCTGTACACATCACTCTTCTTTGTGAATGATCGTGAGGAGACATACTCTGGATCAAGATATCCATAAGTTCCACGTATGTTGGCTCCATTTCGAGTAAGCATTTCCTCTCTTGATAATCCGAAGTCGGCAACCTGGACAAGAAAGAATGCTCCTCATGTTTCATTTCTAGGAATAGAAATTTCAGACACAAAGGCAACAGAGGTAATGCTGCGCAAGAAAACCTATTCTAACTGCCAAATTTGTAGAGTTGTTCACATAATCACCATTCACTAAATATGAGAAAAATCATACCTGTCTCGTATAAGCAAAGGATAAAGGATATATGAGAAGACTCCGATGTGTATGTCATATATAAAAAAAACTCGACCAACAGGCACTAGCACACATGGCATTTTAATTAGAAGAAGCAACCATGAGCATACCCGTGGAGGATATGCCCCTAGTGTGGGTGGGCTGGGCATGCATTCGCACCTCTAGCGAACTGAGTAACACTTTGTTCTCTTTATGTGTATTTATAAGAATAGAGTATTTCAGAAACATGTGAACAATGTTTCGTGGATTTTCATATTCTGCAAGTATGCTAATACATTGATTATGTTTCTAGACATTGATAAGATGGTATTTAGGTTTAATCAAATCCCTATCTCGGATAAAGAAGAAATGGCCACAACACACAACAGCACAAAGTTCTGATGCTGCTTTCAGTGTATGGCTGTATGCAGAATCAAGTACAAACAAAATGTCGGCAGTACAAGTTAAGAATTACAGAGGTGCAAACTGGAAAACAGATAAGAAGAATGTTATAAATACTCAGATTAATCACAGAGATGTACAACATACCCTAGCATGCATGGACTGATCCAGTAAAATGTTTGGTGATTTGATGTCCCGATGAACTACTGGAGGAACAGCCTGCACTAAAGTTAAGCCAAATCAAGTAGTGTATTCACATATCATGGACCATGCTTCAAATTATGCTTCACAAAGCCTTACCCCATCATGTAGGTATTCTAAACCCCTAGCAACATCCAGAGCTATGTTTACCCTCAAATCCCACCTCAATGGTGCACTGTTTTCACCTGGATCACAAAATGTCTTCAGAAACAAAACCAAATATGTAGTATCTAGATGTAACATGTGAAATTCTGGCTGTAAATAGTCTCTTATAAAAGATAGATTGGCAAGGAAAATCACTCCAGTAGTTGTTCAAGGACACTAGCAAAGTAACAAAGCTTAAATATTGCTCATTGACTTAATTCATATGAAACCACTGGCCTTCTTTATGAGGTAAAATCAGCTCACAAGGTGGTGGCTATTTTTCTCAGTGATCAAGAGCTATCAAGTTAAAAGGGAGATAGCATCAAACATTGATGCATTTGCGAGACTGTTCAGATACGCTGGTTGTACTTCATGGATTTCATACCACCGTGTTCTTACAAAATTACAAGTCCTTCTTGTACCATGCTCAAGTTAAAACAGAGTTATGGTAGCAACCAAGCACAAATGCGCCAAGTAATTACTGTAAGGAGAGTGCTCTAAATGAGCGATATATTTTCCAAATGGAGGTACTAAATACCATATAAGTGTGATGCAAGGCTCCCATTAGGCATGTATGCATATAACAGAATGTGTTGCCCTTTTTCAGCACAGTAGCCGACCAAGTTCACCAGATTCCTGTGGTGCAACCGCCCAAGAAGTAAGACCTGAAATTAGTTATCCATTACATACCAGGCATGCCCGTTTCTAGTGATGTATGAATAGTAGCTTACCTCATTTTGGAACTCCTTTTCACCTTGTTTTGAATTGTTAGCAAGTACTTTAACAGCCAGTATCTCACCAGATGACATATCAGCTTTGTAAACCGGACCAAAGGCTCCTTGGCCCAATAGTGTTGTGAAATTGCTGGTAGCCTTCTGCAGTTCCCTAAACGAAAGAAAATAATGTTGGGCGGTTAATTTGAACTAAAAGAAGACACAGTTTCATGCTCATAATTAAATTAGCAAAATTATGTACTCCCTCCATTCCATAATTCTTGTCGTAGTTTTACTTCAAATTCTTTTAGTTTACAAGAATTATGAACCGGAGGGAGTAGAAGAAACAGTTTCGTGATCACACTCAAATTAGCAAAAACATGAGAAAACTTACAAAAACAATAATAATAAGCTGATTTTACCAAATGTTGAAATCCTGGGGTATGATGGCTACTTTACGTTCTTAATAGTTACTCAGGTTTTGTGTTTCATTGTAGCCTCCTTATACCTATAAACTACACCTGAGCTGTGCATATCTCACTGGCAAGTATATGATATGTTTACCTATCTTTCACTCATGTTTCTCTCAATAAAGAACACCAGTTTTTTTTTGCATATTAACCAACCATCATTATCTTATCCCATTGTAGTTGGTAGGTCCAGACATATATAAGTCAATGGCGGATATAACCAAACTATGACA
The DNA here is from genome assembly GCA_910589775.1 of Avena eriantha. Lineage (NCBI taxonomy): Eukaryota > Viridiplantae > Streptophyta > Magnoliopsida > Poales > Poaceae > Avena > Avena eriantha. The sequence goes on along the minus strand of OU342746.1, from coordinate 156,139,054 downwards.
GGAACTTCTTTTCAGAACCGACCCCTAAAACTAAATCAATTACTTGAAAACAAATGAAGTAGGGCCCAATTTGTGATACAGCTATGAATCTTGCAACCATGAGAATACAGAAAGATCAAGGAAACATACCTGTACGCATATTTGGGTATCCCTGAAGCTGATATCAGGCTCTTCCTTCCAGGCCCTTCAATCCACAGAGAGACCCCACGATCTTCAAACTCCCTCGGCGAGTCCTGCCCTGTAGTTGAGTTCGAGAGCTCCGCACATGTATTAACACCATTTGCACGAATGGGGACCAACGATGACCTCCTTGAGCTACTACTCCTTATTTGCGCTTGAGAACGCCGATACCTCATGCACAGCAGTATTCCAACTGCCAGCAGCAGCCCTATCAACACACCAACCGTAGTACCAATGATCAAACCTTCAGAAACCCCATTCATTCTACCCCAACTCAGGTACAGATCCTAGCACCTAGGAAACTGCATCCACCTCATGGAAGCTCTGACGAGGAAGAAGACCAACAGCTATATCTGCCCTGTCAACAAGTGCAAGGAATAGTAAAGTGGAGGCCTTGAACAGTGACACCATGTGGCTTCACGCATTAGGTGGCTTTCTGGGTCAACATCATGAAATGGAAATGCAATCTTTAGGTAGACTTCGCCATCTCAACTGTTGTCACATCAAAACATCAGATCTTTAACAACCACTGCGACACCACTGGTAACCACAAATTTAAGAAACAGTTTATCTACGCGAAGACATATTAGACAGGAGCGGTGGATATTATTGGTGAGCTAACTTCCAAACTGAGAAATTGCTTTTCATAGTACCCTTTTGTCGTGAAATAATTTGTCATTAATACCACACGGGATATATCTCAATTTACATAAAAAGTACAGTATTTGATCATATGAGATAATCAAAGAAATAGGCGCAACTCTTAAGAAACAAATAATTTCTCCACGATAGTTATATAGCAATACCAAAAGATTTGGGGAACCTTGTATTGTAAGAACTCCGATAATGTCACCTGGTGGCTGATGCCCCCAAACGCTTATCTCCACAAACACTAAAATCACCGATACAAATCGCAAAGGTGTCAACTTCCACTTCTTTTTTTGAGGGAGTGTCAACTTCCACTCTGGAATCAAGAACAACACTTCTGACCCAGAACACTATAAAAATCAACAAACTCCGGGGAACGTTGCAACGAACAGTATGCCTAGAATAGCAAGACAGAAACTGGCGGAAGAACTAGGCACCCAAGAAAAGATCGTCCGAACCGATGAAACGAACGCGGAACCGCGCGTGCTAGTCCAAAGATCAAGAAACCGAATCAAGGAAACGTACCAGAACGGACTACCCGAATGCGGGAGGAGATAAAGCCACGGGCGGGCGAATCCGCTCTTGTTCGGATCGGCTCCGGGCAGCGATCTAGGTTCGCGGTGATCCCATTGGCGAATGCCGACGGATTGGGCTGGAATCGGTCCGGGGAGATTTGGTGCTGGCTTGGTGTTCAAGAGAGGCGAGAGAAAGACGACTTTCGAGAGTGTAACTTCCTGTGCAGAATAAAGCAAAAGGGAAGGAAGAAAAAGGAAAAGAAAAGGCAAGTTCGAAAAAAGAAAGCGCAGAGAGGGCTTGAGCCTCGAGGGTAATTTTGTAATTGTGGCCAAGTTCAAATTAATTCATAGCCCTCTTAATATATTCGTAGTAGTCTTTATGGATTTTTTTGTTAAGTAAGCTTTATTAAACTTATATAATATATGTTAGGATCACACAAACTTTTTGCAACTTTGGGTATAGCAAAATTTCTCAGTATAATGCAATTATCTATACCTAATAATAAAAGGAGGAGTGTTTCTCTCTTCGTCCGTCACAATGCGCTTTGGTCCATCCGTCAAAGGCGCTTTCTTATGTGGCACCGGGTTTGTGCTACCTCCGTTGTTAACCAATCCGTGTACAACGGGGCGTCCGTTCTTTGTACGTCTATGTCTTGGCTCAACAAACGTCTACCTGTCAGGCCTGGATATTGTGTACACGAGTAAGTTCCACTTCCGCAAACAGAGTCTACTCCGATCTGTGCCAAAACAGGGTAATTCTTTTTACTTAAATCCAAAACAACGTAGAACTAGGGACTGGACTCTAACCATGCATCTCCATATATATATGGTCGGTACACCGTCCCTGATCAACTCGATTGGATCGCATCTTAGATATTAGAGAAAAGATGGATTAATTAGGTCTCCAGACCAGCTCTCGAAACAACGACGATAGATAGACAAGAAACGTAGAGCTAGGGACTGGACTACAACCATGCATCTATATGTATGTGCTCGATACGACGTCCCTAATCAGCTCGATCGCATCACATCCTAGATATTAGAGAAAATATGGATTAATTAGGTCACCAGCCCTAGCTCTCGGAACAATGACAATGGATAAGAGAAGGCGACGGCGGTAGATGCGACGACGGCTGGCTACCGCCAGTATTCCAACATCATCGCATCTGGCTCGAGCCTGCCGACGTCCAAGTGCGAGAAAGTGGTCGACGACAATAGGGCTGCGGCCGCACGACTCACGACTGGTGCCTGGAGATGTCCCAAACTGGTGCCGGTAGTGATCCGGGTTTAGAGAGAGCCATGTCTGCTTCACCGACAACGAGATGGCGATTGACGAGCATAACCATGCACACAGAGGTCAGACGGACCCACATCTCCTTCATTGACGACGATATGGCATTCTTGATGAGCGTAATTATGTGTTTATCCTCGACCATTGAAGTCTAGGAGCGTCTTGGCAAGATTAAGTGGCAAATTGGCAAGTCGGCTCCATGAGACCCAGCTCGAGCCGGAAAGCGACGTCAATCACGATGAGATAGAAATCGGGCTGCGGTAGTCAAGAGATTGTCTCACACATGCAGACACGCTGCGTCTCGCCATCCTCAGCACTAAGCAGGCAAGCCTCGTGGTTGCCTCCGATCATGACGACGACGGCAACGAGTCCATGGAACCCAATATGTTGCTCGAACTGGATTACCATGGCCGCCGGAATCGGTTTTATGGTTGCCCTTTTTTCTAAGTGAGTCGCTCTGATCGGTGTGTTCTCATGTCTGTTTTTTTCTTTGGTAGCTGGTATTTTACATACACATTAATCTACAATCAGCACCTATATTTTCTCGAACCAGTATAAGCGAGCAAGCTACTAAAATATGCATATTGTGCCAGCTAACTAATAAGCTGATGAACACGATTAGCTTGCTGGTGGCATCCGCGTTGAGTGGATTCATATTCGCATTTGGTGTGTAGTCAGCGAAACATCTTGGTGGCGGAAGCCTGCGATCGCCTCCAGGACATGTGTGCCATGGTGGTTCTGCCATGCGCGCGGTGAGGTATTTGGTAGGAGCATCCTCCGTGACAAGAGTCCTCACACATAGCCGAAAGGCATGGCCGCACTGCCTATGATACTAGGAGACGGCGCTGCCAACCGGAGTCGAGCTTTATCGCTTGCCGTTGATATCCTCTGTCGCGGGCCACCGAGGCCTGTCGATGTGTCGAAGGCCACCGCCATGGAGTCGGTGCCGCATACTACCACAGACTGTTAGTCTAACAGATGTACGGTGTATAAATGGGTTCCCTTTTGATTTTCTGGTTCGGGTTCCAGGTGTTCGTTGTATACATAAATAATGACAGTCTACTTCGTACATTTGCAAATATTTTTTTAGTTTAGATGGGAAAAGATCAGGCCATAAATCATAACATAGATCATCTTTAGAGTTTTATGACAGTAGTTGCACTTCTAAAATTCTAAAGATCTAACATTGGTGTTTTGCGGTTTCCAGTATACAATGCAAAAGAAAAGTCAGTGAATGAAGGACTTCCTCAATTTGGATTCAGATTTAGTATGACGCCGTAGCAACGCACGGGCTTTGTGCTAGTAAAGACAAAAACATCTGAAGAGACCTATAGAAAGCCCATTGGACATCCTAGATTGCTCTCCCAATACATTACCCTACCAGGAGTGTCATCAACGAGCTCCTAGGATGTCGTGGTGACACCCCGCTCCAATGGCAACGGGCGGGGTAGCTAGTGGGATAATTGTTTCTCCCTATGGCAGGCAGCGGTGGCCGTGGGTAAGGGATGACCGCACTAATGGGTGGAGCTCTATGGGGCTGACCAAAGCATGCCTGCTCTAGAGTGGTGTATTCAGGCCAAGAACCTTGGAGGTTATGTGAGCCTTTGGTGGCCTTTTGGCTACCGACTAGACCACCCTATCCAGATTTGGCGCGGTTGACGTGTTAGTTTCAGCCTCACTGATGCTGTGCTATAGGCAACCCTGAGGATGGTGGTGACGTTGATTCACCTCGAGACAGGAAAGATGTGTTGAGAATATAAATATATAGCCTAGCCCTTTCTGTCACTTCGAACTTTTGGTTCAGATGGCCAGTGCATGCAATTCAATATGGTATCAGAGTCAAGAGGTCTCAAGTTCAAGATCCTGATCACGCAATTAAAAAAAGATTCCGCGACCTGCACAGAACCCACACTAAGGACTAAAATAGCCTAGACGTGAGGGTGAGTGTTGAGAATATAAATATATAGCCTATCTCTTTCCATCAGTTCAGACTTTTGGTTCAGATGACTAGAACATGCAATTCAATAAAATGCTAGTTTTGTGAGGTGTTGTTATCCGAAGAATGTCCCACTGACATAGGTATCTATGTCCTACGGGTGCCTAAGATGGGCCTACCCGGTTCGGCCCAGCGGGAGGCCACATGGCGAGCCACCAGCGATGATAAAGCCCATGATGTTTTGGGTGGCCCCAAGCCCATGAAGGATGCGGTTCCTTGAAGAATACGACAAGCTTTAGATAGAAAGTTAAAAGAAATCATAATATGTAACTGACTTGGTGGTATCCTGAGACCCGACCTCCTCATATAATGTTGGGAGGGGACCACGAGGAGGACCTACCGCAAACCCTGGCAGATACACCTGCCAGATTACATCTGTGCACCATCACCATCAAGGCACCCTTATAATCTTTGGATCATCTTCAATCAAGAGCAGACAAGCAAGAGTAGTATTTTCCCTCCGGGTGCCTGAACCTAGGTAAACACCGTGTTTCCGTGTTGCTTGCCTGTTATCCGAACAATGTTTCCAATGCTCCCCTCTTCCTCAAAATCTAAGTCCATAAACTATGGGCATTGACGTGTTAATCCCACGTCACCCACTATTATTGAAGTCGGCATTAGGACATCCTCAGAGTGAGTGCTACCTTTTTAAGGCATCATTTCTATGGATTAGCAGTTCCTCCTTGGCTAGGCCTCACATTTTCTTCGAGGGCCGGGGGATAGGAGTGGGGGAGGGAAAACTCACATCCTTTTGATCCGATGATGGCGGCACTACACGCCGCTTACTTCTTTGAATGCATCATCTCGGAGTTGTCCTTCTGTGCCAGTTGGTTTGCGTCGCTTGGTGACAAGTGGCTAGATAGCTTGGCTTGAACATGGATGGTCGTGGTTTCGCTTCCCTATCAACATTGGTGCCTCTAGCATGGAGTGGTGGGTGCTTAATTTTAGGCTTGCTAGTAATCGATTAGTGATCTCTCCTTCCTCTTTCAGGCATGTAATTTGATTATGTACTTCGGACCAGTTGAATATACGTTTCACATGGATCCACCATCCCTTCAATGCGGGCAGTCGCCCAGGCTTACCGACGCACGATGGCTTTGCAATTTTTTAACTTTTTATAGTGATTTTATTTTTAAAAAAAAGGTAGATTAGACATATTTTCCTAGGCTTCCGAAAGCTTGTCGGTTCGGTCACTGGTTTAGGCTAGCTTAGACCCATCATAGCTAGAGTAAAAAGAATGTCTTAATAAAAAAACACATACGCGGTTTCTCAAGGGCTGTACCTTGAATCTTTGGCAATCACTGGTATCTTTCCTCTCTCGCCATTATCTCTCGACCCAAGACCCAAAGGTCCCATAGACTATTTTCTCATCCAACAACCTCTCATGATAAGGTCGAAGAGCCAATGGTGGATCACTAGTTTGTTGAGGTAAGATTCTTGTGCTCACTCTCGATTACTTGTTGGTCTGATATCATACCTTACACGTTTGTAGGATTTTTATGTAGAAAAGTAAGCACGAAAGTTGTCCAACATATCAATATATGAAAGTCTTGTCACATCTTAGCGAATCAAATGGATAGGAAAGTTAACACCTCTAGCTTCCCCATCGGTCCTGACCCCTCCCTCCCGATCCTGTGCGGCCATGATGGGACGTAGCAGGCGGCCCCCTCCGGCAACCTATAGCCCTTCTCCACCTCTACCCCTCATCTCCCATCACCGTCGGGTTCGTTGCCGGGCAAAGCCCATGCGGTAGGCGGCGTCGATTCACCTTGGTTGACCCGGTGGATGCAGTGGCGACGGTGTCCCTCCCTGATCTCCCAGCGATGATGTTAGCGGGACGACGATGGCCAAGACGTGCATCCGAGCGACGCACATGTGGTATTCGGTGGCAGTGGTGGTGTGGTTCTAGGGGGTCCCGATCTAGGCCCGGAGCGGGCCACCGTCTCGTGCTTCTGCCCTTGTGGCTTCTTCCTCCGACGGTCTTGCTGAGTCACTTCTGGGCTAGAGTTGCAACATGAGCGAGGACGCAAAGGGCAGTAGCCCCGGGCATGGCGGCGGTGGCCTTCTTCTTCGTCAGTGGTGGTCGAGCGTATGCAGCTGAGTGTGGCATACCACATCTAGTCACAACGAAGAGTACGGGGCGCATGGCTGCATGTGAAAGCCGAGCTCTGACACCGATCATGGTTGGCGATGGTGGCATCTACGTGTCGTTGCCTTGTTGAAGGCATCGTCGCTGCATCCAATGTTTACCTACTCGCGATTCTCCGAGGGAAATCTCAGATCCGGGTTTCCCGGGTCGGACGATGGTAGCGGTCATGGTGTCGCTCTCCCTCATTTTTTCCGATAAGGGGCGCTTTTATTACGTAGAATAAGTATTACACCCGGCCTCTACATAGTTAGGATGCACACAGCCGACAACATTCCATAAAATCCAACATAGAGAATAACGACGTAGGCAGATTACAAATCAATATGATTAAATGCAAAAACGCCTAGAGTGCTGAAGGCGGGCCGATCCGAAGATTATGCTGCCATCCATGAGTGGTAAACAGGTCCCGTGCCATATCCTCCAGCCGCGTACATGCCTTCATAAAAAGTTCGCGATACTCCACACGATGTAGTGCCGACCAAACCCAAAGGGTATTTGTACACCTGTAAATAAATTGCAGAAGAGAACAGTTTATATCACTAAAAACCTTATCATTTTTACATAGCCATAGTGACCATATAAAGACAATCGCTCTGACCCGAAGAAGTATCTTATACTTGTTATCTATACCATGTAACCAATTTCCAAAAATGTTGGTAATACTATGTCGTGGATACAAGCCAAAAGCTGCTTGGGTGACTGGCCATATAGACCATGCAAAACTACATTGAAAAAACAGGTGCTTGCTTGTCTCATTGTGGTGACAAAACACACACCCTGGATTTCCATGCCAATTCCTCTTAATAAAGTTGTCTTTTGTAAGGATAATCCCTCGACGAAGATACCAAGCAAATGTTTTGATTTTGAGAGGTATCTTCATCTTCCAGATCATCCTATTATCTAAAACTGGGATAACTGGCTGGGTTAAAGCATTGTATAAAAAACTAACAGACAAAGAACCATTTTCAGTTAGATTTCATTTTCATCTGGCTCCTCGGACAATTGTACATGCGCCAGCCGATGTAGTAGCATGATCCAAGAATCAAGTCTAGCATCAATCATTGTTTTGGAGCAACAGCTAGACGGGGGAGGACAAAGATGGAGCAGTGTGCATCTGCTGTGTTGATGATGGCGAGTCTCGACGGCATGGTACAACGGGGTCTCGGTGATAGACGTGACATGATAAAGTCACGCAGTGAGGGGCTGATGTTTGGCGTCATGATGGTGTTGACGACAGGACTGGCAAAGCCATGCAGATCTTAACCCTGAAGATTGCTCGACGGTTCGATGATGGTGACGACTTATGTAGCGTGTGCATGAGGTACTAACTAAGAATCTGCTACGCCGGATGGGCGCTCATATTTCTCCTAGAGGGGGTCTCGGGATACACGGTATGTTCTCGATTCCTAGTTGGTGGGAGATTTCGTGTTTTCATGGTACTATTAGGTCTTGCTGACATTATCTTCACTCATTGTCAGTCGTAGATATTGAATTGCATGCACTAGCTAACGCAACCAAAAGTCTGAACTGATGAAAAGAACTAGGCAATATATTTCAACACGCGTCCTACGTCTTTCGCCCTTTGGCCTATTGTGACGCATGTTTGGGGAGTCGTAATATTTCTTTTTAATTCTTACGTTGGTTAGGATATTATCCTAGGACCTCCTGCTCTGATATCATATTGAATTGCATGCACTAGCCAGCGCAATCAAAAGTCCGAACCGATGAAAAGGATTTGGCAATATATTTCAACAGTAGATGTTGGTGGTGGCTTCATGTTTTCAATGTATACTTTTTGTCGGATCTTTGTTAAATAATATAATAAAGTAGGCTGCACATATCTTTTAGATGAAGAAGCCGGAGCTCTCATCCTCCCTTTTGAGGCTTATAAACGGGTAGGCTATGGAGCGCGATAGCCTTCGGTTTTTGCCGATTGGGTCAACCGCGCGGTCAATCAGTTTCTTGCATTGCATACATACAATAGCCTCTACAAAGCGGATTGATTTCTCAATTAGAGAAAGAATAAGGAAAAAAAGGCGAAAACGTATGCAAATTAGACGAATTTTAAGCATTCTCGAGACGTGAGCTCAACTCGGCTCAGCTCAAGGACCAAACTGCCCTCTGCCCCACGTCCACCAGGTTCGGTTCGGTGGTTGTTGACGTCTTTTCCGACAGCAGTGAGCGGGTGGATCAAAGTAAGGGCCACGAACATACATCTGGTCCGGCCATAATCACTGACGACAGGGCCCAAAGGCTTCCTGGGTCCACGTGTCTGTGAGGAAGCAAAAAAAAATGTTGTGGAATGTTTACGGTTGGGGAATGGGCCGTGGCGGCAAGTCCGGAAACTGTCCCGCTGGGTGCTGCTGTATGCTATCAGTCCGACCCATTTTGCGCTGGCGAATTGATTAAGGTCCACGAATCACAAAAGCTGAGATCCAGTACGAAATTGAAAGTTTACAAACCCTTATTACATGAAAAGGTCCAATGATATTACCTCTGTTCTTTCTTTTCTGCCAAAAAAGACCTGCAGATCTATTTATTATATATCATCGATATAGTACTAAATATTTTGGTATGCTATTTTAAACTAGTACTAAAACATCTTATATTTATGAACGTCGGTAGTACTATATATTGGATAAAATTACGCCAAAATGAGTTCTGATTCATGATTCTACAGGACCCAGCAAAATTATGAAGGCTAGGCAATCTTTAAACTCCAAGCTTTAAGTTGCTAATTAGTAGGCAAATAGCCATATGATTATACTGCGCGGCCGGCCAGAAGCCCGGGCAATTGCCCAGGCAACAGGACGGTGGATCCGCCACTGGTGATGCTAGTAATGTGTTCTCTCTAGATGCCGGTTGATGCGTGTGTCAGCAGAAGTGGCCGATGCATTTTCTTTGCCATTCTCTTGAAATAAGGCCTATGGTATAATGTATTAGAGAACATTTTTGGCCTGTGATCGATCACATGGTCGTTAGAAGTACACATGCATGGATGCTTGACCTGCCTAAGCACGCAGGGGACATGTACGTACTACCTGGGATTTCCTTATACGTAAACACATGTCATATCCATGTGCATGCATGCTACGGCCGGCGGTGGAAAGTTGCACGTCAAACCACCGATGGACCGGCCCATGCCTATCCCAAGTCTACTATCTATGTATTCCTTTTAACCGGTTTATCGTTCCAGGCAAAGTCGGCGGTATTTCGCCCGAATTCGGATCTAATTCACAGTTCGACCATAAATATGAATACATATCAATGTTCGTCATAGTTCATCATAGATTGAAACAAACATAGTTTGGCCTAGTTTGGCCAGATCATGCTCGGCATAGTTCCGCCAGATCATGTTCGGCATGGCCACTATGTGTTGCCCCTGCGTACCCATATATGCTTAACCAGATCATCCTACAACTATTGATGCACTGTCGGGTTTCGGATCTCCTGACGCATGGCGATGAAGGCAGCCCACGATGCTGACACCTGGTGATCAGGCTCTGCAAGAGTCCTCTATCTATAATATGGCTCCTCCTGGTCGATCAAATTCACCGGATGCTTCCGCTCGTCCTCAATGATCATGTTGTGGAAGGTCACACAACAGTTCATCACTTCCCACATCTGATCTTTCGATCAGGTCATAGCAGGGAACCAGAAAACTGCAAACCTTTGTTGGAGCACACCAAATGCCCGCTCCACGTCCTTCCTGCAAGATTCATGTTCCTTGGCAAACTGAGCATGCTTAGGGAGCATGGGCTTGACATAGTCTTCACAAATGTTGGCCATCTTGGATTGTTGTGGTGGTAACATGGCAGATGCCTAGGGTAGGCTTATGTTGGGGCCGATGGACACTGGAGGATCCGAGGAGGGATGATGCAGTGAAGACCGCACACAGAAGAACCGTGAAAACACACACAATGTACCTAGGTTCGGGGCTCTCTATTAGGATAACACCCCTACTCCTGCATGTCTATCTCAATATCACGAGCTGAACATTGTAGCTACAATGGTGCTCCTTTATCTATTGGCAGAGAGGAGGAGGAAGAAGAGAGCTCGTGAGTGAGCAGGGGAAATGAGCCCCTAAGGGGGTGCTCCTAAGCGTTCCCCTGGTGCTCCTTATATAGGGATCCCAGGGGACAAGGGATGGCCCACGGGTACTGTTCATGATTTGACTACTAGGTTCATGTCAACTGACAAGGCATGGGCCATGTCATGTCTTGTCTGTCCTGTAGCGCTCATCTTGGGCATCTCCTAGTCATTGGTGAGGATAAAGAGGGATCTTGTACTTGACGATGCAACATATGCCAGTTTGACCTAGGGCGTCCCAAGACCGGCATATGATGAAAGGACCTGGAGACTGCTTGATCAAGGTAGAGGATGGTTCAGTACACGTAGCAGTGCAGGGGCGGCCGAGGTAGTTGGAGGGCGTCGAGGTAGAGGCAATAGGAGGAGACCGAGGTAGTCATCTGGGGCAGCTGTAGGTAGTGGTATAGTGATCTTGGGTTGCAGGTATTGAGGAAAAGCCTACGGCGATGTGGCAGAAGTGTCCCAACCGGAGCCTCTCAACGCCGGCCTAGGCGGGGTTGGCGGGGAGGCCCAGCTAGGTTAACTCGGCAGCGGCCTAGGCGGGGTTGAGTGAAGTCGGCCCGGTGCAATGAAGCGGAAAAGAGTTGGTGCGGCCCAGCCAGGATACATGGGAGCCGGAGTCGGCGAGGAGATGAGGGGGTGATCTCGGTCTAGGCTGATTCGGCCTTGGGCCATCTCGGCCTAGCCAGGATGAAGCAACGCAGGCGCGGTGAGGAGAGGTGGTGATGACGGGGCAAGGCGACATCGACCTGCAATGGGCCGGGATAGCTAGATTCCGGCCCACCCGAGAAGGAGTGGTGCCGAGGAGGCGAAGCCAGTCTAGCTAGGATAAGAGTGTCAGCCTAGCTAGGGATCGGAGTAAACCAAGAATGGGAGGGGCAATTCCGGCCTAGCAAGGGCACAATCAGGCTGATTTGTTTACATGTCGGCCCAAGTGAATTCATCTCTTTGTTTTATTTATTTCCCTCTTCTCTACTTATACCAAATGACTTTCCTCTTCTATCGATCAACTAAATAACCTACTCTGGGGTACCCGAGGTCATATCCCCGACATTAGCCCCCGATGCTATGTGGGATTCGTAGAGTCGCACATAGGCTTTACTTTAATCAAACATTATCATCAGAGTTGCTATCGTCATATATTCTATACTCTAAGATTTGACACATAACCTATATGAGTTATGTCAGTATAATACATTGCTAGGCTTTGGTAAACATACAACCTTCAAGGATGAATTTGGCATAGAGCCTGCATGGGCGAATTTGACATAGAGCCTGCATGGGCAAATTTGACATAGAGCCTATGCAAGTTCGACACATGGCCTGCTTGGATATTCGTCATATGGCATGCTTGGGCAATTTTGACATATAGACTGATTGGGCATTCATAATATAGCCTGCTTGGGCCAATTTGACATATAGCCTCCATGGACATTCGTCATGTGTCCTACTTAGGAAAATTTCGACATATAGCCCACATGGGCATTCGTCATATGCCCTACTTGGAAAAGTTTGACACATATTGATGGGTTCGTAGCATGGAAAAGAAAAAAAATTTACCGCAAGAACGAACAAAACCCAGATCTAATCTAGATAAAAGCCAAGATCTAATCTATTAGACATGTGCAATGAGATAGATCTGTACTAACCCTTGTAGATCCGAAAGCGTTACGAGATTAGATCTCGTGGTTGATGTAGTCAATCACTTGCCGATCTCAAGATCGTGCGGATGATCCTTTCGGCGCCGCGTTCCGGAAGCGCTTCCGCAGTCGGTCACACGTACGGAGTCGAAGCAGACCTTCCTCTCCTCGTTCCAGCGAGCAGTGGAGGTAGTAGATCTTCTCCACGAAATCACAGTAGCACGATGGCGTGGTGGTGGTGGTGGAGTAGAGAATTCTGCAGGGCTTCACCTATGCCTGTGCAGAAGAAAGGAGGAGGAGAGAGGCGGCGGAGATTTGGAGTTGTGGAGGAGAACTTGGAGGTGGCGTCCCCACCCCTCTATTTAAAGGGGGGAGGCACCATGGGAGGGGGAGTCCTAGTAGGACTCCCCTCCCTCCTATGGCCGGCGGATTGGGGAGGGGGGAGGAGTCCTCCTCCCCCACGACTCCTTGTCTTGCCCCACAAGGACTCCTTGATCCCTTTCTTGGTTTTCAAGCAAACTCCAAGAAATCTTCCAGAACCTTCCGGAACATTCCGAAACCATCTAGAATCCTCATACAAATACTCTGGAACATTTCCTAACTCAGAAAATGATCCCCAATATATGAATCTTATTCTCCGGACAATTCCGGATCTCCTCGTGATGTCCCGGATCCAATCCGAGACTCCGAACAACATTCGGTCTCCAACGCACGTTCCATATCTACTTAAAACAACTTCAAACCTTAAGTGTGTCACCCTACGGTTCGTGAATATGTAGACATGACAGAGACACATCTCCTATCAATAACCATCATCGGGACCTGGAGATCCATAATGGCTCCCACATACTCAACGATGACTTCGTGATCGATTGAACCATTTACATACGAAACCAATTCCCTTTGTCACGCGATACTATACTTATCCGAGGTTTGATCGTCGGCATCTCCATACCTAGTTCTACCTCGTTACTGATAAGTACTCTTTACTTGTTCCGTGATATGTCATTCCTTGTGACCCAGTCACATGCTTGCAAGCTAACTAGATGACATTCCACCGAGAGGGCCCAGAGCATATCTATCCATCATATGGATGGACAAATCCCAATCTTGGTCCATGTGCTTCAACACATACTTTCAGAATACCCAATGACACCTTTATAATCACCCAGTTACGAAGCAGCGTTTGATGTCATCAAAGTACCCATCCGGTGATGGTGATTAACACAACCTCATGGTCGAAGGATTAGGTTACTATGAATTTAAAAGCTTATAGCAATACGAACTTAATGACTTGATCTTATGCTACGCTTACTATGGGTGTATGTCCATCACATCATTCTCCTAATGATATAACCTTGTTATTAATCACATCCTAATGTCCATGATCAGGAAACCATGATCATCAATTAATCAACAAGCTAGTTCAACAAGAGTCTTACTAGGGACTCTTATATGTTTACAAAACACACAAGTATTAGTGTTTCCTAATAATACAATTATAGCATGGGATGTAAACATTCATCATAAACACCAAGATATAATAATAACCACTTTTATTATTGCCTCTTGGGCATATCTCCAACAGTCTCCCACTTGCACTAGAGTCAATAATCTAGATTACATGGTAATATACCGAACACCCATGGCGTTCTGGTGTTGGTCATGCTTTGCCCTAGGGAGAGGTTTAGTCAACGGATCTGCCACATTCAGATCAGTGTGTACTTTGCAAATCTTTATGTCACCATCTCGGACATACTCGCGAATAGCGTGGAAACGTAGCTTGATGTGCTTCAGCTTGCTATGTGACCTTGGCTCCTGTGCATTAGCTATGGCACCTGTGTTGTCATAGTAGATGGCCATCGGGTCTAACGCACTGGGAACCACGCCAAGTTCAGTAATGAATTCCTTCATCCATACGGCTTCTTGTGCAGCCTCCGAAGCAGCTATGTATTCCGATTCAGTTGAAGATTTCGCCACAACGCTTTGCTTTGCACTCCTCCAGCTCACTGCAGCACCATTCAAAATAAATACGTATCCCGACTGTGACTTCGAGTCATCCGGATCGGTGTTCCAACTAGCATCGGTGTAACCGTTTACAACAAGCTGTTCATCACCTCCATAAGAAAGAACCATATCCTTAGTCCTATTTAGGTACTTTAGGATATTCTTGACCGCTGTCCAGTGCTCCATTCTAGGATCACTTTGATATCTGCTAGTCAAACTAACAGCATGTGCTATATCCGGTCTTGTACACAGCATGGCATACATGATAGAACCTATGGCCGAGGCATAGGGAATATTATTCATTTTCTCTCTATCTTCTGCCGTAGCTGGACTTTGAGTCTTACTCAAGGTCTTACCTGACAACATGGGCACGAACCCTTTCTTGCTATCTTCCATTCTAAACTTCTTTAGAACTTTGTCTAAGTATGTACTTTGTGAAAGTGCTATTAGGCGTCTTGATCTATCTCTATAAATCTTGATGCCTAGAATATATGCCGCTTCGCCAAGATCCTTCATTGAAAAACTATTATTCAAATAGGTTTTGACGCTATTAAGAAGTTCTATATCATTCCCAATCAACAATATGTCATCTACATATAGTACTAGGAATGCTACAGAGCTCCCACTCACTTTCTTGTAAATACAAGCTTCTCCATAAGTTTGTATAAACCCAAATTTTTGATTACTTTATCAAAACATTGATTCCAACTCCGGGATGCTTGCTTTAGTCCATAAATGGAGCACTAAAGCTTGCATACCTTGTCAGCATCTTTAGGATCGACAAAACCCTTGGGTTGTACCATATACAACTCTTCCTCAATGTCACCATTAAGGAACGCCGTTTTGACATCCATCTGCCAAATCTCATAATCAAAATGTGCAGCAATTGCTAACAAAATCCTCACAGACTTTAGCTTCGCTACTGGTGAGAATGTCTCATCATAGTCAACTCCTTGAATTTGTCGGAACCCTTTCGCGACAAGTCGAGCTTTATAGACGGTAACATTACCATCAGCATCTGTTTTTCTCTTGAAAATCCATTTGTTCTCGACAGCCTTATGGCCATCCGGTAAGTCCACCAAAGTCCACACTTGGTTTTCGTACATGGATCCCATTTCGGATTTCATGGCTTCTAGCCATTTGTCAGAATCTGGGCTCACCATAGCTTCTTCATACGTCACAGGGTCATCAGCATTGTCCACCAACATGACGTTTAAGGCAGAGTCATACCAATCAGGAGTGGTACGAACCCTCCTTGACCTGCGAGGTTCAGCAGCAACTTCGTTTGAAGTTTCATGATCATTATCATTAGCTTCCTCTCCAATTGGTGCAGGCGGCACAAAAACATCTTCCAGTGCTGCGCTACTCTCAAATCCGAGAGAAGGTTCAATAACCTCATCGAGTTCTACTTTCCTTCCAGTCACCTCTTTCGAGAGAAATTCCTTCTCAAGAAAGGATCCATTCTTGGCAACAAAAACTTTGCCTTCGGATCTATGATAGAAGGTATACCCAATTGTTTCTTTAGGGTATCCTATGAAGACGCATTTCTCCGCTTTGGGTTCTAGCTTATCAGGTTGTAACTTCTTTACATATGCTTCGCAACCCTAAACTTTAAGGAACAACAACTTAGGTTTCTTTCCAAACCACATTCGTATGGTGTCGTTTCAACGGATTTAGATGGTGCCCTATTTAAAGTGAATGCGGCTGTCTCTAATGCATAGCCCCAAAACAATAGCGGTAAATCTGTAAGAGACATCATAGACCGAACCATATCTAAGAGAGTTCGATTACAACGTTCGGACACACCATTACGCTGTGGTGTTCCCGGCGGTGTCAACTGCGAATGTATTCCACATTCCTTTAAATACATGCCAAACTCATAACTCAGATATTCACCTCCGCGGTCAGAACGCAGAAACTTAATCTTCTTGTTACGATGATTTTCCACTTCACTTTGAAATTCCTTAAATTTCTCAAAAGTTTCAGACTTATGTTTCATAAAGTAGACATACCCATATCTACTTAAGTCATCCGTGAAAGTGAGAACATAACGATATCCACCACGCGATGCTACACTCATTGGACCGCACACATCGGTATGTATTATTTCCAATAAGTCTGTAGCTCGCTCCATTGTACCAGAGAATGGAGTATTAGTCATTTTTCCCATTAGACATGCTTCGCATCTTTCAAGTGATTCAAAATCAAGTGATTCAAGAAGTCCATCTGAATGGAGTTTCTTCATACGCTTCACTCCAATGTGACCAAGACGATAGTGCCACATGTATGTAGAATTATCATTCAATTTTATTCGTTTAGCATCTATGTTGTGAACATGTGTATCACTACTATCGAGATTCAATAAGAATAAACCATTCATCTCAGGTGCATTACCATAAAAGATATTACTCATATAAATCGAACAACATTTATTCTCGGACTTAAAAGAGTAACCGTCTCGCAGTAAACAAGATCCAGATATAATGTTCATGCTTAACGCAGGCACCAAATAACAATTATTTAAATTTAAAAATAATCCCGAAGGTAGATGTAGAGGGAGCGTGCCGACGGCGATCACATCAACCTTGGAGCCATTTCCAACGCGCATCGTCACCTCGTCTCTCGCCAGTCTTCGTTTATTCCGTAGCTCCTGTTTCGAGTTACAAATATGAGCAACCGAACCAGTATCAAATACCCAGGCACTACTACGATTACTAGTAAGATACACATCTATAACATATATATCAAATATACCTTTCTTCTTGATGTTGCCGTTCTTCAGATCCGCCAGGTACTTGGGGCAGTTACGCTTCCAGTGACCAGCATCCTTGCAGTAGAAGCACTCAGTTTCAGGCTTGGGACCAGCCTTGGGCTTCTTTGCAGGTGCGGTAGCTTTCTTGCCGTCCTTCTTAAAGTTGCCCTTGTTCTTAGGCTTGCCCTGTCTCTTGAAATTGGTGGTCTTATTGACCATCAACACTTGGTGCTCCTTCTTGATCTCCACTTCAGCAGTTTTCAGCATGGACGATAGTTCAGGCAACGTCTTGTTCATGCAGTGCATATTCTAGTTCATCACAAAGTTCTTATAACTCGGTGGCAGTGATTGGAGGAGACAATGAATCCCCAACTCATTAGGAATCGATATTCCCAACTCTTGGAGTTTGTTTGCGTACCCAGACATGGTGAGCACGTGCTCGCTAACGGAGCTTCCCTCTTCCATCTTACAGTTAAAGAACTTTTCGGAGGCCTCATAGCTCTCCATGGCCGCACGAGTCTCAAAAATTAGCCTGAGCTCCTTAATGATCTCGAACGGGTCGTGGTGCTCAAAACGCTTTTGGAGCTCCGCTTCTAAACCGTACAGGATGGCACACTGAACTGTGGAGTAATGATTTTTCTGAGTGGCGTAAACATTCTTTACGTCATCGGTGGCATCATCTGCAGGTGGGTCACCCAGCGGTGCTTCGAGCACATAGGTCAACTGACCAGCCCTGAGGACGATCTTCAGTCCAGGAACCAGTCCGTGAAATTGCTTCCATTGTTCTTAAGCTTTTCTTTCTCTAGGAACGCATTGAAATTGATGGAGGGGGTCGCCATAATCTACAACAAATTTGCAAGTATTTTAGACTAAGTTTATGATGAATTGAGTTCAAATTTAATACTTAAGTTAACTAGGTGAACTCCCACTCAAAACAACATCCCTCACATTGTCTTAGTGATTACACGAACCAAGTCCACTACACCAAGTCCGATCTTCACGAGAGAAGATGTAGTTTCATCGGCGAACAATCTTCATGTTCATCATATCATTTATATGACTCATGCTCTACCTTTCGGTATTCCGTGTTCCGAGACCATGTCTGTACATGCTAGGCTCGTCAAGATAACCTTAGTTTCCGCATGTGCAAATCTGGCTTGCACCCGTTGTATGCACACGTAGAATCTATCACATCCGATCATCACGAGATGCTTCGAAACGACGAGTCTTAGCAACGGTGCCAACTAAGGGTGAACACTTTATTACTTGATATTTAGTGAGAGGGATCATCTTATAATGCTACCGTCGCGATCTAAGCAATACAAGATGCATAAAGGAACATCACAGGCAATTCATAATTAGTGTGATATGATATGGCCCTTTCTTCTTGCGCCTTTGATCTCCATCTCCAAAGCACGCACATGATCTCCATCATCACCAGCATTGCGTCAAGGTCAGTGGCGCCGCTTCATGGTTGTCCATCATCACTAGCAACTATTACAACTACTTGGAATAAAGCTATTACAAGATGAATAGACACGCAGGTCTTAACCGAATTAAAGACAACCATTAGGCTCCTGCCGGTTGCCATATTACAACAAGGATCATTGAATACATCAAATATAATCACAATCACACGATGGCCATATCACATCACAAAAACCCCTGCAAAAACAAGTTAGACGCCTCTAATTTTCTTTGCATGTTTTACATGGCTTGGGGCTTTCGAACAATAACGGATCTTACCTACGAAACTGAACCACAACGTTGATACAAGTGCTATCGAGTGCAAAGTGTAAGTTGGATCTATACTATGGTGGGAGAGACAGACACCCGCAAAGCCACTTGTGCAAAGCAAGTTACACGTCAAGCGTGGAGCAAGTCTCATGTGCGATGACCTACAAGGTTAGCCCGAGCCGCTTCATCCCACCATGCCGCAAGATGCAAAGTACACAAAGCAAAAGACGGCACGAGCACCAACGCCCACAACACCATTGTGTTCTACTCGTGCAACAGATCTACGCATAGACACGGCTCTAATACCATTGATGGGTTCGTAGCATGGAAAATAAAAAAATTCTACCGCAAGAACGAACAAAACCCAGATCTAATCTAGATAAAAGCCAAGATCTAATCTATTAGACATGTGCAACGAGATAGATCTGTACTAACCCTTGTAGATCTGAAAGCATTACGAGATTAGATCTCGTGGTTGATGTAGTCAATCACTTGCCGATCTAAAGATCGTGTGGATGATCCTTCCGGCGCCGCGTTCCGGCAGCGCTTCCGCAGTCGGTCACACGTACGGAGTCGAAGCAGACCTTCCTCTCCTCGTTCCAGCGAGCAGCGGAGGTAGTAGACCTTCTCCACGAAATCACAGCAGCACGACGGCGTGGTGGTGGTGGTGGAGTAGAGAATTCTGCAGGGCTTCGCCTATGCCTGTGCAGAAGAAAGGAGGAGGAGAGAGGCGGCGGAGATGTGGAGTTGTGGAGGAGAACTTGGAGGTGGCGCCCCCACCCCTCTATTTAAAGGGGGGAGGCGCCATGGGAGGGGGAGTCCTAGTAGGACTCCCCTCCCTCCTATGGCCGGCGGATTGGGGAGGGGGGAGGAGTCCTCCTCCCCCACGACTCCTTGTCTTGCCCCACAAGGACTCCTTGATCCCTTTCTTGGTTTTCAAGCAAACTCCAAGAAATCTTCCAGAACCTTCCGGAACATTCCGAAACCTTCTAGAATCCTCATACAAATACTCCGGAACATTTCCTAACTCAGAAAATGATCCCCAATATATGAATCTTATTCTCCGAACAATTCCGGATCTCCTCGCGATGTCCCGGATCCAATCCGAGACTCCGAACAACATTCGGTCTCCAACGCACATTCCATATCTACTTAAAACAACTTGGAACCTTAAGTGTGTCACCCTACGGTTCGTGAATATGTAGACATGACAGAGACACATCTCCTATCAATAACCATCAGCGGGACCTGGAGATCCATAATGGCTCCCACATACTCAACGATGACTTCGTGATCGATTGAACCATTTAAATATGAAACCAATTCCCTTTGTCACGCGATACTATACTTATCCGAGGTTTGATCGTCGGCATCTCCATACCTAGTTCTACCTCATTACTGATAAGTACTCTTTACTCGTTCCGTGATATGTCATCCCTTGTGACCCAGTCACATGCTTGCAAGCTAACTAGATGACATTCCACCGAGAGGGCCCAGAGCATATCTATCCGTCATATGGATGGACAAATCCCAATCTTGGTCCATGCGCTTCAACACATACTTTCAGAATACCCAATGACACCTTTATAATCACCCAGTTAGGAAGCAACATTTGATGTCATCAAAGTACCCATCCGGTGATGGTGATTAACACAACCTCATGGTCGAAGGATTAGGTTACTATGCATTTAAAAGCTTATAGCAATACGAACTTAATGACTTGATCTTATGGTACGCTTACTATGGGTGTATGTCCATCACATCATTCTCCTAATGATATAACCTTGTTATTAATCACATCCTAATGTCCATGATCAGGAAACCATGATCATCAATTAATCAACAAGCTAGTTCAACAAGAGGCTTACTAGGGACTCTTATATGTTTACAAAACACACAAGTATTAGTGTTTTCTAATAATACAATTATAGCATGGGATGTAAACATTCATCATAAACACAAAGATATAATAATAACCACTTTTATTATTGCCTCTTGTGCATATCTCCAACACATATCCTACATAGGCATTCATCATGTGGCCTACTTGGGAAAATTTCGACATATAGCCTGCATGGGCATTCGTCATATGGCTTGCTTGGGAAATTTTTACATATAGCCTGCTTGGCCATTCGTCATATGGCCTGCTTGGGCAAATTTTATTGAAAATATGCCCTAGAGACAAATAATAATATAGATTATTGACATATTTCATTAAGTTCATAATAGGTTTTATATCATGCTATAACTACATTGGTAGGAACCCCAATAGACGTGTGATATGTAAACCACCAGAGTCCCTAGTGATCCTCTAGACACTAGTTCATTGGTCAATGATGATCGACATTTACCGATCATGCACATTTATGTCAATTGACAATGGGGTCATTTAATTAGGTGAATGAAAATGATGGACATACCCATGAACACAGGAATTGTAACACAATTAAGTCATGAACTTCACCGTTACAACGACTGGGAAATGTAGTAACCGATTCCTTAGACCATGAGACCATAGTTAATCATTGTCACCCGAGAGTGCCTTGTTCGTATCAAACATCACTCAGTGAAACGGTGATCATAAAGGTGTCTTCAGATATTCAGAGGGGCATGTAGAGGTGTATGTGTCAAGAGTGGGATTTGTTCTTCCTCGTGACTGAGAGATACTCTAGGCCTACTCGGAGACATGACATCCATAATGCTGCAGTGTGTGACTAGGTCACGGGGATGGCATAGCTCAGAACGAGTAAAGTTGTACTTGTCGGTAACAAGATTGAACTTGACATGGCAATGCCATTGATCAGGTCTCGGACAAGTAAAGTATCAAAGTAACAAAGTAATATGACTCTATGTTTAATGGTTCAACGATAAAGATTCTTCTGGAATGCATAGGGGTCATTATGGGCATCCAGGTCCCGCCTATGATCATTAGTTTGAGAGGGGTCTCGACTATGTCTGGAGTGTTCCCGAATCATTAGGGTAGCACACTTAAGGGTTTGACAATGCTCGGAGATCGTTTTGGTATCATAGGAATCACCGAAGAAAAGAGAAGGGAAAAGCGAAAGGGTTCCGAGAAAGTCTGGTGGGTGTTCAGAGTTGTCCGGAAGGAGTTCTGGTGCAATGGGAATTAAATAATATGTAAATATATGTTTATTATCAAATTATACATTTATTTATATTTATTTAATGATTTAATGGGAAGCCCATGCCTAATGGGCCAAATCCCTAGGGGAAAGGGCCCATGAGGGAAAATCCCCCAAAGGGAAAAAGGAGGGAGTGGGCGGCTGGGCCCCTTGGTGGCCGGCCACGCCTCCCCCTCTCCTCCCCTTGGTTTAGTACCATATGGCTAAGCTAAGGGACTTGGGGGCTCCCCTTCCCCTATATAAAGGAGAGCATAGGGAGGGATTTACACACACCAATTAATCCCAAGCTTTGATGCTTCCCCCTTCCAAGTGCCCTCCTCTCTCCCTCTTTGTCTTGTGAGTGCGTCTCCACTGTAAGGGCTACACGAACAAGAGTGTTCTTCATCGTGGAGCGCCGTCGCGCTGCGGGGATTCTAGATCTAGGAGATATACTTCCGCAACCTCTGCTCGATCAGGGTCCGGGAGTCATCGTCAAACACCGTATGTGTGTGCCCCCTACAAAGCGCTACACTTGTGGCGCTCGAGTTGTTCGAGCCATCAGAGTCATTGTAGTCAGTGGAACTGAAGCTGTTGGAGCCATCTGAGTTTAGAACGACCTTGTGGTCGGTGTTGGTACAACTACATCATCCATGTTCTCCCGAACATTGACAACGCTTTTCAGTCTTCAACCTGGTAAGTTTTCGAAAGCCCCTCCCATTACTGCATTACTAATAGATAGATCCTGGCATTAGGGTTGTTGGTGTAGGAAAAATTATTGTTTTCAGACGCGTAACCCCAACAGTGGTGTTAGAGCCGATCTATGCGTAGTTATGCTAGTATGGGTAGAACACATGTTGATTGTGTGGGTGTTGATCATATAATTGTTACCTTCTCATGTGTACTTGCGTATACCGTAACACTGCTCGATCAAAGAGGCCCCAAACGACATTACATGTTCATTCGCAAGATGGGTCCACGCTTAACATACGACTTGCACCATATAGTGGCTTGGGGGTGTTAGTTTTACTCGCGGTAGTTGGTATACCATTTACAATAGAGGGCCCCAAAAGGGGTTGTTAGATTGTATATTTCCTGTATATGTACTAACCTGTACGCACCTCTTGGTACCCCTATATAATGAGATAGGCCACGCCCCAGAGCGTTGAGCCAGTTCCACCCAAAACATCATATGTCTATTGTTTAACATGGTATGAGACTAGGTCAAAAGTTCCTACCCTTGCCGCCGCCTCACCCCACCCCTGGCTGCCGCCGCACCCCTCTCTGGCCACCACTGCTGCTCCCTTCGGTCGCCGCCATGACTGAGCCGGGTGCCGCCTCGGTCTCCGCCGCTGCCCTGCCTGCCACCACGGTCGCCGCGCTGGTCCCCGGCGCCTCGACGGCCCCCTTCATCCCGCCGTCCCTGGCGGCGCTGCTCTCCTCGACCACCACGAGCACCATGAGACATATGGCTCCATCCTCCTCCTCGCCCCTCTTCACCTAGGTACGGCGGCGGTCTCCGGCGGGATTTTCCCGCCCCTACCACCCACGTTCGCGCCCTTGGCACCCCTGGTGTCATTCGCCCCCGTGTCGCCGGCCGCATCACCATCTGTGCCGCCGGCTCCACCGGACAACCTATTCGGCCCGCCGATCCCCTCGCTGGCTCGGGTCACTGCGGCGCCTTATGAGGCCCTGGTGCTGCCCTTCTCCAACACCGTCTTCGATGTTCTGGTGCTGCCCTTCTCCAACACCGTCTTCGATGTTCTGGCGCCCACCGTCTCTAATGGTGCTACTTCCCCGGGCTCGTACTAGCTGGCAAACCTCATCACCATGCGCCTCACACAGGACAACTACCTGTACTGGCGCGCATAGATTCTGCCTCTCCTCCGCAGCCACCACCTCGTCAGCTTCATGGATGGGAGCTTCCCTTGCCCGCCGCGCTCGGTCGCGGCGTAGACTGCTAATGGTACGAGGGTGGCTGCGCCGAACCCCCTCTACCACGCCTGGGTCACCTAGGACCAGGCCATCATCTCCGCACTGCAGTCCTCTCTGACGGAGGGTGTTGCCGGCCTGGTACTGTTTGCCGCATCCTCCTTCGATATCTGGAACATGTTCGAGCACAGCTACTCGTAGCAGTCTGAAGCTCGCGGTACAACCCTTCATCATCAACTCAGCGACTACAAGAAGCTCATCTCCTCGGCGCACGTCTTCTTCCATAAGGTCAAGACACTCTCGGACACACTGACATCCATAGGGCAGCCACTCCGGGATGCGAAGTTCATGGAGTACGTTCTTCACGGCCTCGACATCGACTATGACAACCTGGTGGAGCACGTGAACGGTCACGAGACACCGATCATGCCCCGCAATCTCTGCTCCCGCCTCATGTACATGGAGGCACGCGTCGAGGAGCGCAGCTCGACTCACCACATCCACAACCCCTGCTGCCAACGTGACCTACCGCAGCGCCTTTGGCGGCGATCGTGCGCCCGCGCCCCGCCCGCCCCCTGGGCCCGCCTGCTAGAGGCGGCGGTCAGTGGCAGCCACGTCAGCAGCCCCCGCCGGCCACTAGAGGCCCTCAACATCCCACCTGCCAGCTATGCGGCATCCTCGACCACCTCGCGTCCAAGTTCCACCATCGCTTCAAATGTTACTTTCTCAGCATAGGCAACAATGGGCGTGGTAACGAGAAGCAGGTCGCCATCGCTGATAGCTACTCCGACCACACCACCTCCTACTTAGTTGATCCCACCTGGTACTTCCACACCGGTGTGATGGATCACACGACTAACGAGATTGGCAAGCTCAACTCGTCGGAGCCCTACCGTGGGCATGACAAGGTCTGTACCGCTGATGGTTCAGGTATTCCCATCACTCACGTTGGCCATGCATCTCTCCTTTGTACCTCCTCCCGTCGACTCCACGTTCGTAATGTATTTTGTGTCCCACTAGATACTCGCAATTTGCTATCGATTCTGAAACAATGATGTTTTTTGTGAGTTTCATCCATCTTATCTTCTCATTAATGACCGAGTTACGCGGGAGCATCTGCTTAGAGGTCGGGTTCACCAGGGATTGTATGCGTTGGAGGCGTCGCCGACCCCCGAGGTCTTCAGTGGTGTGTGCGTGTCACTTGCCCATTGGCATGCGCGCCTTGGTCATCCTGTGTTTACTGTAGTGAGCCATGTTCTTTGTCGCCATGAGCTCCCTACATCGTCTAGTAATAAAAGTCTAGCAATCTGTGATTCTTATCAGTAGGGAAAAATTCATCGGCAACCTTTTGTTTCATCTACTCGTGTAGTCAATAATCCACTTGAACTTGTTTATTCGGATGTATGGGGCCCTACCCAAACCTCTGTCAGTGGTCATAATTATTATGTCAGTTTGATCAATGCCTATAGTCACTTTACATGGCTCTATTTACTTAAGAGCAACGTTGACGTGTTTAATGTTTTCTTGCAATTTCAATTGCGTGTCGAGCGTCTTCTCAACCATAAGATTATTCATGTTTAGTCAGATTGGGGGGGGGGGGATATCGCAATCTCAACACCTTCTTTAATAAACTTGGGAGCTCAGATCGTGTCTCCTGTCCACATACACATAAGCAAAACAATGTTGTTCAGTGCAAACACCATCAATCATTGAAACTAGTCTCACTTTTCTTGCTCATGCCGCTGTGCCCTTCCGTTTTTGGAGTGCTATACTAGAGTGCAAACACCATCAATCATTACTTTTTCCACTGCCTATTTCTTGATTAATAGAACTCCCACTAGAGTGCTAAACATGAAGACACCTCTTGAACTTTTGTTTAAGGAACTTCCTGACTATACATTCTTCAAAGTTTTTGGTTATGCTTGCTGGCCTCATCTAAGGCCCTACAATAACCGTAAGCTTGAGTTTCGTTCTAAAAAGTGTCTTCCTTGGGTATAGTGCTCTCCACAAAGGCTACAAGTGCTTACATGTGCCTACTAATTGTGTTTATATCTCTCGTGACGTTGTCTTCGATGCGAATCTGTTTCTTTTTTCGAATATGCCATTGTCTCCTTCGATGCCACCCACAAATTCTACTCCTGTTAGTCTTGGCCAATTTGATGATGCTGCATATTCGCTTGTGTTATTGCCTAACCATGGTGCAGGTACTGGTCGTGGAGCCTGTCTGGAGCTCCTGGATGCCCCTGTCGACGCTGTCGTTGATCGGTGCATGGCGCATGCAACTGCGCCGCGCCTCGAGGCACCTCCGCCACCTCCGGCTACCAAGCCGCCCACGCCACCGCCTGCTGGGCCGACCGGCGCGTCTCCCGCGCGGGCGCCCTTGCCTCTGCCTGCGGGTGGGCCGCCCGAGAATGGGCCGATGCCCGTCTCCTTGCCTCCCGCTAGGCCGGAGCTGCCCTGTATGTCGCCCGCACGCTCCGTCCTAGTCGGGCCGCCATCGCCTCGGCCAACATACGCGTCGCTCGCGCGCTCTATCACGCCGCCCGATTCTGGGCCGTCATCTCTGGCTGTGCTGTCACCGCCGTCTGCTTCGAGCGCTGCTTCTGCACCACCACCTCCTGCCACCGTTGCGCTGCGTCCTCACACTCATAGTCGCAGCGGTCACTGATGGCACTATTGCTTGGATCGCTGCCTGCTTAGCTCAACCGCAGTCCGATCCTCTGCTGAGCCTCGTCACTACTAGGCTGCGATGAGCATTCCGCACTGGCGCGCTGCTATAGATCTTGAGTTTTAGGCTCTCTGTCAGAATGGTACCTGGCAACTAGTTCCTCCCTGTCCTGGTGTCAACATCATTAACTCCAAGTGGATCTTTAAAGTTAAGAAGCATGCTGATGGTTCTATTGAGCGGTACAAGGCTCGACTGGTTACTAAAGACTTCAAGCAAAGGTATGGGCTCGACTCAGAGGATACTTTCAGTCCCGTGGTCAAACCCACAACTATTCGGTTGCTTCTTTCACTAGCTCTTACGCGTGGTTGGAATCTTCGTTAGTTTGATGTTCATAATGCTTTTCTCCATGGTGTTTTGGAGGAAGAGGTTTACATGCGCCAGCCTCTTGGCTTTGTTGACCCCGCTCTTCCTCAGCATCTCTGTCGCTTGGGGAAAGTGCTTTATGGTATGAAACAGACCCCTCGTGCCTAGCATGCATGACTTGGCGCTGCACTCCGCACTCATGGATTTGTGCCCTCTATAGCTAACACTTCGCTGTTCCTTCTTCAATGCCAGATGTCACTATGTATCTTCTAGTTTATGTTGATGATATCATTCTGGTTAGCTCCTCTGCTGCAGCTATGGATCGTCTCATTGTGACTCTAGGTTCTGATTTTGCTATCAAGGATCTGGGAAAGCTACACTATTTCCTTGGGCTAGAGGTCACGTATCCTGGTGATGGGCTTGCTGTCTCTAAGCAAAAGTACTCTCAAGATCTGTTGCGGTGTGCCGGTATGCTTCAGTGTAAGGCTGCCACTACGCCTATGTCTTCCACTGAGACTCTGTCTGCTACTGGTGGTACTCTGCTGTCTGCTGATGATGCTACTGAGTACCGGAGTGTTGTTGGGGGTCTCTAGTATCTCACCATCACTCGGCTTGATGTTTTCTATGCAGTTAACCGTGTATGCCAGTATCTTCATGCACCACGGGATACTCATTGGTCTGCTGTTAAGCGCATCCTGCGCTATGTTCGTTCCACTCTCGCATATGGTCTTCACCTTCGGCCGGTGCCCTCTGGCGTGCTCTCGGCCTTCATTGATGCGGATTGGGCTGGTAACCCAGATGACCGGCGATCAACGGGGGGTTATGCAGTCTTCTTCATGTTGGAAATATTCCCTAGAGACAAATAGTAATAAGGATTATTATCATATTTCATAAAGTTTATGATTAAGTTTAATATCATGCTATAACTCTGTTGAAAGGAAACATCAATACAGTGTGATATATAAACAACCAGGGGTTCGTGGTGATACTCTAGTCACTGGTTCATTGGTCAACATATGATCAAGGTTTCCTGATCATGTGGAATTTATGCCAGTAGGAAATGGAGTCACCTCATTATGAGAATGAGATGATGAACTAATATCCAGCCTAAACATCATGACCTGATCATGTCACGAAGTTCTAGTTATGATGATTAGAATAGACCTAGTGGATTATTTCTTAGACCCTAAGGCTATATCAATCACTGTCTCTCGAGGGTACTTTGATAGCATCAAACGTCACATGATTAAACGGTGATCATAATGGTGTGTTCAGGTATTCGGAGGAACAGTAGAGGCATTATATGTCAAGAGCGGGATTTTTCCATCTGCATGACGAAAAGATACTCGAGGGCCCACTCGGAGAAGTTATATCCAATAGCTGCACAATGTGTGATTTGATCACATGGATATCACTTGTCAGAATGAGTCAAGTAGCATTTGTCGGTAACGAGATTGAACCCGACATGGTGATGTCATTAACCAGATCTCGGACAATGCAAGTACCGAGAGACAAAAGGAACATGACATGATGTTCATGGTTCAAACAACGAAAGATTTCATGGAATGCACAGGGGTCACATGGCCATCCAGGTCCCTTTGTTGATCATTGGTCCCGGAGAGTCCCGACCATGTATGGAGTGTTCCCGAACCATGGGGTATCACGCTTAAGGGCTTGGTGATGCTTAGAGAGTGTTTATAGGATCGGTAGAATCACCGAAGAAAGAGAAGAGAGAAAACCGGAAGGGTTTCGGTAAGTCTGGAGGATGTCCAGAGTGGAGGTGGAAGGTGTTCTATAGCCATGGAGATTGCATAGTATGGGAATGAATGTTAAATATTAATTTAATCATTTATTCATAATTATTTAATAAAAGAGAAAATCAATCAAATGGTCAAAAGGCTTAATGGGCCAAATCCTGGAGGGGAAAGGGCCCAAGAGGGGGCCGCACCCCTAGGAGGGGCCAAGGGGGTTGGCCGGTGGCCCATGTGGGGCCTGTGAGGCCCCTAGATTAATCCTCCGAGAATCCCTGTTATGCATACACCACGATCCCATGATCAGTTCGTCGTGGCACATAACCGACAAGTATCAAAGTAAACATCCATTTCTTAAGCGGATACAAGTCATACCTTATTTCCCATTATGGCTACATTAGTCAACATTAGCGGAACTTCATCAAGCATAGAGCCCGAGCCATGCCTTAACCTACAGGCAACTAACTACGAGAACGTCCTAGCTCGCATAGTCGTCAACTTCACCTTCTTATTGATATCTGACCAAGTTAATAGCTAGGGACAATGCCAGTGAGTACTTTGAATGTACTCGCAAACCACCTTAAGAGAATAATAATAACAATAGGATATGCAATATGGCTGTGGTAGTAGGAAGGCTCCAAAAGAGGTTCTTTTCTCAAATAGTGCTCTTGTAGATATATCATCTACATATCTTTGTTGAAAACTTTTGTAAAACATTTTGGAAACCTTTTTGAAAAGTTTTGGAAAACACTAGGATTGGGTTACCATTTGTTCCCTCCTTCCGGTCATTCCATGACCAAACCTTCTCCTTCCTTCCCGACCATCCCATGGTCAAAACATGTATCCTTTCCGACCATCCCATGGTCAAAACATTTCCAAAATCCTTTGCTTTTTTGAAATCCTTTTTGAAAACAAAACCAGCACCGCTCTATAGCAATCTTCCCAACCATCCATGACCGCGGACATGGCTATTCGAATAGATTTATACTATGCACAGGTTGTACACTTTACCCACACCATCTGGGTACCCTTCCCTGATCTACACCGATCATGGGTCGAGTAACCGATTAAGACTCTCAGGATGCCACTCTAGTATAGGCCCTACCCTATGAGTTGTTCCTCTCAACATCGGGACGTCTGGGCCAAAGACCAACCTGAGCGCATTCCGACTCCTCTACAGTGGGCACTTTCAATGAGAGGCTCATAGTATCGCCCGGCTGCTCCCGAGGGTAGTTCACAATTCCTCTAGCTGATTGTCTAACAGTTGACCCTTTCTGTAAAGGAACCCCGACATTACAGGGAGATGATCCCTTAGAAGTAGTTGTGGGAATTCCTACCCAGAGTAGCAAACTTCGAGTCTAGCCCTGTCCCATTCCAAAGTAATGTGCTTGCACTAGTTAATTGTTCTGGCAAAACTGCAAAGAAACACTACAAGAAAAGTTTCCTTTTCAACGAATTGGCCCGACGGTCGTTGTAGAAGGCGCGTCTTCTGCGATGAAATTCTCGGCTCGACCGTGGCCAATGGAAAACTTTTTTTTCCGGTTTCGCGGCCCTCTACTATGATGGATCAGCTAAAAACATGGAGGAAGCTCGGCTGGCGTGTGACAGAAGCAAGATATTCGTTTCCTCGCGTGATGTTGACTCGCTGAAGTATTTTGAGGCGTGTGGGTCCCAGACGTCAGTATCTCTAGCGGACCATACTTTTCGGTCATGCCTCCCTGATTTGAACTCGATAACGTAGCTCGAGGCATCTGCCGTTTAGTCAGGCTGCTAGGCCCCACATGTCAGCCTCTCATTAGAAGGATCGTGTGTATGATGGAATTTTTTTCCTTCGCTCGCGCTCACCTGTTCCGAAGTTAATAGCGCTGCTCGATGCATCTACTGTCTAATCAACCTCCTGGGACCCACATGTCATCCTCTCATTAGACGAAACGTGTGTATGATGGAATTTTTTCCTTCGCTGGCGCTACCCCGTTCCGAGTTGATAGCGCTGCTCGACGCATCTACCGTTTAACCAACCTCCCGAGCCCCACATGTCATCCTCTCATTAGAAGAAACGTGTGTATGATGGATTTTTTTCCTTGGCTCGCGCTACCCTGTTCCGAACTTGATAGCGATGTTCGATGCATCTACCGTTTAATCACGATGCTGGGCCCCCACATGTCATCCTCTAATTAGAAGAAATGTGTGTATGATGGATTTTTACCCTCTGTTGTGCCTTCGTGTTCTGAACTTGATAGCGTTGCTTGCAGCATCAGCCGTTTAATCAAACTCCTGAACCCCACATGCCATCCTCTCATTAGAAGAAACGTGTGTATGATAGAATTTTTTCCCTTGGTCGTGCCTCCGTGTTCCGAGCTTGATAGCGTTGCTTGCTGCATCAGCCGTGCTGGTGGATTCCTTATGTCAGTCTCACATTAGAAGAATCGTGGGTATGTCATACTTTATTTTTCTACTCTAGCACCACCCTATTCCTAACTAGATAGCGTTGCTTGATGAATCTACCATTTGGTCACGCAGCTGGGTCCCACATGACAACCTCTCATTAGAAGGATCGGTTGTATGATTGACTTTTTTCTCTACTCGCGCTCCGTGTTTTGAACTTGATAATGTTACTCGCTGCATCAACCGTTTTTTCAGGCTGCTGGGTCCCCCCATGTCAGCCTCTCATTAGAACAAACATGTGCATGATGGACTTTTTTCTCGCTCGCGCCTCCCTGTTTCGAACTTGTCAACGTTTATCGATACATCACCTGTATAAGGCTGCGCTGGTGGGACCCACATGTCAGTCTATCTTTAAATGAAATGTGTGTATGTATGATAGACCTTTTTTTCAGCCGCGTCTGCTGTTTTGGACTTCCAATAGATTTAAACTGTGTGCGTCGTCACTACGCCAAAGATATTTATAGAAAATATATTATTAAACATTCCTTAGTACCTTCAAGTTATGTTTTATTGTTTTAAAAAAGATGTCGTGTGTCCATATTTATATTTTTAAAAATAAAAGGGCATCCTCCTGGCATTTCAATTTATAAAATGCCACGCATATAATGGACTAGTTTCTTAAAAATATAGCGGAGTTTTTTTAAGTGGTGGAGGCGAAGTTTTTTTAAAAGGTGGGGGCAATGCTCAAAAGGCCGAATTAAAAATATTTTGGGCTATTCTACATGGCCCATCTACATGTGCTATACTCCATGGGTTCCTTTCTTAAATTTCACTAGGCTGTGCTAAGCAGTCCCTTGACCCTGACAAGGTCGAATTAAAATGTTCTTGCCTATGCTCCATGGGATCCTTTCTAAGATTTCACTGGCCTGTGCTCAGCAGTTCCCTGACCCTGCGCTAAAAAAACAGTTTCCTAACCTCGAAAAGGCGTGTGTGTATGTTGGACTAGTTTTTCGGGTCGAACTTGATAATGTTGCTGGGTCCTCCATGTTAGCCTCTCACCACGCTGGACTTTTTTCTCGCTCGCGCCTCCCTATTTTGAACTTGGCAATGTTGCTCGATGCAGCATCTCTATAAGACCACGCTGCTGGGTCCCATGTGTTAGGCTCATATAAGAACAATGTTGCTGGATTATATATATTTTTTGAAAATTATCTATTTTAATTTTATATAGTGATGATATGTCATATGTCTATTATCTGGTTCTCACGTGCAGGGTACGTGGAACTTACTAGTAATGCAGTAGTTTCAACAAAACAACATAGGTAGGCGAAGCTTTTTATGGGGGGCTGGGGAAGGGGATGACCATAAAGGCTGAATTAAAAAGATTCTGGGATAACTGGGGGCGAATGCCCTATTCTTCATGGGCTTACTCTGAAACTGAATGTGCTATGGTCGGCGGACACAAGAAAATGAAAAGGCCGAATTGAAGGTTTTGTCTATGATTGGGCCTGATAGGCTAATTTCATGGGCTCAGTAATAAAAATTCCAGACCTCCACAAGGAAGAAAAAAACGAGGGAGAAAATTTTGGCTGATATTTTCGCGTGAAAATTGCTGGCAACCAGGACACATACCCCCCGCGCACCAAAACTTTCCCACTCGTGCATTCCAACTCGCGCCTTCACTCCAGCAGCCAGCTAATGTCTCTTTGCGCCGTTCGCACAGGCGGTCAAAACCACAAGCCGCGCACCAAAACATTCACACTCCGTCTATCAGCCAGGGCGACCTGACACCATTGCTGGCGGCGCCGTTCTTTTAGAGACGCACACATGCCGGCGGTCAGCTGGTCGATCCTCATAGTATGCTTATAATAACCTTAGTTCGCTCAATCATTCCCTAGAAGTAGTTTCGTACTCGATCTGCTCGTTTGACATTGTTTTGCACTTGATCTGTTTGTTTGAATTGGTTGTCATTTTGTACTCGGTCGATCCGTTCTCTCAAATATGTAACATAGTTCTGCACTCAATTTCTGAAATAAGCTAAAATTATGTGGCATTTATAGTTATATATTCAATCAAGTTGCTCAGATATCTTGGCTTAATTAGATCTGTAATCAACCTGTTCGGTGAAATATCTTGAAAGCTTCTGACCATCTCTATCCTCAACAGATGGACATATATTGGATACTGAATGGAAAAAAGCAACACCTTCATATTGGGAAGTTGTTAATGAATTGATGAAGTTTGCTAGACGACATAACAGTGACTCAGATGTGTTTTTCCCATGCCGACAATGCCTTAATTATAAAAAGCTGAGTCAGAGTAGAGTCGCAGACCATACATTCGTTAATGGGATGCAACGCAGATATATTAGGTGGACTAAACATGGTGAACCATATGATCAGCATATTCTTGATCCTCTAGCTAATGCTGATCCACCTGAAGCTCATCAGATCGAGGATGAGGACCTTTCTGGTTTCTTAAGGGACCTGTACCCCACTGCAAGCAAAAAAAGGCGCTCCTTCTCTTAAAAGATCACTTTTCTCTGACCTGATAGAAGACGCCAAGTGTTCAGTGGACCCTGATTCTGTTATCTCAAGATTTGAACTAGTAATGAAATTACTAAAGGAGAAGTCGTTCAACAAGATTACCAACAAAGCTTTTGATTCAGTTATTAAGGTGTACAGCGAGTCAATCCCTAGGGAAGGACTGCCAAAATCCTTTTATGAGATGAAACATTAGATCTAGGTACTTGGACTATCATATGAGAAGATCCATTTTTGTCCAAATAACTGTGTACTATTCTGGGAGGAGTATGAAAACCTCGATGAATGCCTAGTATGTAACGAATCAAGATGGAAAAATGGTAATAAAAAGAAGAAAGATCCTTGTAAGGTTCTGAGATATTTTTCAATTATAGGTAGATTGAAGAGGTTGTTTCAGTCAGAACAAACATCTAAGGAAACAAGATGGCACAAAGAGATTCTCAAGCCAGACGATTACTTACTCAGACATCCAGCTGATGGCAATGAATCGAAGAACTTTGACAAGGCCCTTCCAGGATTTGCAGTGGATCCAAGGAACCTGAGACTTGGCCTAGCTACAGATGGATTTAACCCATTTGGCAACATGAGTAACTCGTACATCATGTGGCCAGTACTTGTTACAATTTACAACCTGCCTCCCTCGGCATGCACTGATCAGTCAAACTGCTTGCTGGCTTTACTCATCCCAGGTCCCAAATCACCTGGGAAGGATTTTGATGTGTTCATGCAGCCTGTTATACGAGACTTGCAGGAACTATGGAAGGGTGTCATGACTCTTGATATCCTTGTCAGCAACCATGAAGATGCTAAGTTCCCTGTGCGTGCTGCTGTGTTATTCTGCACCCATGATTTTCTAGCTCTTGGCACTATGTGAGGCAGAGTGATAATAGGTTATAATGCATGTGTTCGCTGTGAGACAAAACAGGTCACAGTGAGGTTACAAAATAAGACTGGTTTCCTTGGCCACCGGGTTTTTCTTCCTCAAGGCCACAAAATCCGAAAAAACTTGAAAAAATTGCAGTTCTATGGAAAGATGACTGAATATGGCACTGCACCACAAAATTTCACTGCAGCTGAGTTGCAGGCGCATTTACAAAAGGTCAGAAATGTCAAACCAGGAAAACAACCAGCTGCCAGATGAGATAAAAGAAAGAATACAGAAGATGCACCGAGAGCAGGAGCAGCATCCAAAAGGAGCAGAGCGGAAGAAGTAGCAATAGATTCCCAAGGGAAGGAAAAGGAACCGAGAATATTTTATAAGCGCAGATCCACTCTATGGGACTTGCCGTATTGGGCTGGTAAGACACTTCGACATAATATTGATGTCATGCACATGGAGAAAAATATATGTGACAACATTATAGGCACATTACTCAACATTCCATCTAAGACAAAAGATAGCTATAATGCTAGGATCAACTACGAAAAACTCAATGTTAACAACAACTTGAAGCTGCATCCTGAAGATATGGTTGATAAGGACGGTGAAAAACATTAAAAATTTCGAGGTGCAGAATTTACCTTGCCGATGAATAAAAGGGTAATATTTTGTGACTTCCTCCGTGGTGTTAAGTTCCCATCTGGATTTGCTTCTAGCATTGCAAATTGTATCAATGCAGAGGGGAACAAGCTCCAAGGGTTGAAAACTCATGATTGCCACATCCTACTACAAAGGCTTTTAGCTCTTGGTGTTAAAGGTTTAGTGAACAAGGATTTGTACAACGTGCTTGCAGAGTTGGGAAAGTCCTTTAGGGAAATCTGTAGCAAAACTCTGGACAGAAGAGTTGTAGCGCGTCTTCAGACGGACATAGCAGAAATCCTATGCAAGCTTGAGGTGATATATCCACCAGACTTCTTTGATGTGATGGTGCATTTGGCTGTTCATCTGACTGAAGATGCACTTTATAGAGGTCCCGTACAGTACGGATGGATGTACCCTATAGAATGTCGACTTTGCACTTTCAAGGGTACTGTCAGGAAGAAGGCTAGATAAGAGGCTTGCATTGTAGAAGCATACATTGCTGCTGAAGCATTTGCATTTTGTTCAAGATACATTCTTGATCGTAAAACGAGATCCAGTATGGGTGGCAGAATTGAAGAAGTTGAAAAATCTGTTTTTAACCATGGTGTTCGCCTAGTAGGAAAGAAGGAACATAGAACATTAATGCAGCACGAATATGACCGAATTACTTGGTATGTGCTGAATAACGCTGATGCGTTTGAAAACTTTGTTGCGTGAGCACTATTCATACATATCCTCACATATATGAAATGAAACTTGTAGCAAGATATGTTCAGATGTCTTACTTGAGTATCGTTTTTGTAGGTTATTTAAAGCAACCAAAGGAAAAGATTATGCTGCACCAGTATGTGGGGTTGGGTTTCAGGAATGGTTTAGGAATCATGTAAGATGGTCAAATGAACTTTGAACTGCATACTAATTGTGCACATGAGATGACCTCTCGATTATTTTGTATAACTACAGATCACGAAGCTGCGTGAAGAGAATCCGGGCGATGTTAATGATGGTCTCTATGCCCTATCACGTGGTCCGGCAAAGAGGGTGCAGACAGCTTCAGCTTGCAATGATGATGGTATCCACTACAACACTTACGAGCATGAGGAACATATGAAGACACAAAATAGTGGCATCACGACCAGTGGAGAGCACTTGAAACCCAAAATGAAGAAGTCAGATGACTATGATCATTATGGTCGCATAAAAGAGGTTATTGAGTTGAATTATAATGACAAGGTTGGTGGTCAATCTGTGGTTCTATTCAAGTGTTATTGGTATGACCAAGATCCGAATAAGAAAAGAGGCCCCAAAAATGATGGGAATTTCACATCGATCAATACTACCGCTGAGTGGTACAAGGAGGAACCTTATATTTTGGTAACTCAAGCTTCCAAGGTAATTTTCTTGGATGACAGAGATAATAAGGACTGGCAATATGTGCAAAAGTTTGAGGCAAGGAGCACCTATGATGTGAATGAGTATGACGAGCCAGTCACCATAGATGTTGCCCACCAAGATGATCCCAGTTGTTGTATGGTAACTGAACTGGCTGACATCAATGAAAATTTGATCGCTAGAGGAGGCTCTGCTCATGATGGACAAGTAGATTTCACTGTCGAGGTTAGTGTAGTCGACAAAGACAGGAATAAACTAGTTCTACCTAATGAATCTCAGGACATGTATGATGAATGTCAAGGGGAAGAAGATCCAACCCAGTGGGAATATGTGGATCTAGAACGCGGCGGTGCAGAAAGCGATGATGGTGACGATGATTAGACTGTTGTTTCATATTATGGAATGATATGATGAACAATGATTCTTATTGGTTTTCTCTTTGTAAAATGTATGAGACATGATGACAATTTCCCGTTGGATTGTAATCCTAGACTAATTGTTTTCCCTGTCTAAATTGGATTAAGCTTAATTCTACAAGTGCAAACATATATAGAACATGTTCACTTGGTGTGCAGCACAAACATTGGTTCAGTATATTAATTAATTATCAACCACAGGACCAGTTTCATACAGAAGGGGGCATATGCACCTCATGTCAGTAGAGATGGGCGAGCACATTGTCTCAGCAGATAGGGCAGCTGGCGTTGGTCTCAAACCAAGTGAAGATGCACTTGCGGTGGTACGGATGGTTGCATCCTCGGAGACGCACCGTTGTGCGCTCCGACAACGCCTGCATGCATATGCTGCAGTGGCCATCCTCCTGCTCAACCAGGTACCAACTGTCTTGAAGCGCCAACAAGTTGACGATGAGCCGAAGATTCAGGGTGAGGGTTAGGTCGAAGTGGAACCCGTCGACCCACATACATGCCTCAAGCCAGAGCCGGTGCAGAATGTCGTATGGCATGATGATGTCCCACTCCTCCATCGTGAGTTGCAGGTTCTTCAGCAGCCATACACGACCAAGAACCTTGCGCATAGTTCCCATGACCTTGCTCGCTCTTTGCAGCTTGCTAGGAGGCAGGCTGAGATTCAACACTTCCTCTTCACAGGGTGTGGTCGCGACATCGTCCTCCTCTAGAGGGGCTGGGATGGAGCCAGGCATCCTCCTGAGCTCGTACGTCCTCAAGAAGAAGATCTTCAGTGTCATTGTGTATGGCATCACCATGTTAACTAACTACGGCTCGAAGAAGGAGAAGTCGGTTGTGGCTGCGGAGACGCGGCAGGCACGGAAGACATGGAGGCCAGACTCGATGATCCGCTCCTGTGAGGAGTTCTCCAGTTCCAGCAGTGTCGCCATTTGGGGATTTTTTTGGGGGTGGGGGGGAGGGGAGGGGGCGGGGGCTAGTCCATGGTGCTGGCCTGGATGAGGGGGAAGAGGCCAGGGGAAATGGGTGAGGGCCTGTTTGATTTGTAGGACAGGAAAATCTTAGGAATAGTAAAAATGTAGGATTGCATTGTCATGTTCACTCCAATCCTATAGGAATTCATATGCACCAAAGTGTTTTTTATTCCACCATAGTAGGAATCTAAAAAAGAGGTATGGGTGAATGTTTGATTTCCTACGAAAACTAGTACTGTACAAAGGAATCCTTAGGAAAAAATCCTATGGGAATCAATCCTACAAATCAAACAATCGTCATAGGAAAAATTCCTAGAGGATTTAATCCTACAAAATTACTAGGCAAATCCTTGGAATCAAATGGACCCTGATAGTGGACTACTCGAACAAAAGGCGGGGTCACGCTACCTCGTCACTCCCCAACATCATCCCTAGCTTGTCCACTCTTCATGATTCTATTTAGGATCATCATAGTGCTAGTGGGAGTAATTTGGGTACTACATAGTCCTACATGTATTGCCAACTAAGCATTTAGATGACATGGCATGCAATTAAATGATGAGAGAGAGCCTTGGGGTAACTAGCTATGTTACCATAAGGGCATCTCCAATGTGAAAATAAGGTCGGATATAAGACACTTGTGGTCGATCTTAGTGGAATTTAAACATTGTAGCACTCGGTTTTAAGCTAAGAAACTTTGCGGTTGACCATACCAGTATGGCCCGGCCATAAGAACTAGAATATTATTATTTCTCTCTCCTCACTAAACAATGCGCTTGTGGCAGAATTTCAAGACAAAATGAGTCTACATTGCAATAAATGAGACTTTACATGATACCACACCTATGTTACTTTTCACTATGGAGGTAGTAACTTATTTTATTTTGCGAAAATGGAGGTAGTAACTTAGACTAGTAACATATGCATGTTAAGTTACTCCCCACCATGACCAGCCTAAATATACTAGTAACTTGCATATGTTACTGTCTTCATAGTGGGTGATAACATGTGTGTGGTGTCATGCAAGACCTAATTAATTAGGTTCTAGAGTCATATAAATGTGTGATGTTATGGTAATACCTCCCTCTTTTTCATCATTAATTATCATGTCATGTCACCAATTTGCTTAGTTGGCATTGCATGTACATGCAAGTTACTACTCCCAGGTGACGAGAGGGATGGATGTTGTCTTTTTGTTAAATAGAAGAAGGGTTGTTGAGCTAGACATGGAAGACCAATATTTTAACATATCCTTGATTTTTGTGTGTGGCATCGTCTGTGCAACGTAGGCACCGGTGCCGGATGGATGAGAAGTGGTTTGGGCACCGATATTTGCATACGCTATGGAGGGCCACCCAAGTTCTACGGATTTCCAAGCTTTTTAGCTAAAAGAGAGCAACTATGTAGATGCACAGGCTGGTGGTACTTCCCATTGCTATCGGTAAAAAAGAGAAACTATGTGGATGCGATGATGATTCAATTTGTACATAACATAACTAGTATAGGTACAACACAACCACGACAGAAACTAAACCATACTCTAGAAAAAATCAACACACACATAGACACTCGAATATCATACGGTTCTTTTTTGTCAAGAACCTATGTCGCCCTCTGCCCATGTAGGCACGCCGTCTGGTGTTTGATGAACTCGAGGAAGCTTCCAACCATGTCACAACCTTTGTTGTTGCACTTGAGCTTCATTCCCGAGGACATCTGATCCACGGTAGTGGTTGGTTTGAAGACGCCTCCGTATTCACACCCCGAGCACTGGCCATCGGACAATTTTCCAACATATTGTGCACATGCAATGTGCGCCGCGGCCTTGCCAA
This sequence comes from Avena eriantha, assembly GCA_910589775.1. Lineage (NCBI taxonomy): Eukaryota > Viridiplantae > Streptophyta > Magnoliopsida > Poales > Poaceae > Avena > Avena eriantha. The sequence goes on along the minus strand of OU342746.1, from coordinate 156,099,144 downwards.
AGCACTGCTCGTGCAAGGACAAGAGATTTAGCCCAAAAACAAGAGTTGTATCGAACCAGTGTGGAAAACATCATGAAGAAAGAAGTAGTAATAACCATGTACGCGGGACGACGAACAATTTGAGAACACAGCCTGCAACTGAAGACCTGCTTCATTGCACTCATGTAAATCATAGCTTCAAACCACTCGTCCGCCATAGAGCCATCTTCTTCAACTGCCGCGGATCTGAGAGGGATTTTGAGACCGAGCGAGAGAGAAGAGGGAGGAGCGCAGATCTGAGAGGGTTGATGAGAACAAGCAAGAGATACTGGTACAATAGTTAAATACTAGGAGTACTAGACTCCTCATCTCACTCTAGGCAATATCGTCTGTCCATCCAAATTCAACGGCCATGAACCGATACCTTATCTCTTTGGAAAGAGACATGCGCGGAGAAAACTAGGGAAGGGATGTGTTCCCCGATTAATTATCTCCCTCTAACCCGGTGTACACGTTGCTTTGATGACCTAGGGCTACGTGGAAGACTAAATACTGTACTCCAGTACTACTCCGGGATGGAGGTACTAGTACTACTACTCTACCTCTGTTTGGAATGAGAGTATAAGACTAGCCCCAATGGGGGTATCAAGTGGTATGTACTGTATCATGCATTAGGCCATTCACAATGGGGTGTAGCTTAGCACGTTACCACAGGAGTTATAAATACCTAACAGACAACCTCTCTAATGCATTGTATTTTAGAGGTTGTATCTTAATTTAATGTTTTTTCTCTCATGCATATATTTTATTGGGCAATCAACTCTTTTTACCTATGATTACATGCAAGGGGTGTATCTTAGCTAGTAATACGTACTAGTAAGATACAACAATACCCTCTCTCCTCCTTAATTGACATGCCATAAAAGCATTTTGCCTAGTATGCCGCGCTAAGAGACTCCCCCATTGTCAAAGACCTTATTACATCCATGAAAAATGCTTATGTGTCACGAGAATTAATGATGAAAGAGATTGTGTTGGTATCACTGAAAAATAATTATAATTTTGAGCGACGTCCATAAAGTATAAGGTGTATAATTGGTTCTTGTACCTTGTGTCATGTAGAAATCAACCTACTATAATGATGAAAGAGATTGTGTTGGTATCACTAAAAAATAATTATAATTTTGAGCCACGTCTATAAAATATAGGGTGTATAATTGGTTCTTGTACCTTGTGTCCTGTAGAAATCAACCTACTACTACTAGCTACCTATTACTCCTTATTCTCGAGAGAAATGACGAAGAAGATTATGGAATTATTGAGAAGTGCGTTCTGAGGTCTGTGCATAGTGTTCACTGTGCTAAAAACTATCAATGGAATATTCTATATTCTAGCATGGATAGAAGATCCAGCGGTTCGCAATGTTGGGATTTGCCAGGCTTGATCGAATTTTCAAAGTTCGAAGTACTGCGTACACAATATAGTGTGCTAAGATTATATAATATAGGTAAAGCTCAAAAAAACATGAATATGCGAGTCTCATGTACCGGAGTACTTCTATATAGTGACTAGTAAGTTGCACGTGCCGTGCACGTGATACTCAAATAATATACGTATGATATATCATGGATACTATTCAACGTGGTGGTTCTAGAACATGGTGGAGTTTGCTCTAGGTACTATTCAACACAAATCCAGCTGATCTAAACCATTGGATCTAACAGCCTAACGATAAGGATTGGTGCTATGGATCATTCATATTCAAAACTGCTCCATTATAGTGGTAGAGAGAATACAACCTACTGTGCTATGAAATTTTTGGGGTGGTGACATGATGGTTCTAGAACATGCATGGTGGAGTTTGATCTAGGTACTTTCAACACGAATCCAGCTGCTCTGAACTATTGGATCTAATAGCCCAACGGTCAGGATTGGTGCTATGGATCCAATTCAAAACTGCTCCATTATAGTAGTAGAGATAATATGACATACTGTAGGCATGTGCAACTTATTACTGCTGTATACTGGAGTACATACTCCAAGAATTTACTAGACTCATTGCTCGAGCTGCCAGCTGCTCGCCACCTCTGTTTCGAGAGTGTATAGTACTACTACTCCTACTATCCGATTAGACTACGGCCAGCTAAAATTACTGCCGCTACAAGTATCGATATGACATTTCTCTTATGAGTTAATGCCCCGGACAACCACCGACTACGAAAAAACTCACGCGCTGCGAGGCGATCGCTCTGCATACTCCTTGGAGCATCTAAAAAAAGTACTCCTTGGAGAAATGCAGGGTCAAAACTGAGTAGCACCGCTAGTAGTACTACTAGTACTATACTTTCTCTTTCATTCTACTCTCCGGCGAAATTTCTTTCTTCCACCAAAGGCGTGTTACCCTCACAAATACTTGAAGGAATCTTGGTGGATTGGCTGCATCGTCCTTAGGGGTCTGCTTCGGCTCAAGGCTAGGCCCCGAAACAATTCATCCGGCGAGAACATGCCGCCATTGGACCCGCCTATGTAGAGCGTCTGGTCGCCCGCAGTAAACATGCGTTGGCCCTGTCGGCTGATGGCACGATTTTGGGCCCCCTCGAGGCTACCGATCCTGCGCTGGCCACGTCACGGAGGTGTCAACACGGCAGGCGAATAAAAGTGGACCTCTACAACAAAGCGTCAGTCCCGATGTGCATCCCTGTCGACTATGACGGAGCTGCGTCCAGGCAGGCACTCTGGCTGGACATCAACCGTGGCCAAGTTAAGACCGTGCGAGACAGCGGCCAATCCTTCCGCCAGGAACCTGCAGCTAGCGATAATGCGACTGGGGCAGACAACTTGGGTGGGCGCCAGGTTGCCGTGGCCGTGGTCGACGCCGTCCTGGGTTCCCTCGAGTCTATCGATCCTATGCTGTCCCTTGCTTACGATCAGGACATGCAAGAGTTCGAGCTCGCGCGCGAGTGACAATTGAGCATGCGACCGGGGTAGACAACTCGGGTGGGAGCCAGGTCGCCGTGGCTGTGGACATGGTAGAAGATGCCATCCTGGGTCCCCTCGAGCCTATCGATCCTATGCTGGCCCTTGCTCACCATCAGGACATGCTCAAATTCGAGCTCGAGCGTGAGGAACCTACAGCCGGTGAAGGTGCGGCTGGGGGAATCGACTCGGTAGGGGGCAGTGTGCTACTCTACTCGTTTCGAGCAATCTCATCCCTTCGACCATGATCAACACGGAGGTGCGTGCTGTGTTTCGTGTGTGAAGCAAACAGTAGTAGCAAGAGTATGGCTCAGCTGCTCGGTTGAAATTGAGCCGGACCCGACTGCCTTTCCAAGCTAATTTTTAGGGGCCTTTGTGCCAATTGTATGGACTTGGATGTAATTTTCTATTTTTTGATGTAACCTTTTAATTCCACCGAACGTGTTGATTGAAGCATGATGCACTTTCGGGTGAAATTAGCTACTCGCTCTGACCCAAATTAGTTGACCTAGATTTGTCTAGATTCATGTATCTAGAGTTGTTTTAGTGTTAGATACATCCGAATCTAGATAAAACTAAGTCAACTAATTTGGGTCGGAGGGAGTATAAAATTAAGCTTGAAAAATATAACATGTAATTTATCCAACAAATTCATGTAGTGCTAGTAGTAAACTAGTAAGTTGCACGTGCCCTGCATGTGAGACTCAGATAATATACGTCTGACATTTCATCACTATATAAAATTATAATAGGTAAAGCAGAAAAAAATACAAATTTGATCAACATCTATAAGATATGGGTGTATATTTGGTTCTCGTGCTTTGTATATCATGTAGAGTGAACGATTATTAGCTAATCTAAAACTTCAAAATTTGGTAACATGGTCTCGAGAAATAAGGGAGAAGATTCTAGAATGATGGAGAAGTGTTTTGAGGTTCCCATGTTTCCGGACATAGCGAACCACCCATGTATTACTTGTGATTCCTAGGTTCTTTGAGTTTTTAAGGTTCGTAGATAAATTAACCCACTTAAATTACACTACTGTCTCCGATTAAAATTAATGTTCTCAGATTTGTCTAGATTCAGGTATATGTATCTAGCACAGAAACATGACTAGATACATTTGAATCTAGCTGAACCTATGAACATTAATATGGATCGGAGAGAGTTTTTCAAAATTATGTCAAATCATTTCGAGCCACATGTGAGCTGCCAATTGCTCTTTAAATTCCACAAAAATCTTTTGAAGTTGCCCACTGAACAACCAATATATGGAGAACACAACCGAGAGTTTTCAAAGATTCAACTTCTTTCTAGACTTTGCATGCCGACAAAGTTGATCCTGCTTTAAAAAAAGAGAGAGAAATAGGCCAAAAAAACAGGGGGACTCATGCATGGTGTCCTTTTGCTTGTACTACCTGCCATGAAAAGTAATAAACATGAGTTTTTCACAACTTTTGGAAAAAGCCGCTTCACAAAAATGGCCTACCATGTATAAGTATGAACATGTTTTAGGACGAGCGACCAAGCAAGGTCACAGACATATCCATGTTTATTATGGGAATTTTGTAGTAGTACTACAAGAAAGTAGATGTGCGCATCTTGGCATTGGTAAACAACTTTGCCAATGGGAGTTCCCAAATACTAGGAAAAGTAACAACTCCAATTTTCTAAGCGATGGAAATATTTTTCTCTGTAAAGCAAAGTACTCCACTCCCGTACTAGTACTACTCGAAAAGGGAGGTGGCTCCTTCCAAAAAAAAGGCGGCAGCGTGAGAGCAGCGGGAGGAGGAGTCGGAAGGTGGTACAATGTCAGAGCAAAGCTACGATGGGCTACTGACACGAGGTACACTTCACTAGTAGTAAATATACGGACCTACTAGTAGTAATATGCACGCAAAACAAGTTGTGTTTTCTCTCTCCTTCGCTGGCTCTCACCATCCATCCTTCATCGATCTCTTCTCTGCAACCGTGGGTGCACAGTCCGGCTTGTCTCTTCCTTGTCCACAGCGTGGCGCTGCGCACGTGTGACTTGGTATGGCACACCGATCTACTTCTAGCAACCGTTTTTCCCCCGAAATTCAAGCCGGGCATCCACTATGTTGTCCATAAGGCTATCCATAAGACAAAATCCATAAGGCTATCCATATACATAGTGGAGGCTCACTTTATGGGTATTTCCTTAAGGGTGACCTACAAGCTTGTGGGTTGTCCATAAGCAATAAACAAGTATTTCACTCTCTTCTCTATCTCTCGTGCTTGTGTGTACTTTTAATAGATAAGTGGGTCCCAACTTATGGTGAACTTGACCTCATACATTGTAGCTATTTCCATAAGTTGTGTGGGTCCTATCTTATGGCAAAAGTTCACCTTAGGGCATCACCTATGTATAAGATGAACTTTTGCTATAAGATGGGACCCACATAGTTTATAGAAATAGCTACAATGTATAAGGTCAAGTTCACCATAAGCTGGGACCCACTTATCTGTTAAAGGTACACACAAGCAAGAGAGAGAGGAGAGAGTACACTAATTTTTTATTGATTATCAACAACCCACAAGCTTGTAGGTCACCCTTAAGGAAATTCCCCTAAAGTGAACCTCCACTATGTATATGGATAGCCTTGTGGACTACTTTTTATCTTGTGGATAGCCTTATGGACAACATAATGGATGCTCTTATACATCATCTACACCAATACAAAAAGTCTCAAAAGTAATAATAATAATTACAAAAAGGTCCTCAGACCACATTGCAATGACTATAAACCCTAGTGCGCTAATTGGAGTGTCTCGCTCCTTCAGGACCTACGGTACCCAGGTTCCAAAAAAGAAATAAAGAATGCCACTGCCCCAATTTTCAGACTAAGTGTACCATGCTTTCTTATAATTCCCAAGTTTCAGGATTTTTGAAGCGGGCATAGAAATATTTTTCATTTTATTCCTGTTTAATCTTCTTGCTTTTTGATGAGGTTGCTGCATGTAATGCTAGTTGTTCTATAGTTCAAATGTTAGGTATTATACATGCTGGTATAAAGCCGGCAATAGATGACGTGTCACTTTGTTATACCTAACACTCAGTTATACTATTGAAATATCTCTCACGCACTTGTAGAATATTAATTTAGACCTAATTCGACAAATCGATGGAAAGTCATCTGAGTTGGTGAAATTGGCTAGAAAATTAAGCTTGAAAAATATAACATGTAATTTATCCAACCACTTTATGTACTATAGCAAATAAATGGCACATGCTATGAACTCTAAGCCATATTGATCGCACTTCCTTCGAAAAAAACTTTTACTTCTTTACCATGCATGCTAACATGCACCGACCTAGCTATACCAAAATATGGGCACACATTCATTATCTTGATGAAGACAGGGTATGTCCATGACCTTGGTCATTTGGCTTGAAACCCAAGAAAGTTCATACATAGTAGTACATGATATAGTAGGAAATACTAGAAGTGTGAGTTTTTCAAGTACTTTTACTGGTAGAAAAATAAGAAAGAATGGCCCCACCAAATTTTCGTACAAAGTGGACAATTCTTTCTTACAGTTCCAAGTTTAAGTATTTTTCAAACTTCCAAGCTAAAGCTCCACGTGCACTTAAATGCATGACTCTAAGTCGATTAAATGAAATTAGGTCAAACTTGAATACATGTGAGCATGATATACTATTACTCTTGAAAATATCCAAAATTATTTTGAAGGTACCCAGGCAGCCAATATATCATGGGCCAACAGTTTTGAAAAATGCCATTACTGATTAGTATTTGCATATCGACAAATTTGACCGCGTATGGAAAACATTCAAAGAAAATAAAGCGTAAAACAAAAACATAAGACTTCATTAGGATTGGGGTACTCTTGCTAGTAGTATTATTAATTGCTAAGAAAAATGATAAACATGAGATTCGACAACCTTAGGGAAAACGGATTCACATTATAGCCCACCATGATGTAACATTATTAATTCAGCATGAACGACCAATACGGTTATGTCCTTCTATATCGATGTATACCCTAGCTACACTTTTACATAGGGTTCTGACATCGGGTAGATGGGTGCGTCTTGGCCTAGTAAACAATATTGCCTGTGGGAGTTTCGGACAATTAGGAAAAACATTTTTCACTTTTCCAACTGATTATGGGGATGTTTTGTACTAGCAGTAAAGAAAATCAGAAGAATATGGCACTGAATGCGAGAAGCGCGCCATGTTTCCGGACATACCGAACCATCCATGTTTTACTTGCGATTTCTAGGTTCTTTGAGTTTTCAAGGTTCGTAGATAAATTAACCCAATTAAATTACACTACTGTATCCGATTCAAATTAATATTCTTAGATTTGTCTAGATTAGGATATATGTATCTAGCACAGAAACATGACTAGATACATTTGAATCTAGATGAATCTATGAGCATTAATATGGATCGGACAGAGTCTATCGAAATTAGGTCAAATTATATCGAACCACATGTGAGCTGCCAATTCCTCTTTAAATTTCACAAAAATCTTTTGAAGTTGCCCACCAGATAGCCAATATATTGAGAACACGACCGAGAGTTTTCAAGGATTCAACTTCTTTCTAGACTTTGCATGCCGACAAAGTTGACCGTGCTTTGGAAAAAAGAGAGAGAAATAGGCAACAAAAACAAGGGGACTCATGCATGGCATCCTTTTTCTTGTATTGCATGCCATGAAAAATAATAAACATGAGTTTTCACAACTTTTGAAGAAACCCGCTTCACAAAAATGGCCTACCATGTATAAGTATGAATAGGTTTCAGGACGAGCGACCAAGCAAGGTCATGGACATATCAACATCATAGTTTATGGTAATTTGGTAGTGCTACAAGAAAGTAGATGTGTGCATCTTGGCATTGGTAAAAAACTTTTACAATGCGATTTTCCAAATACTAGGAAAAGTAATAACTCTACTAAGCGATGGAAATATTTTTTCTATAAAGCAAAGTACTCCACCTCATTCTGTACTGCTACTCTAGAAGGTAGGCATAGCGAGAGTAGCGAGAGGAGTGACCTGCATGTGAGACTCGGATAATAGACATATGACATATCATCATTATATAAAATTATAATAGGTAAAGCACAAAAACTTATAAATTTGATCAACATACATAAAGTATGGGTGTATATTTGGTTCTTGTACTTTGTATCATCATGTAGAACTCAAAGATTATTAGCTACCCAAAACACTTGATTTTTTTGGTAATATGGTCTAGAGAAACGAGGGAGAAGATTCTAGTATGATGGAGAAGTATGTTTTGAGGTTTATACATAGCATTCATTATGCTAAAGACTATCTATACAATCTTCTAGATGCTATAATGGAAAAGAAGATCCAACGGTTGGAAATATTGGGATTCACGAGTATTGAGATCCAACAGTCGGCATTCAAAGTTATTCATACAATCTTATCTTACCAAGTATACTATATAGTGTATGAATACAAATAACTTTGAATATTGACCGTTGGATCAAGACTCGCGAATCCGAACGACATTTCCAGCCGTTGGACCTTCTTTTCCATTCTAGCATCTAGAAGATTCTATTAATAGTCTTTAGCATAATTAATGCTATGCACACACCTCAAAACACACTTCTCCATCATACTAGAATCTTATCACTCGTTTCTCTAGACCAATGTTACTACCAAAAATTTCAAGTGTTAGGTAGCTAATAATCTTTGAATTCTACACATGACGATACAAAGTAGAAGAACCAAATATACACCCATACTTTATATATATTGATCAAATTTATATTTTTCTGCTTTGCCTATTATAATGTTATATAGTGATGATATGTTAGACGTCTCTTATCTGATTTGTCTCTGATTCAAATTAATATTCTCAGATTTGTCTAGATTCGGGTATATGCATCTAGCACAGAAACATGACAAGATACATTTGAATCTAGATGAATCTATGTACATTAATATGGATCAGAGGGAGTCTGTCAAAATTATGTCAAATTAATTCGAACCACATGTGAGCTGCCAATTGCTCTTTAAATTCCACAAAAATCTTTTGAAGTTGCCCACCAGACAACCAATATATGGACAACACGACCGAGAGTTTTCAAAGATTCAACTTCTTTCTAGACTTTGCATGCCGGAAAAGTTGACCTTGCTTTGAAAAAAAGAAGAGAAATAGGCAAAAAAATAGGGGACTCATGCATGGCAGCCTTTTGTTTGTACTACCTGCCATGAAAAATAATAAACATGAGTTTTTCACAACTTCTGAAAAATCCGCTTCACAAAAATGGCCTACCATGTATAAGTATGAACAGGTTTCAGGACGAGCGACCAAGCACGGTCACAGACATATCCATGTTTATTATGGGAATTTTGTAGTAGTACTACAAGAAAGTAGATGTGCGCATCTTGGCATTGGTAAACAACTTTGCCAATGGGAGTTCCCAAATACTAGGAAAAGTAACAACTCCAATTTTCTAAGCGATGGAAATATTTTTCTTTGTAAAGCAAAGTACTCCACTCCCGTACTAGTACTACTCTAAAACGGAGGCGACTCCTTCCAAAAAAAGGAGGCAGCACGAGAGCAGCGGGAGGAGGAGTCGGAAGGCAGTGCGATGTCAGAGCAAAGCTATGATGGGCTGGTGACACGAGGGACACTCCACTAGTAGTAAATATATGGACCTACTAGTAGTAATATGCACGCAAAACAAGTTGTGTTTTCTCTCTCCTTCGCTGGCTCTCACCATCCATCCTCCATCGATCTCTTCTCTGTAGCCACGGGTGCACAGTCTGGCTTGTCTCTTCCTCATCCACACCAAAGCCTTCCAGCAACCCTCCCCCAATTTAAGCCATATAATGGATTAATAATCTTCTTTATTTTATGAACAAGTTTCAGAACGATCAACCTCGCAAGGTCGTGGACATATCCACATCATAGTTTATGGTAAATTTCCCATATTTGGTAGTACTACAAGAAATTAGATGTGCATATATTTCAATTGGTAAACAATATACGAACAACTTTGAATATTAACCGTTGGATCAAGACTCGCGAATCCCAATATTTCGAGCCGTTGGATATTCTTTTCCATTATTCTAGCATCTAGAAGATTCTATTGATAGTCTTCATCACAATGAATGCTATGCACAAAACTCAAAACACACTTCTCCATCATTCTAGGATCTTCTGCCTCGTTTCTGTAGACCATGTTACCCAAATTTTAAAGTTTTAGATAGCTAATAATCATTGACTTCTACATGACATAGAAAGTACAAGAACCAAATATATATAGCCATACATTATAGATGTTGATCAAATTTATATTTTTTGCTTTTCCTATTATAATCTTATCTTACCACTATATAGTGTATGAATAACTTTGAATATTGACCGTTGGATCAAGACTCGTGAATCCCAACATTTCCAGCCGTTGGATCTTCTTTTCCATCCTAGCATCTAGAATATTCTATTTGTTTGAACGGTCTAGAAGATTCTATTGATAGTCTGCATCAAAATGAATGCTATGCACAAAACTCAAAACACACTTCTCCATCATTTTTGAATCTTCTCCCTCATTTCTCTAGACCATGTTACAAAAAATTTCGAGTTTTAAATCTCCACTACTATAATGGAGCAGTTTTGAATTGGATCCATAGCACCAATCCTGACCATTGGGCTGTTAGATCCAATGGTTCAAAGCAGCTGGATTCGTGTTGAATAGTACCTAGAGCAAACTCCACCATGTTCTACAACCATCATGTCACCATCCCCAAAATTTCATAACACAGTAGGTTGTATTCTAAACATGTGTATATAATTATCATTAATAGACTTAATTTATGTATTTTTTCTCTAATGTATGAAATGTGATTTAACAAAAATTGAGTTGTTATTAACCAATATTCTTGTTAGAGAAAAATGCATATACATTAAGTCTATTAATAATAACTATATCTACACATATTGAGAATACAACCTAATAATGTGCTATGAAATTTTGGGGGTGGTGACATGATGGTTATAGAACATGGTGGAGTTTGCTCTAGGTACTATTCAACACGAATCTAGCTGCTCTAAACCATTGGATCGAAGAGCCCAACGGTCAGGATTGGTGCTATGGATGCAATTCAAAATTGCTCCATTATATTAGTAGAGAGAATACATCCTACTGTGCTATGAAATTTTGGGGTGGTGACATGATGGTTCTACAACATGCATGGTGGAGTTTTATCTAGGTGCTATTCAACATGAATCCAGCTTCTCTAAACATTGGATCTAACGGCACAATGGTCGGGATTGGTGCTATGGATCCAATTCAAAACTGCTCCATTATAGTAGTAGAGATATAACCACTATATAGTGTATGAATAACTTTGAATGCTGACCATTGGATAGAGACTTACGAATCCTAATATTTCCAGCCGTTGGATATTCTTTTCCATTCTAGCATCTAGAAGATTCTATACATAGTCTTCAACATAATGAATGCTATGCACAAACCTCAAAACACACTTCTCCATCATACTAGAATCTTCTCACTAGTACAGAGTAGCTAATAATCGTTGACATCTACATGATCTTATCTTATCTTATCTTATCTTACCACTATATAGTGTATGAATAACTTTGAATGTTGACCGTTGGATCAAGACTCGTGAATCTCAGCGTTTCTAGCAGTTGGATCTTCTTTTCCATTCTAGCGTCTAGAAGAATCTATTGATAGTATTTGACATAATGAATGCTATGCACAAACCTCAAAACACACTTCTCCATCAGACTAGAAGCTTCTCCCTTGTTTCTCTAGACCATGTTATCAAAATTTTATGTGTTAGGTAGCTAAATAATCTTTGACTTCTACATGATGATACAAAGTACAAGGACCAAATATACACCCATACTTTATAGATGTTGATCAAATTTATATTTTTTGTGCTTTACCAATTGCTAGTAAGTTGCACGTGAGACTTAGATAGTAGACGTATGACATATCATCACTATATAAAATTATAATTGGTAGAGCACAATAAATTATAAATTTGGTCAAGATCTATAGAGTATGGGTGTATCCTTGTACTTTGTATGCCATGTAGAAGTCAAAGATTATTAGCTACCTAACACATGAAATTTTTGATAACATGGTCTAGAGAAAAAAGGAGAAGATTCTAGTATGATGGATAAGTGTGTTTTAAGGTTTCTGCATATCATTCACTATGCCGAAGACTACAAATAGAATCTTCTGGATGCTAGAATGGAAAATAAGATCCAATGGATAGAAATGCTGGGATTCACGAATCTTGATCCAACAGTCAACATTCAAAGTTATTCGTACACTATATAGTGGTAAGATAATTGTATATAGTGATGATGATATGTTATACGTCTACTATCCGAGTCTCACGTGCAACTTACTAGTAGCTAATAATCGTTGACTTCTACATGATCTTATCACTATATAGTGTACAAACAACTTTGAATATTGACCGTTGGATCAAGACTCGCGACCCAACATTTCCGGCCGTTGGATCTTCTTTTCCATTCTAGCATCTTGAAGATTCTATTGATAGTTGATACGTCCATAACGTATCTATAATTTTTGATGGTTTTATGCTAATAATATACTTTTGACACTCCTTTTTTATAAAGTTTATGATTTATTTGGACTAACCTACTAATAGTTGCAAAAGTGCACAATGTTCTTGTTTTACACTTTGATGTGTAGGAATTACCAAGAATACAAGTGGAAACCTTGTTAGAGTCAAATTGGGATTTTTCCAGAAATCTGTCTCAGAACTCTTTTTGAAGATAGTCATGTTTCAGGTCGAATACAACGTCAAACGGAAACCTCTTCAACAACAAAGTTATTGGAAATTTCGCGAAAAACGTTCTGGACATAAAATTTAGCTGATTCCGTGTCTGGACGGGCCTTTTAGGCCCGATTTACTACAGCCCAAGATGGGGTCACGGAAATCCGAAAAGCTATATAAAGGGAGGAAACCTAATTTGGCCAGGGCACCTCCACCCACGAATTTGCAGCCGCCAAAGCCACGTTTTTGCCCCCCCATGGATCCCATCTCCATGGGGGAGGGCTCCCAATAAGCCATGAAGGAAGGGGGCTAAGGGGCGGTGCTTCCCCATGATACCGGCGGCGGGGAAGGAGCCCGCCGGCGCCGATGCCGGCGCCGGCGCCGACGCCGCCCTCTTCACCATCTTCACCGCCATCTCCATCACCTAATCCTCCTAGTATGGAGTGGTTCATCCTCATACACACCTCTGTACCGTCCTATGTAAACATGGTGTTTGATGCTATAAGTTATAATCCTATGATCTATGTCATGTTTGCGTAGTTTGTTTGTTCTTAGATTGAATGGTTGAACGTCTTTGGTTCATTAGAGTTGTATGTTGATATGGTACAGGCCTTTGGTGTCCATTATATTTGTGCGCGTATGGATTAAACATCATAGGGTTTGTAGTATGTGTAAAAGGAAGGGGGAGTTCTGCCGGAGTTGTCGTCGGATTGATGACAAGTACGCCATGAGGGGGTCCTCGAGCCGCGCGGAAGAGACGTACGGTGTTCCGGGACGGTGAGCACACAAGTTTACCTAGGTTCGAATCCGCCGGCTTTGGACGGATACTACTCCTGCTAGCAATCCAGTAATATGGTAGAGCCGGAATATGGGTTACAAGGGTTCGCCTGTGTGAGTTGAGATTGTAGACTACTGAGGGTGCCCTAAAGGCTCTCCCTAGGACGACTTATATAGATATCCGGCCTAGGGTTTACATGAGAGATCTGTCTGGCTACGACTGAAAGTCGGTTATAGAGTACATCTTGAACTACAAGTAACACTATGGGCCTAGGTCGGTAAGTCTTCTGGGCCTTCCCGTAGCCAGACTAGACTCCATCTTTTCTCCCTGACTGGGCCGCCCTGAAGCAAAGCTCTAACCCGAAGTGGGCCACCCTGGCTAGTGAGGAACTGTGAGGACACCCGGAAAGTATATCCCCAACAGCAACCCCCGGAAGTCACCAAGATCCAAAGTCAGATTCATCATCATCTAGCTTGATCTTCGGCTTGCAGAATCTTGAAGGGTTCCTGAAACTTCAAAACAAAAAATCCGATCCGAGTCTCAAAAATAAGTCGGACCTATCAACATGTTACTCGAATTTTCCAGCTTGGTTTTCAAACTAAGCCGAAACTTGGTCTATGATGTCAACTGACACTGGTCATGGTCAAGTCACGTCATATGACAAACATCCTGTCAGCACGACCGTTGGTGGGTTCGTCATTCGTGGAACCGAGGCGCCATTTCAATGTGTACGCGGAGATCGAGGCAACGTAATCATCACGTGGGTCCTTCCCAGTTTATTCCACGACGTGTGGCGTTTACACAGTGCCGTTTGCACGAATCTTGGCGCAGTTAGGTGGTTATAAGGGGTGAGGATTCTCTTTCTCCCATCTTCACCTGTTCCCTCGTCGTTCCTTCTCCTCCACTTCTCCCTCGTGCACAGAGCTCTACTGCCTCCCAAATTCCCCGTGCCGCCCATCCAAGGTCACCGGTGCACCGGAGAAATGGCTTCTTCTTCATCTTCCGGCTTGGCTGGCTTCGTAGCAGCGGCGACGGCGGCGGTGGTGGCGGAGAAAGAGAGCAACCGTGGGATTTGGATCTCATGTCTTCTCGACGACGAGAAGCTCCGCGTCGTGGAGAATGAAGGGCTCCTCCGCGCCGGCGACTGGCGGAGCGGTTTCAGCGAAACCATCCCCCACCCACAAGCCGGCGAGCGGGTACACTTCGGCACCCACCTCGACAGAGGTTTGTCTTTCCCTCCCTCGGATTTCTTTTCCGAGGTGATAGATCACTATGGCGTTCAGCTCCACCATCTTCCTCCCAACTCCATCTTAGAGATGAGCGCTTATGCGACTTTGTGTGAGAGATATGTCGGCATTAGGCTGAGTCTTACTTTATTTCATTTCTACTTTCATGTCCATGGAAACTCCATCACTACCGGTAATCCTTATATTACCGGCACTATTAGCCTTTATGTTAGACGCGAGCGTAGTTATCCTCGCATTTCTGCCATTGAGTCGGTCCAACAATGGTCGGCCACTTTCTTTTACCATAAGGATATTCCTGCTCCCGGCAAAGATACTGCCTTGCTGGCTTTCATCGACGGAGCTGCCACGACCCTTCCATCTTGAGACGAGGCTCCTCCGGCTCTCAGTGATGATCTGATCCTTGCTAAGAGGCGGATCGAATACCTGATAAAACACAAAGGTTTGAAAGGATCCGACTTAGTCCAGTCTTGGGTTGCACGTTGGATCTAGCCCCTCCAGCACCACGACGACCGTCTGATGCACTCCATCACTGCGTCAAAGAATGATTCCCTCCGCATCAGTCCTAAGGCTTTAAAGCCACATGATTACATAAGCCAGATCAATGGCTGATCAAGGAGCGGATTGAAACAAAGATTCTGGACTTGTCTCTGGACATGCATACAGCGGAAGACCCTGTTGTTCCGGTAAGCTTCAAGAATAAACCCTTTTATGTGTTTCACCTTTTAAGTTATTTTGCAATACTGAGATATTTTGTTCTTTTCAGCTCGCCGACCTTCCCGAGTCGGAGCTGGCTCCTCTCGAGGGATATCCTCCGGAGTTTTCTCAGGAGGCGGAACTGGTCCCACTGCCGGACGTTGTGCCTAGGAAGCGCAAAGCTCCGACAGTGGCCGTCGGCACAAAGGAGATGCCAGTCGTGAAGAGATAACTTTCAACATAACTTCCGCCTTTGTACCTTACTCGATTTTTCTTCCGAGATGTAATGTTTTCCATTCTATTACATTCTCAGAGCTAAGCAGCTCATCAAGGGCAAGGGGAAGGGAACTTCTTCGAAGCCCTTGCGGCAGCCGAAGCTGACTATGGCTTCTCCTGCTGCGGCTCCTCTGACTCCTGCTCCTCAACCTTCCACAACGCCGGTGATTACTCCATCACCAGTTGTCGCAGAAGATCCGGCTCCTTCAATGGGGCCAGCGATCCTTGAATCGCAGACTAACGCCACCATGGGTGGCTCAGGTTTAGATAAGGGTGAACCCTCTTTGGGTAATGATCCCTCGGTAGAGACCTTTGCCGAAAACCTCCTGAACAATCCAGGACTTGCCAAATTTGGCTTATCTCGGAAATTTGTAGAAGAAATCCAGCTTCTAGCCCGGCAATTCCTGGAGAGCCGAAATCTCTCTACGGAAGAAGAAGCATAAGAAGCAGAGGACATCAAGTACTCTGACCTTCTTGAACAAGTCCGCCTTCGCGATGAGGGACTTAGAGCTGGTGTGCTTCCACCACCTCCGGTTATTCCACTCACCCTCGCCGAGAAGGTTACCACCAAGGTGAACATGTGCCTGAGCAAGCTTAGACATGAACATAATGTAAGTCGGAATTCTAACTCAAGATTTTCTTTCTTGTACTTTATATCATATCCTCTAGCCCCCAAGCATAAAGTAGGATATACAATCCAGGTTTATGCTTCCTTAGGATGCCAAAGAATGAACTAGTGTAGCCCCCAAGGCTCGTGCTGATATTAGTAACAATATTAGCCCGAGTCTTTAGTAGACTTCTGACTCTAGGTATTCTGACTTACAGAAAGTTAATTCATATAACCAGAATTTGCTGAAGAATATCTGTAACAAGCGGAGAGATCAGATCTCTCCGACTTGAAAATGCTGAGCTGAAGGTTTCGAAGGATGAGGCCGAAGGTAAACATTCCAAGACTCAAACCTTGTCTTGATTTTCATAGTCAAATATTTTTTACTGAACTGTTGTTCTTTTGTCTTACAGCACTGGTAAAACAGTCCTGCGCTATGATTGAAGAGGCCGAGAACCTCAAAACCTTGGTGGTGGAGAATAAAGAACTTCGCCCAGAGCTGGATAAGCTCAAGGCAGATCATGAGAAGAGCATCGCTCAAATTCTCGAATCCACCTCCATGGCCACTAATGAATGTGATCGTAAGATTGCGTCTCAAGATCAGAAAATCTCGGATCTCAACAATGAGCTTTACAGAGAGAAGGATCTTTCCGAGGCGTTCTGGGCTGAACTCCGGAGTCTTCGAGAAGAGAAGACCAAAGTTGACGACGTCATCTTCGGTATGTTCCATCTCTCTGATTTGTCTATATTCTTCGACTCTTTTGATGTCGGATTTTCTTAACCATTTTTGTGTTGTGTATAGGTCCTCTGAACTTGACAGACTCCACCTTTGCCGAGCCTCGCTCCCACCGGCTTACCCAAGTCGGTGATCTTCTTCATGACTTCCGCCAATCCATTGAGGATATTGGCGAAGCTCTCAAGGTTCCGGACATGCATAACATGTCCGACTTTCAGGTGCGAGACTAGGCGAAGGAGATGCCGCAACTCGTCCAGGACTGGAACATGTCCTACGCGCGATCCGCGGCGTAGAACACTCTCACCATGGTCATGAGCCACCATGGAAACATGGAGATATGGCAAGTGACCAGAGGGTACTGCAAGGTGGATGAAGACGGCTAGGAGCAAGATATCAAGGCCATCATGGACTCCTGCGCCGGATATGGGTGTCACGTTGCTGACTTAACCAGCTACGACACTCCCTTCTTCACCCACGTGGACACACCGCCTCCGCTTGCGGAAGAAGCAGCTGAAGTTTCCGACAATGAACAGACCGTATCGGATCTGAACATCTCGGAGCGTTATCAAATCGAGGCCGATGCATCTAGCGAGCCAGCAGCTCCTACCTCCTCTTCTGCATCATAAATTACCAGAAACAAATGTATTATTCCGAGAAACATTATGGGTCTATAAATATGTAGTACTATAATTTTGCTACTGCTAAGCTTTAATCTATTCAGCACTTTTGGCTTAAATTTTTGTGTGCCTGAAATGTTTACATAAGCACTTATACTTTTTCGTCTATAATTATCGTTTATCTGGCTTTCCGCCTCGTCCCTTTCGCGAGCCGGCTAAACCTTCTGCACGGAAACTTTGCCGAGCAACGAAGCTCAATTGCTAAACTAGTTGAAACTCGGAAACAAAGCCGGCTTCCAGTACCAACAATTCACTACTCGAAAAATGCCCGCAACCGACAATCAGACAAATAACCAAAGTATAGACTAGAAACTTTAGAGTTATACCCGAAGGTAGCATATTTAGAATCAGGAATCTAAACCAGAACAAACATGAGCACAAAGTTCTTTCAAGTATTCTGGGATTTTCGACTATGACATGATCATTCGGAAATAAGACGGTAAAAACTTCTCAGAAAAAACTTGAGGCAACCAAGACTTTTATTTCTCACAGAACATGTACATATGTATGATTACAAAGAAGGATAAACTAAGAATAAAAGGGACGTAGTGAGAAATATTCCATGGTCTGTCTAACTCATCCGGATTTGTACTGCCTCCAGCTCTCTTTCTCTTCTTAGTAGCAGGTCTTTTTTTGACTGGCCTCATGTCAGTTAAGTAGTAGAACCGCAATACTCGACTAACTAAAAAGGGCCCTTCCCATACTGGGTAAAGTTTGTGCTTTCTTTGTTGCACAAGCCGGAGAACCAAATCGCCTTTATTGAAAGATCTGTTTCGGACTCTCTGGCTATGATACTTGCGTAACTTCTGCTAATAGGCTGTTGATCTCATTTCAGCAACGACGCGAACTTCTTCGACTAAGTCGAGATCATTTTGTCGAGAAATCTCGGCATCCTCTTCGATATACGCGGCCACTCTAGGAGAGGTGTGAATCAAATTGCTAGGAAGAACTGCTTCTGCGCCATAGACCAAGAAGAAAGGTGTGTATCTGGTTGACCTGTTCGGGGTTGTTCGTAAACTCCATATTACATAGGGTAATTCCTCTGCCCAAGCCCCCACAGCACGTCGTACTGGTGCTTCAAGTCTCGGTTTTAGGCCTTGTAGGATTAAACCATTTGCGCTTTCGACTTGTCCGTTTGCCTGTGGATGTGCGACTGACGCAATGTCAAGCCGGATATTTTGTTCGTTGCAGAATTCGGCCAATTCTCCCATAGAGAAATTACTCCCGTTGTCTGTGATAATACTATATAGATAACCATACCGGATTATAACATCCTCGACAAATGTTTTGGCTGTTGCTCCATCACAACTAGTGACAGGTTTAGCCTCAATCCATTTTGTGAATTTATCCACCATCAGTAAGAGGTGAGTAAATCCACTTGGAGCCCGTCTAAACGGTCCTACCATGTCAAGCCCCTAGACCACGAAATGCCATGTTATAGGTATTGTTCGCAGCTGATCAGCTGGAACGTGAGCTTGTTTGGCGTACTTTTGGCAGCCTTTGCACGTCTTGACTAGCCGTTCGGCATCTACCTGAGCTGTAAGCCAGAAAAAACCGTGTCTAAAAGATTTTGCCACTAAAGATTTGGCTGCAGCGTGGTGACCACACTCGCCTTCGTGGATTTCCCTTAAGATTTCCACTCCTTCTTCCGGAGATACGCAGCGCTGAAAAACCCCAGACACACTCTGCTTATAGAGCTCACCTTTAACTATAGTATAGGATTTTGCTCGTCGGATAATCTGCCGGCTCAGAACCTCGTCTTCGGGTAATTTACCATCTACCAGATAATCAAGGTAGGGTTGAGTCCAGCTGGGAATTACAGCGAGAACTACTATTAGAGGTGAGTTCGATTTGGTCAGATATTCCTCATCCACTCCCTTTATTGAGGGAACTTTGAGGTGCTCTAAAAAAGCGCCATCCGGGACTTCTTTCTGTGCAGAGCCTATTCGAGATAATGCATCTGCTTCCTTATTTTTTGCTCGAGGGATGTGTTGAACCTCAAACCCTTCGAACGATTTAGATAAATCATCCATGACAACTTTATATGCTGCCATGTGTTTATTTGCATTACAAATATCCGACACTTGCTAAGCAACAAGATCCGAATCTCCGTAACACATCAAACGTCGGATGCCGATATCCTTAGCAATCCGGATTCCGTGTAGCAGTGCTTCATACTCGGCAATATTGTTTGTCGCTATGAAGTGGATCTGCAACACATATAGGAGTTTATCTCCTTGGGGTGATTTGAGCACCACGCCAGACCTCGAGCCCCCACAAGCCTTAGATCCATCAAAATATAGGGTCCAATATTCCGACTCAGGGAGGGTCATATTCTCCTTCGTCTCTATCCAATCAGCAACAAAGTCGGCAAGAATTTGGGATTTGATTGCTTTCCGAGGTTTGTAGTCAATATCAAAAGCTGAGAGCTCTATGCCCCATTTGGCGACGCGTCCAGTGGCGTCACTATTGTTGATTATATCTCTCATGGGGGCTGTGCTCACCACGGTAATTGGATGCTCCTGAAAATAGTGTCGTATCTTACGAGATGCTAGGAAAACACCGTAAGCCAGCTTTTGATAGTGCGGATACCGCTGTTTTGATTCAGTTAGGACCTCGCTGACAAAGTAAGTCGGACGCTGCACCAAGTGTTCCTGATTTTCCTCCGGTCTCTCCACTACCATGACGATACTAACGACTTTATTTGTCACAGCAAGATAAAGCAACATCGGTTCCTGTGGTTCTGGTGCAGCAAGGATAGGAGCAGATGAGAGTACTTTCTTCAGGTCTTGTAGTGCAGCTTCAGCTTCGTCAGTCCATACAAAATCCTTGGTCTTTTTCAGGAGTTTGTATAATGGTGCGGCTCTTTCACCAAGCCGGCTTACAAACCGACTGACTGTAGCGATGCAACCAGTTAGTCTTTGTACGTCCTTCAGGCGAGTTGGCCTAGAAATATTAAGTATAGCCTTGATTTTGTCTCGGTTCACCTCTATGCCACTTTGAGACACGATGAAACCTAACAATTTTCCGGCTGGGATTCCAAAGAAGCATTTCTCTGAATTAAGCATGATGTTGTATTTTCGTAGATTGGCAAACGTTTCCTCCAAGTCGGAAATCAGTGTTTCCTTCTTTTTGGACATCACCGCAATATCATCCACATATGCATGTACATTGCGTCCGAGTTGGTCGTGGAGGCAACGCTGCATCGTGCGCTGGTACGTAGCTCCTGCGTTCTTCAGCCCAAGGGGCATTGTAACAAAACAGAAGGTTCCGAAGGGGGTTATGAATGAAGTTTTGACTTTGTCAGATTCCTTCATCCGGATTTGGTGATAACCGGAATATGCGTCGAGAAAACAGAGGAGTTCCGAGCCTGCCGTAGAATCGATAACCTGATCAATCCTAGGCAGAGCAAACGGATCTTTTGGACAAGCCTTGTTCAAGGCAGTATAATCAACACACATCCTTAAATCAATGGTGTCCTTTTTAGGGACCATTACAGGATTGGCCGACCACTCAGTGTGGATGACCTCTTCTATGAATCCGGCTATCTCGAGCCGTGCTAGTTCCTTAGCTATTGCCTTATGATTTTCATCGCCGAAACGTCGTAAGGACTGTTTGACGGGTTTAGCGTTCGGATTTACATTTAAAGAGTGCTCGGCAAGTTCCCTAGGTACTCCAGTCATGTTAGATGGCTGCCATGCGAAGATATGTTGATTTGTTTTGAGGAACTTGACGAGCGCGCTTTCCTATGCGCTATCTAGGCGTACGCCTATCTGGGTCTCCTTGGAGGGGTCATCATCCTTCAATGGCGTCTTTTTCGTCTCTTCTGATGCCTTGAACTCCAGATTCGGTTTTGTCACGTCCTTCGTTGCGGGCATCTCGGACGGATCCATGCTCTTCTTTATCTCCTGGTACTCCTGGGCGTGCAGCACGGCTTTAGCAAAGGCAGCATTTCCATCCTTGCATTCCCGTGCTTTCTTTGGGTCTCTCCTGATGGTGATCACGCCATTGGGACCTAGAATTTTCATCATATTGTAAATGTAACACAGACGAGCCATAAAAGCCCAGTAAGCCGGACGTCCGAATATAGCATGGTACATGCTCTTGAACGGGACCACTTCGAAGGAAAGTGCCTCCGTTCGATAGTTCTTTGGAGTTTCAAAGGTAACATCCAAAGTGATTTCGCCCAGGGAATTAGATTGTCTTCCTGGGACAACTCCGTGAAAGATCACAGAGCTATGGTTCAGCTGGGTCTCCGAGATCTTCATCCGGTGTAGCGTTTCAACATACAGAATATTGATACTGCTGCCACCGTCCATGAGAGTCTTGGAGAAACCATAACCGTCAATAAGTGGATTGATGATTAAGGCATATTTTCCTCGCCTGTGTAGCTTAGGCGGATGATCAGCGTGATCAAACGTGATTGCCACCTCCGACCAGTCCAAGAATTGGGGGATTGCCGAAACTGTTGCATTGAGCTCATGTAGAACTGCTTTCTTGACCTTTGCTGGTTGAGATCTGAGGAAGGTGACGTAAGTGTCTTTCTTGGTTGAAAATTTTTTCTTGCCTTCCGGCTTGGGATTTGAAGCATCGGCTTCCTCCATGTCGGAATCTTCCTTGGTCTCTTTATCTTTTTCGGGTTTCTTCTTTCCCTTCTCCCTCCTAGCTTTGTAGCCAGTAGTATCATCTCTTTTAATGTCATCATTGAAATGACACTCAGTGTTTGTGTGGGACGAACCCCCATTGGCGTCTAAGTGATGCACACATGGGTTATTGGCAATGTCGGCCCAAGAGTAGGTTTTGCCTGGTTGCTGGTCTCCTCTACCTTGAACTCTCAAAGTCCCACGACCGCGTCCGCGGCCTCCGCCACGTCCTCCTCGTCCTCCAAACCCGAAAGTAGCAGTGACCACTGCCGTTTCCGCGTTGGGTTTTTCTTCCGAGGTATTCTTGCGGTTCTGAGCTTGTTGCTTTGGTTGTTTTGCCGACTGTGGTACAACCAGGGCGTTAAGTAATCCCTCTGCATCATCGTCAGCATCTGCATACTTGCTTGCTGTTTCTATCATCTCTCCTAAATCAGTGACCTTGTCACACTTCAAACAATGACACAGTAAATTAATTGGGAGACCTGCAATGAAAGCTTCAATCGCAGTTTGGTCATTTACTCCTTCACAAGAGTTCTTGGTGTCGATCCATCGTCCAAGGTAATCCCGGCAAGTTTCTCAGGCTTTCTGGGTGCAACGCTGTAGGTCTCCGGCCGTACAGGGCCTCCGGTATGTGCCTTCGAAATTCCAAGAGAACGCACTTTGCATGTCATACCAGTTATGGATGGTGTTCTCCGGAAGTTCATTGAGCCATGATCTTGCCGTCTTCCGCAACATGAGTGGGAGATATCGGGTTGCGACCAGGCTGTTTTCGCCTTTGGGGATGCAGCAAGCTTGGAAAAAATCATGTAGCCAAGTATCTGGCCGAGCTATGCCGTCGTAGGATTGGATATGTCTTGAGATAGCAAATCCTTCCTAGAATCTTGTAGCTCTTATGCGTGGTCCGAAGCACTTTGGGCCCACGTATATATCATCATTTTCGTAGCGCGACGCCTCTATATTGGAGTTGATCCTGTGCCTTGCGTTGTTTAGGGATAGAGATCGTCCCTAGTGTCGGCTATGGCTACGGTGCCTTGGAGCCAGACTTCGGCTTCTGCCACCACCTCCTCCACCACGACACCCTCCTTGGCCTCCTTGGGAGCCGTTGTGATGGCTACTTGGCGGAGAGGGTGGAGCAGCTGGGTTATTTCTGGCTGATCGCCGACCTCCATCCGAAACGTCATTATTCCGGTTCCGGGGAGGGTCTTCATTGTGACGAGCCCCCTGCCGGCTTGTCTCAGCACGGTGTCCATCGTTCCTTCGTCCGTCATCCGGACGGCTTGCATGTCTGGGAGGTGGCATTCTTTGTCGATCCTCCTCTCGACGTTTCTCTTTATCATCGTCCCTGCGGTCTTTCGACTCTCGCCGGGGCGGTTCCTCGGATTCAGTGCAGCAATTGCCTCTTGTTCTGCAACTGGGTTAATGTTACCCCAGTCACGGGCAGCTTTGTGGTGCTGTCCCGAAGATCTGGTTCTTAAATAATTGTCCTCTCGGCAATCGGAACGGTGGTGCTACTCCGGAATGCACTGGGGTCTTACGTCAGCCCATGCCGGATCTGTGCAACACTGGTCGGAATCAGAGACCAGCTTTTGACTTCTAGACATGGCGACCTTTTGCTGCTCCAGTCCCTTGTTGAGTAATTTGATGCCCAACAGGATCTGCTCCGGGCCTGGATTTGCCGATAGAATTTCTCGGGCCGCAACGGTGTTCTATACTAGGGTTGGATACACCCAATCCCCTTTGCTATCTTTCCGAGGCTTCCCAATTTCTTCTCCAAAAAGGACGGCGTGAATCTGCGGGAATTGGTTGTCATTAGTATGATGCTTCCTGGTTTTCTGGCATTGCCTGGAGTTTTACTTCTCCGCAGATGCCATGCGTTTCTTTTCCTCCTCAATGTTTTTGGCTTCATCGAGGAGTACTTGACGACGCGCTTCTAGGGCCTGTGCCCTCTCGTCTAGTTCTTCAGCAGTAAGTTCTGCAGCTATAGGAATAGGTGTGGTTAATGCAATATCGATGAGTTTACGTGCACCTTCAGTGATCACGTGTCCATCCACCGATTCTTCTTTTTTGGGCTCGCCAGGGATAAGCGCTCCATCCGAGTCTTCCTCGTATTCCTCGACAATCACCTCCTCCACCGGAGGGTCTTTCGCCAGGGTCTTGTTCTTCTTATTCTTCTTCTTTGCCTTCTTGGCAGCGCCGGTAGCAAAGACGGCTTTGGGTCCGTTTCCTGGAGTCAAGCTCTGATCGGTACTTTCGGACATCTAGACCTCGGGATTATCTCTGACTTCCATGTCATCCTGCGGTTTGGGAGAGTGTTCCCCGGATCCTTCATCCATGGCTTCTCTTTCCTCTACAACTTTGGAGTTATACTCCTCTTCATATTCCGCGGAGAACTTTCGGAAATCTGCTGACGTCATCGATTCATCCGAGGATACGGGTATGTCGGCGTTTGTTCCAATCGCCTCCAGCACAGAGTCGGTGTTGTCTCCAGCATGGGCAAAGCTGGATCTGGATCCCACATATCCGATGAAGTGCGACGTGTGCTTCCTGAGGTACCTGCGGCTCTCGCGATCGGCCTCATCGAAACGTTTGATGGTCTCGAGGATTTCATCTACGCCAGAGTTTTGCATCATCATGCGTCTTAGCGTGTATCTCAGGAAAGGCCTGTCTATCCCGGCGTCATCAGAGCCAGAATCAGTGTCGTTGCTATGCTCCTCCTGGATTTCGACCTCAGCGAGTGGGTCGATCTGGGATTCGGTCTCTCCAAGGAGATCCACTCCAGATTCGACTTGGACCGCTAGGTCTGCTTCAGGCTCAGATTTCTCCACTATCTCCGCAACTGGTGCGGGCTGGGTGGGATTAGGGTTTTCTGAGATCCGAAACTCTGCCGCCTCCGCGGACAAAGGGGACCCGGAAATTTCCTCTGCCTCTATCATCACCGCTGGGGCGGGTGGGACAGGTTCAGCAAAACCGATGTAAACATCGATCTCACCAAAAGACATGATGGTGTAGGCAGTCACAGCCTCCCTAGCCGGAATCCAGGTCTCGTTGAGAACGATGAGAGGGACATCGGTGGCGTAGAGGATGCGACCGACGGCGATGGTCTCGCCGATTCCGATTCTTGCAGATTCCGCTCGGAACACAGATCCAAAGCTCACTTGCCCCACGGTGGGCACCAACTGTCGTCAGATTTATGAGAAGTTCGCCATGAGGGGGTCCTCGAGGAGTGCGGAATAGAGGGGTGTGAGACATACGGTGTTCCGGGACGGTGAGCACACAAGTTTATCCAGTTTCGAATCCGCCAGCTTTGGACGGATCCTAATCCTGCTAGCAATATAGTAATATGGCAGAGTCGGAATATGGGTTACAAAGTTCGCCTGTGCGAGTTGAGATTGTAGACTATTGAGGGTGCCCTAAAGGCTCTCCCTAGGACGGCTTATATAGATATCCGGCCTAGGGTTTACAAGAGAGATCTGTCCGGCTATGACTGAGAGTCGGTTATAGAGTACATCTTGAACTATAAGTAACACTATGGGCCTAGGTTGGTAAGTCTTATGGGCCTTTCCGTAGCCGGAATGGACTCCGTCTTTTCTCCCTGACTGGGCCACCCGTGAAGGAAATCTCTAACTCGAAGTGGGCCACCCTGGTCAGTGAGGAACTGTGAGGATATCCGGAAAGTATATCCCCAATAGGAGTGACAGAAACCTGAGGGCGCGAACTAGAACGTTGCACGTATGGGAGTAAGAGGACCATTAAACTTAAGGCTATGGTTGGGGAAACCTTAATGCATTGATTAGTACTTACGGATGTTTGCTACAATCCAATCATATAGTACATGTAATTCAAAGTAGTGAAGCGCATGTATATTTAGCCTCTCCCACATAGAAAATTGCATCGAAGACAATGAACCGGATCTATTCGCTATTTAAACTTGGAAAAAGCCACCCCAATTATCACCACTATTCCACACTCATGATTTTGTTAATTTAGTGTATTTTATTGCTGCAACAACTAGCTTAACTTTCTTGTTATTTATTATCATGCAAAGCTATCTCCATTACTCGTATTGTTGCTCTAGTTTTATTTCCTAGATAATGCAAACGTTTAGTGTGCGTAGAGTTGTATCAGTGGTTGATAGAACTTGAGAGAATATTTATCCTACCTTTAGCTCCTTGTTGGGTTCGACACTCTTACTTATCAAAAAGGCTACACACGATCCCCTATACTTGTGGGTTATCAAGACCTTTTCTGGCGCCGTTGCCGGGGAACTATAGCGTGTGGGTGAATATTCTTGTGTGCACTTGTTTGCTTTATCTCGAAGTAGTTTCTACTTGCAGTTTTAAGTTTCTCTGTATCTTAATATGGATAGGGAATTCTAATTACAAAAAAAATTAGTTGTACTTGTTACCTAAAAACGTTTTCAAAAAGGAAAGTGATTGGAAAGATGAGTAAAGGTTAAGTAGGGGTCGACCTTGAACACTTGTTTTCATGCCTATGAAACCAAAACAAATCTTCCTATGGAAGCTTTTTAGTTAAAAACTTGTAGGAATGCATGAAGGCTTGAAAAAGAAAGATATTTCTGATATTGGTTGTAATGCTTATTTATTCGAAAATACTTGAATCTTGCTCCTATGCCTAACTTAAAGGCATTAAAGAAAAGTACTTATTGGGAGATAACCTAAAAGTTTTAGATGAGTCTTGGAAGTTATTATCTCTGTAATAAACGCTCCTTATCCTTTTTATTCGCTTTTTGTGCCAAGAGAAACCTCTAATGAGAGAGCAGTAATGCTTGGGCAAGTTGCTGTCCCGAAACAGATTTTTGTGCTTTACTGTAAAAATTCGTGTAAAATCTCTATACGTCGGTTTGAGCTGGGAAATTTTGTGCTTCTGCCCTAGGTTGTTATCTAACTTTCGTTAGTTCAGCACTTTTCGATTTGAGCAACATAAGGTCTTCAAAAAAATTGGTCTTTACCTGCTAGTCTGTTTTAACAGATTTCTGCCATTATTTGCATTTGCTTTCCTGTTGATTCCTTTTTAGGTTCTTTTTGGGGAATTGATCTTTTTGAGGGAAGTGCTACAGTAGCTTGTGTTTTAATGGAAGTTTTATTGGTGTTGGAACTGAACCCAAAGACTTATTATCTTAAGTGCGCTAATGTTGCTAATAAAGATTGTGTGAAGTTTTGTATGAAGGAAAAATTTCAGGTGTATGGAAAGAATGATGTAATGAGATGAAGAATGGACTAAAGCTCAAGCTTGGGGATGCCACGCGTGTCACCCCAAGAAATATCCAATAAGTACAAGCATCAAAGCTTGGGGATGCCCAAGGCATCCCCTTCTTCATCAATAACAATCTCAGGTTTCTTCCAAACACTTCATTTTTATTGTTTCATGCACAGTTGTGTTGTTCTTGGAGCGTCTTGTTTTTCGTTTTTGTTTTGGTTTTTCGTTTGCTTTTGTTTTCTTAGTTTTTTGAATAAATTGGTTGGACCCTCTCTTTCATACATTGGTTTGCAAATAGTTTGGTTTGGTTTGGAAAAGAGTAGGAAAGTTCATGCTTATGTGGTAAAAAGAGCTCGTTTTTGACTGTGGCCTATGCTTTGTCATGCCATGCTTGATATTGTTTTTGCCTTATGCTTAGTATTCTTTGTTGTAGCATGACTTGTTATAAACAATTGAGATTGCTTAATGTGCCTTGAAAGAATCATGCGTTGTTTTAGCATATTAAAGCATAGTATTGTGGTATTCTCCTTTGATGCTTTATTTGGGTTGACTTGGCGCATGCTCACACCATGTTATGAATATCCCAAGTCACCATAGCATTTATGATCCTTTAGTTTTCGACTTGTAATATCACTTTATGCTTTAATTAATGATGTTTTGTCGCTTTGCATGATTATGGCCATTATTGCTCTTTTAGTTGGTCGCTCCCAGTCTTTTGCTAGCCTCCATAACCAAGTATGAGTTCCACTCATGCATCCAACTCCAAATATAACTAAATTATCCCAAAGAGTCCACCAGACCTACCTATTAGCATTTGCTATTCCAAGTATATTCATGCTTTTATCTACCTTTCGAATTAAACTTGTTATGTGAGAATTAGTGATTAAAGCTCTCACGAACTTGATGGCACACTTTATTTTCTTGCACTTAATAAACTTTAACCATTGTGTCCATCTTTGTTGCGTATATGCTTGCGCTTTATAACTTGAAGTTAGCAGAACCATGTATCATGAGGAACGCTTTCAACATTGCACTTATATTCCGTTGATATCATGATTCTTTTGCTTATGTATCCCGATGGTGTGAAATAAAAGGGGAACTTGTAAGATCATGGAGTTTGTATGTGTGTTAGATAAATGCCTATGCCGCTAGCCTAAGCCATGCCTAATCATGGTGGAAACTTGCAGCATAACCATAATGAGCACTCTATGAAGCATCCTCAATAAAAACCTATGCAAATAGCAAATAAAAAGATCGCTGAGATGCTCATTGTCTGCTTGCCTTGTCATTTTGATTATGGGATAGGTCCTGTATCATGTGCAAGGGGTACCCCGTTGGCGGTTCTCTATGATACATATGTACTTAAAATGACAAAAGCTTACTTGTGACTGAAGTTGAGTAGCATGAGGTTTTGTACTCGTAAGTAAGGGGCATGAGATTTCAACTTATAACTTGTCAAGCATATCCTCTTAGTTGTGTCACTTTAACCTTAATCACCTATAGATGCTTATGATAGGGGCAATGAGAGCTGAAAGGTAATAAGTACCATAATTTTTGGAAGCTCTTTATGAGACTTGAATCCCTACTTCCTTCTAAGGACTTTCTTTTACTTTTATGTTGAGTCTCCATCTTGTATCTTTATGCACCTATTAAGAGAGCATAGTTGCCATTCTTAGTTTAATGTGCATTCTCCCAAGACTTGTTGATTGATGCATAACTTTGATATTGCTTGTTCTTAAACTATTTGTATCTAGTCACCCTTATGAACTTTGAGGGTGTCCTATGCATTTATGTTTTGCTACTCTATGAGGGACAAGCTGAATACCATTCTCATTATGCTTTATTTATGTGGAACAAACAAAAATCTTGCAAAGCATTGTTATTCATGAATCTTTTGTTTTTGCATTTTCATGTTATAACATAGTTGCTATGTCTTATTGTTAGAACTCTATCTTTCATGATTCATGTTTAGAGTACCTTAATCTCAGCTATCAATGCTTTTACAATAATGATGATCAAGATTATGTTGTCTGCATGTCACCTTAAAGTTTATATTCTTTTGATCGTTTACCTACTCGAGGACGAGTAGGAACTAAGCTTGGAGATGTTGATATGTCCATAACGTATCTATAATTTTTGATGGTTTTATGCTAATAATATGCTTTTGACACTCCTTTTCGTATAAAGTTTATGATTTATCTGGACTAACCTACTAATAGTTGCAAAAGTGCACAATGTTCTTATTTTACACTTTGATGTGTAGGAATTACCAAGAATACAAGTGGAAACATTGTTAGAGTCAAATTAGGATATTTCCAGAAATCTGTCTCAGAACTCTTTTTGAAGATGGTCACGTTTCAGGTCGAATACAGCATCAAACGGAAACCTCTTCAACAACAAAGTTATTGGAAATTTTGCGACAAACGTTCTGGACATAAGATTTAGCTGATTCCGAGTCCGAACAGGCATTTTAGGCCCGATTTACTGCAGCCCAAGATGGGGTGACGGGAATCCAAAAAACTATATAAAGGGAGTAAACCTAATTCGCCCAGGGCACCTTCACCCACGAATTTGCAGCCACCAAAGCCATGTTTTTGCCTTCCCTATAGATCCCATCTCCATGGGGGAGGGCTCCCAATAAGCCATGAAGGAAGGGGGCTAAGGGGCGGTGCTCCCCCATGATACCGGCGGCGAGGAAGGAGTCCCCCGCGCCGCCGCCGGCGCTGGTGCCGCCCTCTTTACCATCTTCACCGGCATCTCCATCACCTAATCCTCCTAGTATGCAGTGGCTCATCCTCCCACACACCTTTGTACCGTCCTATGTAAACATGGTGTTTGATGCTATAAGTTATAATCCTATGATCTATGTCATGTTTGCGTAGTTTCTTTGTTCTTAGATTGAATGCTTGAACGTCTTTGGTTCATTAGAGTTGTATGTTGATATGGTACAGTCCTTTGGTGTCCATTATATTTGTGCACGTATAGATTAAACATCATAGGGTTTATAGTATGTGTAAAAGGAAGGGGGAGTTCTGCCGGAGTGACAGAAACCTGAGGGCACGAGCCGGAACATTGCACGTATGGGAGTAAGAGGACCATTAAACTTAAGGCTATGGTTGGGGAAACCTTAATGCATTGATTAGTACTTACGGATGTTTGCTAACAATCCAATCATATAGTACATGTAATTCCAAGTAGTGAAGCGCATGTATATTTAGCCTCTCCCACATAGAAAACTGCATCGAAGACAATGAACTGGATCTATTCGCTATTTAAACTTGGACAAAGCCACCCCAATTATCACCACTATTACACACTCATGATTCTGTTAATTTAGTGTATTTTATTGCTGGAACAACTAGCTTAACTTTCTTGTTATTTATTATCATGCAAAGCTATCTCTATTACTCATATTGTTGCTCTAGTTTTATTTCCTAGATAATGCAAATGTTTAGTGTGCGTAGAGTTGTATCAGTGGTTGATAGAACTTGAGAGAATATTTATCCTACCTTTAGCTCCTCCTTGGGTTCGACACTCTTACTTATCGAAAAGGCTACACACGATCCCCTATACTTGTGGGTTATCAATAGTCTTCATTACAAACCACTATATAGTGTATGAATAACTTTGAATGCTAACTGTTGGATCAAGACTCGCGAATCCCAGCTTTTCGAGCTGTTGGATCTTCTTCTCCATCCTATCATCTAGAAGATTCTATTGATAGTCTTTGGCATAATGAATTCTATGCACAACTGATACGTTGCAAATGTATCCATAATTTTTGATGTTCCATGCTTGGTTTTATCTACTTTCTTATGTTTTGTCCATACTTTAGAGTACTTTTCATATGATTTCTTGGACTAACCTATTAATAAGAGCCACAATGCTAGCTGCCTGTTTTCTGCTATTTTTGGTTCCAGGAAAGTCAGAAAATGAATATTCTCGGAATTGGACGGGACAAAAGCCAAAGTCAGTTTTTCACCGAGGGACACCCGGAGCCAGAATACGAGACGGAGAGGGGCCAGAGGGTGGCCACACCACCTGGCTGCGAGACCAGGCTTAGCCTGCGCCAGGAGGTGGTGTGGCCAGCCCAGGCACCCCCTCGGCCTCTCCTTCCGCCTATAAGATGCCTCTGATACAGAAACCCTAAGTACCCGATCAAAATTCCACGAAAGAGTCTGTAGCCGCCGTCATCTCCATCCCCAGATTGGGAGGGATCTGAAGATCTTCCCGGCACCCTTCTAGAGAGGGGAATTCTCCCTGGAGGCCTTCTTCATCATCATGCAAGTCTCTGGTGTGATGCGTGAGTAGTTCATCTCTCGACTACGGGTTCATGTAGTAGCTAGATGGCTGGTTCTCCTCCTTTGTGCTATCATTTTTAGATCTTATGAGCTCCGTTCATGATCAAGATCATCTATTCGTAATTCCTACATGTTGTGTTTGCGGGGATCCGATGGATATTCAGATGCTATTTCAGACTGATTATTGATTCTATCATGTCTTTGTTATTTGTGATCTTGCATTCTTTCCGTTGTTAGTAGCTATCTTGGCCAAGTAGATGCTAGCAACTCCAAGAGTTAGTATTTATTCTCGATAGTGGGTTCATGCCTCTAGTAATCTGGGGAAGTGACAAAAATCTCTAAGGTACTAGATGTGTTGTTGCTACTAGGGAGAACACAATTATCCTTTGTTCATAGAACAATCGTATTGTTTACTTTACACACAATGCGTAATGCAATTATCCATTGCTTGCAACTTAATACTGGAGGGGGTTCGGATGATAATCTGAAGGTGGATTATTAGTCATAGATGCAGTTGGATTACTGTCTATGTATAATGTTCTAATGCCCAATCAAGTGTCAAAGGAGTCAAGATGAGTAGTATATGCATATTGCTTTCTCGATGTTTGCCAATTGCCCCGCTGTAATTTGTTCACTCAACATGTCATCTATCTCAAGGAGAGCCACCACTAGTGAACTATGGACCCCGATCCTTTCTTTTACCATCAATCTACAATCAACTATTTACTGCTGTGTGTTTACTTTCTGCAAACTATTACTTTCTTCCAACTCGATACGTTTAATCCTTTGTTTTCAGCAAAACCGGTGAGATTGACAACCTCATCGTAAGTTGGGGACATAGTTCTGAGGTTGTGTTGTGCAGGTCTCCACATTGCTGCTGACACCGGTAGTGCGCCCTGCCAAAGTCCAGCTAGCAACACCTTTGAGGTGTTTCCTTGCTCCTACTGGATTGATAACCTTGGTTTCATAACTGAGGGAAACTTACTGATGTGCTCATCATACCTTCCTCTTGGGGTTCTCCAACGAGCTCGTTATTACACGAGTCAGCAAGTGATTTTTTGGCGCCGTTGCCGGGGATTCAAGGACATCTTCACAAGGGGAGTCCCTCATAATCAATCTCTTTACTTTGTTGTTTTTGTTTTGCTTAGTTTACTTTTTTGCTTTGTTTGCTTGTTTCTTTATCAAAAACACAAAAAAATAGTCTTACTAGTTTGCTTTCTTTATTAAAAACACACAAAAAATGACTACTCTAGAAAATACTAAGTTGTGTGACTTCACTAGCACTAACAACAATGATTTTATGAGCACACCTATTGCTCCACATGTTCCTGAAGCTACTTTCTTTGAGATTAAACCTTCTTTACTCAATCTTGTTATTGAGAGAACAATTTTCTGGTATTGGTAATGAAGATGCTGCTGCCCATCTAAATAACTTTGTTGAACTTTGTGAGATGCAAAAGCATAGGGATATAGATGGAGATATTATTAAGCTGAAACTGTTCCCTTTCTCTTTGAGAGGAAAAGCTAAAGAATGGTTGAATTCCTTAACTAGGAATAGTATTGATTCTTAGACTAAATGCAAAGATGCTTTCATTGGAAAATACTATTCTCTTGCTAAGATTATATCTATGAGAAGTGAAATAATGAAGTTTAAACAATCTGATAATGAACATGTTGCTCAATCTTGGGAAAGAATGAAATCTTTGGTAAAGAGTTGTCCCACTCATGGACTGACTTCTTGGATGATTATCCAAACCTTTTATGTAGGATTGAACTATTCTTCAAGAAATCTATTGGATTCTGCTGCTGGAGGTACCTTTATGACCATTACTTTGGGTGCTACAACAAAGCTTCTGGATAATATGATGGTTAACTATTCTGAATGGCATACTGAAAGAGCTCCACAAGGTAAGAAGGTAAATTCCGTTGAAGAAACCTCCTCCTTGAGTGATAAAATTGATGTTATTATGTCTATGCTTGTTAATGGGAAAGCCCATATTGATCCAAATAATGTTCCTTTAGCCTCTTTGGTTGCTCAAGAAGATCAAGTTGATGTGAACTTTATAAGGAATAATAATTTTAGCCATAATGCCTACATGAATAATTTTGTTAATAACAATTGTAAGCCATATCCTCCCAACAATGCTTATGGAAATTCCTACAACAATAATAGGAGTGCTTCCTCTAATCCTAAAATAAATATAGCATCTTTGGCTGAAGCTCAATCTTCTTTGGATAAAATGGCTGCTAAACCTGAAACTAAGGACAATCCCTTTGCTACCACTAATGCCATACAAGTTAGAATTGATGAAAATGTTAGACTATTAGCTGAATTGCATGCTAAGTGGGAAAGAGAAGATCAAATTGCTAGAAACATTAGTGTTTCTACTATCACTACCACTAGTGTTGAGGCTAGTAATAACTCTATTACTTTAGATGATAATTATGATTTTGATCTTGATGGTTGCAATATTTCTGAAGTTATTAAGTTCCTACAAAAGCTTGCTAAAAGTCCTAATGCTAGTGCTATGAATATGGCCTTTACAAAACACATTACTGATGCTCTCATAAAGATTAAAGAAGAAAAGATGAAACATAAGGCTTCTATTCCTATAAAACAAGAAGATGGTTGGGAACCCATCATTAATATGAAAGTGAATGATTTTGATTTCAAAGCTTTATGTGATCTTGATAGCAGTGTTTCTATTATGCCTAAAAGGATCTATGATATGCTTGATTTGCCACCATTGGAAGATTGTTATTTGAATGTTCCACTTGATGATAATGCTAAAAAGAAACTCATGGGGAGTATTAATGATGTTCTTATTATGGTTAACAATGCCTATGTCCCCGTTGATTTCTATGTTTTGGATGTTGAATGCAATGCTTCTTGTCCTATTACTTTGGGAAGACCTTTCCTTAGAACTGTTGGTGCCATTATTGATATGAAAGAAGGCACCATTAAATATCAACTCCCACTCAAGAAAGGTATAGAACACTTCCCTAAGAAGAGAGAGAAGATTTCTTTTGCCTCTCCTATGAAAACAAAATTTGCTCTTAATGCTTCTTCATTTGAGAACAGTTGATTCTTTTTTTTGCTTCTTATGCCTAACTTAAAGGCGTTACAGAAAAGTACTTATTGGGAGATAACCCAAAAGTTTTCGATGAGTCTTGGAAGTTAAGAATTAATGATTGGGAAAGTTGCTATCCCGAAACAGATTTCTGTGCTTCACCGTAAAAATTCATGTAAAATCTCTGTATGTCCTTTTCAGACATGAATTTTCGTGCTTCTGCCGCAGGTTGTTATCTAACTTTCGTTAGTTCAACACTTTGCGATTGGAGCAACAGAAGGTTTTCGAAAAAAAATCGTCTTTACCTGCTGGTCTGTTTTGACAGATTTCTAACTTTATTTGCATTTGCTTCTTGTCGGTTCCTTTTTGAGTTCTTTAGGGGAATTGAGCTTTCTGAGGGAAGTGCTACAGTAGCTTGTGTTTTAATGGAAGTTTTATTGGTGTTGAAACTGAACCTAAAGACCTATTATCTTGAGTGCACTAATGTTGCTAATAAAGATTGTGTGAAGTTTTGTATGAAGGAAAAATTTCAGGTGTATGGAAGGAATGAGTAATGAGATGAAGGATGGACTAAAGCTCAAGCTTGGGGATGCCACGCGTGTAACCCCAAGAAATATCCAAGACGTACAAGCGTCAAAGCTTGGGGATGCCCAAGGCATCCCCTTCTTCACCAATAAAAATCCTAGGTTTCTTCCAAACACTTCATTTTTATTGTTTCATGCACAGTTGTGTTGTTCTTGGAGAGTCTTCTTTTTAGTTTTTAGTTTTGGTTTTCGTTTGCTTGGTTTGCTTAGTTTTCTGAATAAATTGGTTGGACCCCCTCTTTTATACATTAGTTTTCAAATAGTTTGGTTTGGATTGGAAAAGAGTAGGAACGTTCATGCTTAAGTGATAAAGAGAGCTTGTTTTTGACTGTGGCCCATGCTTATTCATGCCATGGTTGATATTGTTTTGGCTTTATGCTTAGTATGCTTTGTTGTAGCATGACATGTTATAAACAATTGAGATTGCTTAATGTGCCTTGGAAGAATAATGCGTTGTTTTAGCATATTAAAGCATAGTATTGTGGTATTCTCCATTGATGCTTTATTTGGGTTGACTTGGCACATGCTCACACCATGTTATGACTATCCCAAGTCACCATATCCTTTATGATCCTTTAGTTTTCAACTTGTAGTATCACTTTATGCTTTGATTAATGATGTTTTGTCGCTCTGCATGATTATGGCCATTATTGCTCTCTTAGTTGGTCGCTCCCAGTCTTTTGCTAGCCTCCGTAACCAAGTATGAGTTCCACTCATGCATCCAACTCCTAAAACTAAGTTATTCCAAAGTGTCTACCATACCTACCTACTAGCATATGCTATTCCAAGTATATTAATGTTTTTGTCTACCTTCCAAATTAAACTTGTTATGTGAAAATTAGTGATTAAAGCTCTCACGAACTTGATGGCACACTTTACTTTCTTGCAATTAATAAACTTGACCCATTGTGTCCATCTTTGATCCGTATACGCTTGTGCTTTATAATTTGAAGTTAACAGAACCATGTATCATGGGGAACGCTTTCAACATTGCACTTGTACTTTGTACCCCGTTGATATCATGTTCTTTTGCTTATGGATCCCCGGCGGTGTGAAATAAAAGTGGAACTTCTAAGATCATGGAGTTTGTATGTGTGTTAGAGAAACGCATGGGCCGCTAGCCTAAGCCATGCCTAATCATGGTGGAAACTTGCAGCATAACCATAATGAGCACTCTATGAAGCATCCTCAATAAAAACCTATGCAAATAGCAAATAAAAAGATCGCTGAGATGCTCATTGTCTGCTTGCCTTGTCATTTTGATTATGGGATAGGTCCTGTATCATGTGCAAGGAGTAACCCGTTGGCGGTTCTCTATGATACATATGTACTTACAATGACTAGAGCTTACTTGTGACTAAAGTTGAGTAGTATGAGGTTCAGTCCTCGTAAGTAAGAGGCATGAGATTTCGGCTTATAACTTGTCAAGTATATCCTATTAGTTGTGTCACTTTAACCTTAATCACCTTCAAGATGCTTATGATAGGGGCAATGAGAGCTGAAAGCTAACAAGTACCATAATTTTTAGAATCTCTTTATAAAACTTGAATCCCTACTTCCTTCTATGAAGGCCTTTCTTTTACTTTTATGTTGAGTCTCCACCTTCTATCTTTATGCACCTATTTTGAGAGCATAGTGGCCATTCTTAGTTCTATGTGCATTGTCCCAAGACTTATTGATTGATGCATAACTTGATATTGCTTGTTTTGAACTATTTGTATCTAGTCACTCTTATGAACTTTGAAGGTGTCCTATGCATTTATGTTTGCTACTCTATGAGGGACAATATGAATGCCACCATGCTATGTTTTCTTTATGTGAAACAAACAAACGTCTTGCAAAGCATTGTTATTCATGAATCTCTTGTTTGTGCCTTTTCATGTTGCAACTTAGTTGCTTTGCCTTATTGCTAGAACTTTGTCATTCATGTTATGATTGAAGTACTATGATCCCAGCTATCAATGTTTTACAAATACTTTGATCAAGTTTATGATGGTGCATGTCACCTCAAAAATTATTCTTTCTTTTTATCACTTACCTACTCGAGGACGAGCAGGAGATAAGCTTGGGGATGTTGATACGTTGCTAACATATCCATAATTTTTGATGTTCCATGCTTGGTTTATCTACTTTCTTATGTTTTGTCCATACTTTCAAGTACTTTTCATATGATTTCTTGGACTAACCTATTAACAAGAGCCACAGTGCTAGCTGCCTGTTTTCTGCTGTTTTTGGTTCCAGGAAAGTCAGAAAATGAATATTCTCGGAATTGGACGGGACAAAAGCTAAAGTCAGTTTTTCACCGAGGGACACCCGGAGCCAGAATACGAGATGGAGAGGGGCTAGAGGATGGCCACACCACCTGGCCGCGCAGCCAGGCTTGGCCCACGCCAGGGGGTGGTGTGGCCAGCCCAGGCACCCCCTCGACCTCTCCTTCCGCCTATAAGATGCCTTCGATACAGAAACCCTAAGTACCCGATCAAAATTCCACGAAAGAGTCTGTAGCCGCCGTCATCTCCACCCCTAGATCGGGAGGGATCTCAAGCTTTTCCCGGCACCCTGTCGGAGAGGGGAATTCACCCTAGAGGCCTTCTTCATCATCATGCAAGCCTCCGATGTGATGCATGAGTAGTTCAACTCTGGACTATGGATCCATGTAGTAGCTCGATGGCTGGTTCTCATCCTTTGTGCTATCATGTTTAGATCTTGTGAGATCCATTGATGATCATGATCATCTATTTGTAATTCCTACATGTTGTGTTTGCGGGGATCCGATGGATATTGAGATGCTATTTCAGATTGATTATTGATTCTATCATGTCTTTGTTATTTGTGATGTTGCATGCTTTCCGTTGTTAGTAGCTATCTTGGCTAAGTAGATGCTAGCAACTCCAAGAGTTAGTATTTATGCTCGATTGTGGGTTCATGCCTCTAGTAATCTGGGGAAGTGATAGAAATCTCTAAGGTACTAGATGTGCTGTTGCTACTAGGGAGAAAACAACAATCCTTTGTTCATAGAACAATTGTATTGTTTACTTTACACGCAATGCGTAATGCAATTATCCGTTGCTTGCAACTTAATACTAGAGGGGGTTTCGGATGATAACCTGAAGGTGGATTATTAGTCATAGATGCAGTTGGATTACGGTCTATGTATAATGTTGTAATGCCCAATCAAATCTCAAAGGAGTCAAGATGAGTAGTATATGCATATTGCTTTCTCGATGTTCGTCAATTGCCCCGCTGTAATTTGTTCACCCAACATGTCATCTATCTCAAGGAGAGCCACCACTAGTGAACTATGGACCCTGATCCTTTCTTTTACCATCAATCTACAATCAACTATTTAGTACTTGGTGTTTAATTTCTACAAACTATTACTTTCTTCCAACTCGATACGTTTAATCCTTTGTTTTCAGCAAAACCGGTGAGATTGACAACCTCATCGTAAGTTGGGGACATAGTTCTGTGGTTGTGTTGTGCAGGACTCCACGTTGCTGCTGACACCGGTAGTGCGCCCTGCCAAAGTCCAGCTAGCAACACCTTTGAGGTGTTTCCTTGCTCCTACTGGATTGATAACCTTGGTTTCATAACTGAGGGAAACTTACTGTTGTGCTCATCATACCTTCCTCTTGGGGTTCCCCAACGAGCTCGTTATTACACGAGTCAACAACAACCTCAAAACACACTTCTCCATCATACTAGAATCTTCCCCTTGTTTCTCTAGACCATGTTATCAAAAATTTCATGTGTTAGGTAGCTAATAATCTTTGACTTCTACATGATGATACGAAGTACAAGACCAAATATATACACCCATACTTTATAGATGTTGATTAAATTTATATATTTTTTGTGCTTTACCAATTATAATTGTATATAGATATGTCATATGTCTACTATCCAAGTCTCTAATAGTAATTTGTTCACCCAACATGTCATCTATCTCAAGGAGAGCCACCACTAGTGTGTAGGGGTTCCGCGCATAAAAACAATAAATTTTACTCTACGCCCCTGAACCCCTGAAGCTGCTAGGACCTATCTATTAGTAATACAGTAACGGGAGGGGCTTTTCGCAAACTTACCCTTGAAGACAAAAAAGCGTTGTCAACGCTCAGGAGAGCGTGGTTGATGTAGACGAGCCGAAGCCGACCTCAAGGTCGTGATGAAGTCCTTGCGCTCTTTCTGGCTCCAACGACTTGAGTGCCTCAAGTGCGACACCTCACGGGGAGTTACACACGTCCGGTGCCTGACGATGACTGCCGCTTCCCCTATCCAGCAGCAGTTGCGGAAGTAGAGCTCCCAGATCCGAATCCCGCAGCACGACGGCGCTCCACGGTGAAGATGTCTCTTGTTCGCGCAGTCCAGAGTTGGGACCACGGTCACCAGAGAGAGGGGGAGAGAGAAAATATCAATTAGAGGTCCTCCCAAAAGTGGGGAGACCTTTATTGATTATTGGTGTATTTTTCAGGGCCAAATACCCCACTATATATAGGGGGAGGGGAGGTAGTACCTCCCTCAAAGTCCCGGGGTGGGACTAAAGGAGAGGAGGGGGATGGGGAGGCCGCCGACCACCTAGTGGGCCCCGCGGGGGGGGTGGGGGGTGGGAGGGTTTTCACTTTATTAAAAAATTATGAAAAAATGATTAAATCAATATTTAACATTCATTCACATATCATTTAATCTCCATGGTCATGGAACACCTTCCACCTCCACTCCGGACAACATCCGGACTTACTGAAACCCTTCCGGTTTTCTCCCTTCTCTTCTTCGGTGATTCCACCGATCCTATAAACACTCTCTAAGCATCATCAAGCCCTTAAGCGTGATACCCCACAGTCCGGGAACACTCCAGACATGGTCGGGACACTCCCGCACCAATGATCACCAGAGGAAACTGGATGGCCATGTGACCCCTGTGCGTTCCACGAAGATCTTTCGTTGTTTGAACCGGGATAGTCGTGTCTTATTCCCTTTGTCACTCGATACTTGCATTGCCCGAGATCTGATCAATGACATCACCATGTCATGTTCAATCTCCTTGCTGAACAATGCTACTTGTCTCGTTCTGACAAGTGATATCCCTATGATCTAATCACACGCTGCGCAGCTATTGGATATAACTTCTCTGAATGGGCCCTTGAGTATCTTCCCGTCACATGGACGGAAAAATCCCGCTCTTGACATATATTGCCTCTAAGGTTTACTCCGAATACCTGAACACACCTTTATAACCACCCTTTTATTAGATGGCGTTTGATGCTATCTAAGCACTCTCGAGAGACAGTGATTGATATAGCCTCACGGTCTAAGGAATAGTCTACGAGGATCCATTTCTAATCATCGTAACTTGAACTTCGTGACATGATCGGGTCACGATGTTTAGGTTGGGTATTGGTTCACCATCTCATTCTCCGAATGAGATGACCTCATTCCAACTGGCATAAATGCCACATGATCAGGAAACATGATCATCCGTTTACCAATGAACAAGTGACTAGAGTTTCACTAGGAACCCCTGGTTGTTTGTATATCACACATGTATTGTTGTTTACACTCAATACAGTTATAGCATGATATAAAACTTAATCATAAACTATATGAAACAAGATAATAGTCCTTACTACTATTTGTCTCTAGGGCATATTTCCAACAGTCTCCCACTTGCACTAGAGTACAAATACACTAGCTGCATTTGTTGTCAATCATTAGCACTATATTTCCGGTACCCTGAACATGCTTGCTCATGGAAGAGGTTGAGTCTTGGGTCTGTACTTTACAGTCCCAAATCCTTTGCAACTTACTAATGTCACCTTAATTGACATTAATACTTTATCATCGCATGATAGCAACTTTGTGTATGCATCGTGCTATGGCAGCAGAACGAGGCCTGGTTACAGGAGCCTATAGTGACATTAGATCAACCTCGAGGGCTTTCTCATGGGTCCTGTGCCCTGGGACACATCATTCTACGTTAAAAGCGAACTAGCCCCGCCATAACATTATACAACACTTTAGATGGTACCCTTATTATTATAAATGTATTCATTGAAAAACTAGAGCATTCTGTGCAACTTTTGATGTTTTGTTTACCTCGCTTCCGACTTGACTTTAATTGGTATCTACAGGAGTTTCCAACATATTCCCTTATAACATAACTCTTTATGCTTTAAGATATGTTATCCTTTATGGATTTGGAAAATATGTCCACAGTTCTCTACTAGACACTGCGGGCAAAAATCAGCTCAACATTCTGTGATTCGAACTTAATCACTTTCAAACATTCCTTCATTTGGATCACATATTATGCTAAGTTATCATCATGGTTTACTAAGATAGAACCTATGTCTCAACATAGTGGATGATGATCATCATTTTCTTTCTTTCAACCATTGATGTTAAACTTAATGCTATTCCTAATTTGAGTTATTAAGGACCAATTCCTTAATTAACTTCTATTCTGAAATCCCTCTCAGAATCCCTTAAGAAATACTACATAATATCCTAATACACCTATTATCAACTTCTACATCTTATAAACTATTATTTATAAGTATTTGCACTTTCAGCCTTAACATACTTAAGAATTACTCCTATAAGCTCCCACTCAAAATATGTTCCTACATATTTGAATTTGAGACTTATATTGCTCCCACTTAAAAATATGTCAATCACATATTGTTTTAGGAAGACTATTAGCACATATGAATCAAATTCTTTTGAATTTGTCTAATACTTGACAAATTGTGCTTTTTTCATTCACCCCCTTTTCCACTATGGCTTTGCAGTCATCTGGGAAAATTCAAGTAACCCCTTTTACTTGTGAGATTCAGCAACGAATTGCTTTCTAATCTCAAGTGAATTTTGCTTCTAGGATTTCTCATAATTTAGTTTGCCATTATTTCCTTTGTAGTTCGTAGGTATGTCATATTCCAAGGATCATGACAAATGATTCACAAATGTCTCCATACTAGATATGGATTTACATTTTGAATCCTACTTCATGTAGTGAAAACATAAGTGGGGAAAACACAATGATCAAAATCATTGATTCTTTCCTTCTATGAAGAGAATCGTTCAGGAACGTTGTCCGTTGCGCTTCTCAACACTCCGATGTAGGGTTTTGAATCCCCATCGTGTTTTACACTATTTCCCATTTTCTCCATAATTGTGAAACATCACTAGAAGTGAGCTTTCTCAAGAATGCACCAAAACCCAAGCAATACAAGTTTTGCTTTCCTTTTGGTTTCAGCTATGGATTTCGTATTCAAAGTTTCCAATGAATACTCTACAAGGATTTATTCGCTATTGTTTTGGTTATATCGAATACCTCCAAAACTTTCACGAATTCTAATGGTTTACTACATTCTAATTGAGTGCTAACTATTTCTAACTAATGGTCTCACATCTACACTACAACGATTTATTTGGTGCCTTCTATTCAACCCCGTTTGATATCTAATATCACATTGTGATGCTTTGCATTTTGACGTTTCAAAACACTTTGAATTCCACAATTACTTTTATGCCATTCTTATAAAGTTGAATTTCATTACTATTGATTAAATCATAGTAATTTGATTCTCTTTTATATTTATACCCTTTGTTGATGAAACACTTTGATCAAATCAAATAGTTTCATATTCATGTTTCCTTTGGTAAACTACTTTACACATTTAAACAATCATATAATGATAATTACCATTTTCGTTAAAACCCAATACATCGAATATGTATTTACTTTTAACAATTCATTAAACACTTTGTATTCAAGTAATACTCAATGTTCAAGTTATTTTTCCGAACTTAGGCATGATTTATATGTGACAAGAAATCGAATGACTTTCACATATTATCACATAACTTTGAATTTAAACAATGGTTTCATTCATTAATGAAATATCATTAAGTTGGGTATTTTAAACAAGGCATTTTAATGTTTTACAAATGTTCATGCATTATCAATTAGTTTCAAACAACAAGGATAATTCACACATAATCAAACAAGATATGAACACGAATAGAAATCATTCATAAAAGCAGAACAATAGTTTGTTACAAACTCATATGAATAACCATCTCACGAAGTGTGAGACACACTAAAGAAGTTCACAATCTCTTGATTACAATAATCATCCTAAAACATAAACTAAATGATAAATGTCGAGGGTGAGTGTCGTTGGCCATCATCATCATGCTCGCCATCAACACGCAACGACACCTCCTCTCCAGCAAGCACCTCTATGCAGAAGGACCTGTTTTCATCAAAACAAAACAAGTATCACATATACTTAACACTGCAATTTGTTTGCAAGATTATAACATTTATAAAACTGTATATCAAATATATAGCTTTGTCGTTGACGACCTGAGCGACATCTGGTTCAAACAACACATTCCTGAGATATGTCATGAACCGGTGGAACTCCACTGCTTCCGTGTCGCCCCTCATTACGCAATTCCTGACTTGTGCTTGGTAGCTTGGTGGCAGCGAGCACAGCACAACAGCATTTGCAAAAGAGCCCGTAATCCAGATGTGCAGGAAGTACGTTGGCCTCATGTACACATCATGCATGTGCTGTAAGTGGTTGTCCAGTGATGAGTTCTCCTCCATCTTAATGGAGAGGAAGTCTCCCATCAACTCATGCTCCCAGATGCGTGTCTGCTCCACGAAATGTGTCCTAAGCTGCAGCATTACCGAACGAGGGTTGACATCACCCACGAAAGGCCACAGCTCGTCCACCATTCCGAAACGCATCACAACTGAAATATAGGAGGCCATACCACGACGGAGATAGCGGTCTTTCCGCTCCTCTGGGGTCTCAAGGTCTGTGGGCTGATCCAAATCCATCCCGTCGAGTATGTAGTCGACCACGTCGTTCTTGCTAAGGAGAACATGGAGACTGGCAACCCAAATGGAGAAGATCGATCCATCTAATCTGAGCTTCTCTCCTTTTAACCATTCAATTGTCAACACGAAAGGTCCCATCTACATTTATAATTGCAAAAGGAATTTAGACTAAGTTTATAATTAAATGAGTTAATAATAACTCCACTTAGAAACACCTATCCCCAAAAGGGTTCCTAGTGATAACACGACCCGTATCAGCCACATCTCCCTCGATCATCACAGCCATCAATGTGGGTTCAAGGGTGGACGCTAAATGTCGGTCACATCATTCATGCGACTCGTGCTCGATCTTCCGACCATCCGCGTTCCGAGGCCATGTCTGTACATGCTAGGCTCTCTAACTCAACCTTAGTGTTTTCGCTGTGCAACATGGCTTGCACCCACTGTAAGTTAACGTAGATATGTCTGACACCCGATCATCACGGCCTGCCTCATACCGAAGAACTTTCTTGGTGGTGCACACTAAGGGGGAACACAATCGTTGGTAATTT
The DNA here is from genome assembly GCA_910589775.1 of Avena eriantha. Taxonomy (NCBI): domain Eukaryota; kingdom Viridiplantae; phylum Streptophyta; class Magnoliopsida; order Poales; family Poaceae; genus Avena; species Avena eriantha. Next base: position 156,054,149 of record OU342746.1, on the reverse strand, counting down.
TAATAGGGATCATCTTATTAGGATACCGTCGAGTATCTAATACCAACACACAATAAGATATACAAACAATAACATTGAATGTAAATGCTATGTGATATGGTCCTTCACGTCGTGATCTCTATCCGTCGTCATCGGGTTCCGTTGCTAGAGTTCCGACGCTGTAGACACAAGGGTACTGGTGTCATTCCGGCGTGGTAGTTCGTCACCTCCATGACTATCTACTACTATGTAACAAAAGGTAATCACTTTACCTTTGCCACAACCATATCACAAAGCAACGCCCCCCTGCAAAACAAAGTTAAATGCCTCTACTTTATCTTTGCATGTTTTACGTGGCTGAATGGGCTTTCGCACAAGAACCGTTCTTACCTACGAACTTTCAGCACAACGCTGATCAAGTAGTTGTCTCTACTACACCCCTTTCGGGGCCCTCCGTTGCAAATGGCATACCAACTAATGCGAGAGAGACAGACACCCCCCTAAGCCACTTCATACGGCACAAGCCGTATGTCAAGCGTGGACCAGTCTCACGAATGAACGCGTAAAGTCGGTTGGCGGCCGCTTCATCAAGCATTACTACGGTATACACAAGTACACGTGGGAGGGTAACAACTAAAAGATCAACGCCCACACGCTACATCTCGTGTGTTCTACCCGTACTAGCATTACTACGCATAGATCTAGCTCTGATACCACTGAAGGGGTTCTGCGCATAAAAACAATAAATTTTACTCTACGCCCCTGAACCCCTGAAGCTGCCAGGACCTATCTATTAGTAATACAATAATGGGAGGAGCTTTTCGCGAACTTACCCTTGATGCTCAGGAGAGCGTGGTTGATGTAGACGAGCCGAAGCCGACCTCAAGGTCGTGATGAACTCCTTGCGCTGCTTCTAGCTCCAACGACTTGAGTGCCTCAAGTGCGACACCTCGTGGGGAGTTACACACGTCCGGTGCCTGACGATGACTCCCGCTTCCTCGATCCAGCAGCAGTTGCGGAAGTAGAGCTCTCGGATCTGAATCCCGCAGCGCGACGGCACTCCGCGGTGAAGATGTCTCTCGTTCGTGCAGTCAAGACTTGGGACCATGGTCACGAGAGAGAGAGAGGGGGAGAGAGAAAATATCAATTAGAGGTCCTCCCAAAAGTGGGGAGACCTTTAGTGATTATTGGTGTATTTTTCTAGGCCAAATACCCCACTATATATAGGGGGAGGGCAGGTACTACCTCCCTCAAAGTCCCGGGGTGGGACTAAAGGAGAGGAGGGGGTGGGGAGGTGATGGCTCAATGCACGGCGCCCAGAAAAGTGCTGGTGTGTGGTTGATGTAGAGCTCTTTGGGAATCCCAATAGGAAGGTATGATGAGCACAACAACAAGTTTCCCTCAGTTATGAAACCAAGGTTTAATCGAACCAGTAGGAGCAAGGAAACACCCCAAAGGTGTTACTAGCTGAGCTTTGGCAGGGTGCACTACCGACGTTAGTAGCAACGTGGAGACCTGCACAACACAACCACAGAACTTTGTCCCCAACTTGCGATGAGGTTGTCAATCTCACCGTGTTTTGTGGAAAACAAAGGATTAAACGTATCGAATGGAAAGAAGTAATAGTTTGCAGAAAGTAAACACAAAGCAGTAAACGGTTGTAGATTGTATGTAAAGAAAAGGACCAGGATCCATAGTTCACTAGAGGTGGCTCTCCTTAAGATAGATAACATGCTGGGTGAACAAATTATAGCGGGGCAATTGACAAACACCGAGAAAGCAATACATGCATATAGTAATCATCTTGCACTACTAGGAAACAGGTTATAGATAGACAAGATATTCAGTGGCGCATATGTAAAAATATGCGCCACAGATATATATCAGTGGCACACTAGAAACAATGCGCCACAGAAGTTTGGCACTTCAGTGGCGCAAGAAACCAATATGCGCCATAAAAGTCCATATTTCTGTGGCGCATATTTTCGTTTGCGCCACTGAAGTGTCAAACTTCTGTGGCACATATAGACGTATGCGCCACAGAAGGTTGATGGGACCAAGCAGCAAAAAAAGGAGGAGAAACATCTGTGGTGCATATGTCCATATGCGCCATAGAAAGTGATGTTTCTGTGGCGCATATAGGTTAATGCGCCACGGAACAAGCATATAGGGGAGAAAAACAGACCCCCCCCCCCCGTGAATCGCCTTTTCAGTTTTGTAAAAAATAAACAAAAATGATAGAAACTTCAAAAAAATAATTCCTTTAAGTTGTAGTTAGATTTTAGGGTATAGATCTAGACAAAATTGAAAAATATGAATTTCGATATATTTTGCAAAAATAGGTCATGACACGGTAAAACGGCTCTAACTTTTGCATACGATGTCGGAAAAAAATCTTTAACCTATCAAAATGATCGTCTCGAAATTCTCTACTCGAATCCAACGATCTATGGTCGTTATGAATTTTATAGAATCCCCAAATTCGAAAAGAGTAAAAAGTTATTTAGGGTAGAAGATTTTTTACTACAAAAAAATAAAAAAGGGGGAGAAACTTCTGTGGCGCATTTCCCCCATATGCGCCACAGAAGTCTTGGGCGGGATTCGAAATTTGAATCCCACCAGCACCCTTTCTCCCTCCCTTTTTCCTTTTTCTCCCCCTCCCCACTTCTTCTCCCCTCCCCACTTCTCCTCCTCTCCACACTTCTCCTCCTCTCCTCCCCTCCTATCCTCCACACTTCTCCCCTTCTCCTCCCTCCTCCTTCTCCACTCTCCGGCGACCTCCTCCTCCTCCTCCACCACCACCACCAACTCCGGCGACCACCTCCTCCTCCTCCTCCTCCTCCACCACCACCAACTCCGGCGACCTCCTCCTCCTCCTCCTCCACCACCACCAACTCCGGCGACCACCTCCTCCTCCTCCTCCTCCACCACCAACTCCGGCGACCTCCTCCTCCACCACCACCAACTCTGGTGACCTCCTCCTCCTCCACCAAGTCCGGTGACCTCCTCCTCCTCCTTCTCCTCCTCTTCCACCACCAACTCCGGCGAGCTCCTCCTCCTCCTCTACCACCACCAACTCCGGCAACCTCCTCCTAGACCTAGCCACCGCCCGCCACCACCACCACCAACTCCAGCCAGATCCGACCAGATCTAGATCTGGCCCGGTTTTTTTTTGAAATTTGAAAAAAACTTCAGTGGCGCATATTGGCACATTGTGCCAAAGAAGTTTGAGATCTGGCCCGCCTTTTTTTTGAATTTTGGAAAACAACTTTTGTGGCGCATATTGGCCATATGCACCACTGAAGTTTGAGACTTCTGTGGCGCATTTCGAAATGCGCCACTGAAGTTAGTTATCAGTGGCGAGGTATCAGTGGCGACTAACAAATGCGCCACAGATGTTCAAAAACGGTGCGCCACAGAAGAGCTGTTTCCTAGTAGTGTTGACTCCTTTGAGACTTGATTGGGCATTACAACATTATACATAGACCGCCGTCCAACTGCATCTATGACTAATAATCCACCTTCAGGTTATCATCCAAACCCCCTCTAGTATTAAGTTGCAAGCAACAGATTATTGCTTTACGAACTGCGTGTAAAGTAAACAATACGATTGTTCTATGAACGAAGGATTATTGTTTTCTCCCTAGTAGCAACAGCACATCTAGTACCTTAGAGATTTCTGTCACTTCCCCAGATTACCAGAGGCATGAACCCACTATCGAGCATAAATACTAACTCTTGGAGTTGCTAGCATCTACTTGGCCAAGATAGCTACTAACAACGGAAAGCATGCAAGATCACAAATAACAAAGACATGATAGAATCAATAATCAATCTGAAATAGCATCTCAATATCCATCGGATCCCCACAAACACAACATGCAGAATTACAAAGAGATGATCTTGATCATGAACGGAGTTCACAAGATCTAAACATGAAAGCACAAAGGAGGAGAACCAGCCATCTAGCTACTACATGGATGCGTAGTCCAAGGATGAACAACTCATGCATCACACCGGAGGCTTGCATGGTGATGAAGAAGGCCTCCAGGGTGAATTCCCCTCTCTGGCATGGTGCCGGGAAGAGCTTCAGATCCCTCCCGATCTAGGGATGGAGATGACGGTGGCTACAGACTCTTTTGTGGATTTTTGATCGGGCACTTAGGGTTTTTATCCCAAGGGATATATATAGGTGGAACAAGAGGCCGAGAGGTTGCCGAGAGCGGCCACACCACCCCCTGGCGCGGGCCAGGCCTACCGCGCGGCCAGGTGGTGTGGTGGCCCCCTGGCCCCTCTCCGTCTCGTACTCTTGCACTTGATGACATCCGTAAAAATAGGCACTTTGGCTTTTGTCCCGTACAATTCCGAGAATATTCATTTTCTGACTTTCTGGAACCAAAAACAGCAGAAAACAAGCAATTGGCACTGTGGCATCTTGTTAATAGGTTAGTCCAAGAAATCATATGAAAAATACTCCAAAGTTGGAACAAAACACAAGAAAGTGGATAAAACCAAGCATGGAACATCAAAAATTATAGATACATTTGCAATGTATCAACATCCCCAAGCTTAACTCCTGCTCGTCCTCAAGTAGGTAAGTGGTAAAAAGAAAGAATAATTTTTGAGGTGACATGCACCATCAAAGACTTGATCAAAGTATTTGCAAAACATTCAAAGCTGGTATCATAATACTTCAATCATAGCATGAGAGACAAAGTTCTAGCAATAATCAAAGAAACTATGATGCAACATGAAAAGGCATAAACAAAAGATTCATGAATAACAATGCTTTGCAAGACGTTTGTTTGTTTCATATAAAGAAAACATAGCATAATAGTATTCAGCTTATCCCTCAATAGAGTAGCAAATATAAATGCATAGGAGACCTTCAAAGTTCATAAGAGTGACTAGATACAATAGTTTAAAACAAGCAATATCAAAGTATGCATCAATCAACTAGTCTTAGGACAATGCACATAGAACTAAGAATGGCTACTATGCTCTCAAAGTAGGTGCATAAAGATAGAAGGTGGAGACTCAATGTAATGGTGGAAGAAAAGCCTTTGTAAAAGGAAGTAGGGATTCAAGTCTCATAAAGAGCTTCCAAAAATTATGGTACTTATAGCTTTCAGCTCTCATTGCCCCTATCATAAGCATCTTGAAGTGGTTAAGGTTAAAGTGACACAACTAAGAGGATATGCTTGACAAGTTATAAACCGAAATCTCATGCCCCTTACTTACGAAGACCGACCCTCATGCTACTCAACTTCAGTCACGAGTAAGCTCTTGTCATTGTAAGTACATGTGTATCATTAAGAACCGCCAATGGGGTACCCCTTTCACATGATATGGGAGCTTTCCCATAATCAAAATGACAAGGCAAGTAGACAATGAGCATCTCAGTGATCTTTTTATTTGCTATTTGCATAGGTTTTTATTGAGGATGCTTCATAGAGTGCTCATTATGGTGATGCTGCAAGTTTCCACCATGATTAGGCATGGCTTAGGCTAGCGGCCTAGGCGTTTCTCTAACACACATACAAACTCCATGATCTTACAAGTTCCACTTTTATTTCACACCACCGGGATTCGTAAGCAAAAGAACATGATATCAACAGGGTACAAAGTACAAGTGCAATGTTGAAAGCGTTCCCCATGGTACATGGTTCTGCTAATTTACACTTATAAAGTGCAAGCATATACGCAATAAAGAAGGACCCAATGGTTCAAGTTTATTAGATGCAAAAAAGTAAAGTGTGCCATCAAGTTCGTGAGAGCTTTAATCACTAGTTTTCTCATAACAAGTTTAATTTAGAAGGTAAACAAAAGCATGAATATACTTGGAATAACATAAGCTAGTAGGTAGGTATGGTGGAATCTTTGGAATAACTTGGTTTAGGGAGTTGGATGCACGAGTGGAACTCATACTTGGTTGTGGAGGCTAGCAAAAGACTGGGAGCGACAAACTAAGAGAGCAATAATGGCCATAGTCATGCAGAGCGACAAAACATCATTGATCAAAGCATAAAGTGATACTACAAGTTGAAAACTAAAGGATCATAAAGGCTATGGTGACTTGGGATAGTCATAAGATGGTGTGAGCATGTGCCAAGTCAACCCAAATAAAGCATCAACGGAGAATACCACTATACTATGCTTTAATATGCTAAAACAACGCATGATTCATCCAAGGCACATTAAGCAATCTCAATTGTTTATAACAAGCCATGCTAAAGCAAAGAATACTAAGCATAAATCCAAAACAATATCAAGCATGGCATGACAAAGCATAGGCCACAGTCAAAAACGAGCTCTTTTTACCACATAAGCATGAACTTTCCTACTCTTTTCCAAACCAAACCAAACTATTTGCAAACCAATGTATGAAAGAGGGGGTCCAACCAATTTATTCAGAAAACTAAGCAAACCAAAGCAAACGAAAACCAAAACGAAAATGAAAAAGAAGACGCTCCAAGAAAAACACAACTGTGCATGAAACAATAAAAATGAAGCGTTTGGAAGAAACCTGGGATTTTTATTCATGAAGAAGGGGATGCCTTGGGCATCCCCAAGCTTTGACGCTTGTACTTCTTGGATATATCTTCGGGTGACACACGTGGCATCCCCAAGCTTGAGCTTTAGTCCATTCTTCATCTCATTACTCATTCCTTCCATACACCTGAAATTTTTCCTTCATACAAAACTTCACACAATCTTTATTAGCAACATTAGTGCACTTAAGATAAATAAGTCTTAAGGTTCAGTTCTAACACCAAATAAACTTCTATTAGAACACTATCTACTGTAGCACTTCCCTCAAAAAGCTCAATTCCCCAAAAGAACTCAAGAAGGAACCAACAAGAAGCAAATGCAGAAAATGGCAGAAATCTGTCAAAACAGACCAGCAGGTAAAAACGAATTTTTTCGAAGACCTTCTGTTGCTCTAATCAAAAAGTGTTGAACTAACGAAAGTTATAGAACAACCTGGGGCAGAATAAAAAGAAATTATAGCTCAATCCAACATACAGAGCTCTCTCACGAATGTTTACGGTGAAGCACAAAAATCTGTTTAGGACAGCAACTTTCCCAATCATTACTTCTCTCTCATTAGAGGTTACTCTTGGAACAAAAAGAAAATAAAAAGGATAAGGAGAGGTTGTTACAGAGGTAATAACTTCCAAGAATCATCTAAAACTTTTGGTTATCTCCCAATAAGTACTTTTCTTTAACGCCTTTAAGTTAGGCATAAGAAGCAAGAAAAAGGATCAAGTATTCTAAAATGAAGAAGCATTAAGATCAATACCAGAAATATTTTCAACAAGGCAAGGTATATCATCCAAATAAGTTCTAGAGGATCCTCTCTCAATGCTCTTGGGTTCACTATTCTCATCAAAAGGGTATGCAGGAACAATCTAATCAAGATTCTTTTCTATGGCATCACGTATTGCTACTAGTTTAAAGGGTATTGGTATCTTAGGTTCCTCCCCATTAGGTTCGGTTTTGTTCATGTTTTCTCGTGTACCAACAACATCTACACATGAGCCTAGCATATTGAAACGTTCAAAAACTTTTCTAGCTTCCTTGGCAACATCATAGAACTCCTTAAACAAAGTTTCTAGAATAAAATCCCTCTTTTCAGGGTCCTCAATTTCTTTAAGCTTAAGAAACATTATTTGCATTAAAGGGTTGAGGTTAACAAACCTAGCTTCTAACATGTGAATTAAAGAATCTGCAACAATCTCATAGTTTGGAGCAAGTTCTACAAAGGATCTATCCTCAGTATCTTCATGCTTACTAACATGATTAAATAATTCTTCAATGTTATTTTTCCCAATTATAGAACCACTACCAATTGGAAGGTATTTCATGGTGAATGTAGGGATCAACATGGTGAGCTAAGGGAGAGGTGACTACTAAAGGAGACTTAATTTTTTCGTGTTTTTGAATAAGAAAGCAAACAAGTAAAACTATTTTTTTTGTGTTTTTGAAATAAGAAAGCAAACTAGTAAAACTATTTTTTTGTGTGTTTTTGAAGAACAAAACAAGCAAACAAAGAAAAAAGAAACTAAGCAAAACAAAAATAACAGAGTAAAGAGATTGGTTATGAGGGACTCCCCTTGTGAAGATGTCCTTGACTCCCCGGCAACGGCGCCAGAAAATTGCTTGATGGCTCAATGCACGGTGCCCAGAAAAGTGCTGGTGCATGGTTGATGTAGAGCTTGTTGGGAACCCCAAGAGGAAGGTATGATGAGCATAGCAGCAAGTTTCCCTCAGTTATGAAACCAAGGTTTAATCGAACCGGTAGGAGCAAGGAAACACCCCAAAGGTGTTACTAGCTGAGCTTTGGCAGGGCACACTACAGGTGCTAGTAGCAACGTGGAGACCTGCACAACACAACCACATAACTTTCGCCCCAACTTGCGATGAGGTTGTCAATCTCACCGTGTTTTGCGGAAAAAAGGATTAAACGTATTTGTAGAAAGTAAACACAAAGCAGTAAACAGTTGTAGATTGTATGTAAAGAAAAGGACCGGGATCCATAGTTCACTAGAGGTGGCTCTCCTTAAGATAGATAACATGCTGGGTGAACAAATTACAGTGGGGCAATTGACAAACACCGAGAAAGAAATACATGCATATACTAATCATCTTGACTCCTTTGAGACTTGATTGGGCATTACAACATTATACATAGACCACCATCCAACTGCATCTATGACTAATAATCCACCTTCAGGTTATCATCCGAACCCCTTCTAGTATTAAGTTGCAAGCAACAGATTATTGCTTTACGAACTGCGTGTAAAGTAAACAATACGATTGTTCTATGAACAAAGGATTGTTGTTTTCTCCCTAGTAGCAACAACACATCTAGTACCTTAGAGATTTCTGTCACTTCCCCAGATTACCAGAGGCATGAACCCACTATCGATCATACAACTAACTCTTGGAGTTGCTAGCATCTACTTGGCCAAGATAGCTACTAACAACGGAAAGCATGCAAGATCACAAATAACAAAGACATGATAGAATCAATAATCAATCTGAAATAGCATCTCAATATCCTTCGGATCCCCGCAAACACAACATGCATAATTACAAATAGATGATCTTGATCATGAACAAAGCTCACAAGATCTAAACATGAAAGCACAAAGGAGGAGAACCAGCCATCTAGCCACTACATGGATCCGTAGTCCAAGGATGAACTACTCACACATCACACCGGAGGCTTGCATGGTGATGAAAACGGCATCCAGGGTGAATTCCCCTCTCCAGCAGAGTGCCGGGAAGAGCTTCAGATCCCTCCCGATCTAGGGATGGAGATGACGGCGGCTACAGACTCTTTCGTGGATTTTTGATCGGGCACTTAGGGTTTTCGTCCCGAGGGCAATATATAGGCGGAAGGAGAGGCCGAGGGGGTGCCGGGAGCGGCCACACCACCACCTGGTGCGGGGCAATATATAGGGGGAAGGAGAGGCCGAGGGGGTGCCGGGAGCGGCCACACCACCCCCTGGCGCGGGCCAGGCCTGGCCGCGCGGCCAGGTGGTGTGGTGCCCCCTGGTCCCTCTCCGTCTCGTATTCTGGCACTTGATGACATCCGGAAAAATAGGCACTTTGGCTTTTCACCCATCCAATTACGAGAATATTCATTTTCTGACTTTCTGGAACCAAAAACAGCAGAAAACAGGCAACTGGCACTGTGGCATCTTGTTAATAGGTTAGTCCAAGAAATCATATGAAAAGTACTCCAAAGTTGGAACAAAACACAAGAAAGTGGATAAAACGAAGCATGGAACATCAAAAATTATAGATACATTTGCAATGTATCAGGAGGCCGCCGACCACCTAGTGGGCCCCGCGCGGGGTGGTGGGGGGGGGCTCTAGGCCCAGCCGGCCAGCCCCCTTGGTCCCTCTCCCTCTCTCCTTTCCCTAATGGGCCCTCTCCTCAGGAATTGGCCCATTAAGCCTTTTTGACCTTTAATTTATTTTCTCTTTATTAAATAATTATGAATAAATGATTAAATCAATATTTAACATTCATTCACATATCATTTAATCTCCGTGGTCATGGAACACCTTCCACCTCCACTCCGGACAACCTCCGGACTTATCGAAGCCCTTCCGGTTTTCTCCCTTCTCTTCTTCGTTGATTCCACCGATCCTATAAACACTCTCTAAGCATTATCAAGCCCTTAAGCGTGATACCCCACAGTTCGGGAACACTCCAGACATGGTCGGGACACTCCCGCACCAATGATCGACAGAGGGACCTGGATGGCCATGTGACCCCTGTGCGTTCCACGAAGATCTTTCGTCGTTTGAACCGGGATAGTCGTGTCTTATTCCCTTTGTCACTTGATACTTGCATTTCCCGAGATCTGATCAATGACATCACCATGTCCTGTTCAATATCGTTACTGAACAATGCTACTTGACTCGTTCTGACAAGTGATATCCCCGTGATCTAATCACACGCTGCGCAGCTATTGGATATAACTTCTCCGAGTGGGCCCTTGAATATCTTCCCGTCACATGGACGGACAAATCCCGCTCTTGACATATATTGCCTCTACGGTTTCCTCCGAATACCTGAACACACCTTTATAACCACCATTTTACTAGATGGTGTTTGATGCTATCTAAGCACTCTCGGGAGACAGTGATTGATATAGCCTCATGGTCTAAGGAATAGTCTACGAGGATCCATTTCTAATCATTGTAACTTGAACTTCGTGACATGATCGGGTCACGATGTTTAGGTTGGGTATTGGTTCACCATCTCATTCTCCGAATGAGATGACCTCATTTCCAACTCGCATAAATGCCACATGATCAGGAAACATGATCATCCGTTGACCAATGAACCAGTGACTAGAGTTTCACTGGGAACCCCTAGTTGTTTGTATATCACACGTGTATTGATGTTTCTAATCAACACAGTTATAGCATGATATAAAACTTAATCATAAACTATATGAAACACGATAATAGTCCTTACTACTATTTGTCTCTAGGGCATATTTCCAACATAGTGAACTATGGACCCCGATCCTTTCTTTTACCATCAATCTATAGTCAACTGTTTACTGCTTTGTGTTTACTTTCTGCAAACTATTACTTTCTTCCAACTCGATACGTTTAATCCTTTGTTTTCAGAAAAACCGGTGAGATTGACAACCTGCTATTGTGTAGTTCTTGTAAAATGTAATGTTAGTGGAAAATACTTGTGTGGATTCCCTGCTCCATAGTTACTGACTCTATCTGGTTATTCCTGAGCTAAGTTCCTGCTATTATTTCCTCCCTGGCATTGTTCTGCTATCCTGTAGTACCCGTTCAAACTCTTCATACTAGTTCGATTATAATTTTGTTGTTGCCATCTAGTTCTTCAAAAGCTAGAACACTGACTATTTTCTTTTTCTTTGCATAGAGCTCAAAAAGGCAACACTAAACATGTTGGTTTGCACAGCCTACAGTTCCACTAGCGATGTCATTATATATTTTCTGTATCTGGTGCTGGTTCGTCCTAATCAACGACATAATTATTCTTTATTATATAGTTCATTCGTGTTTTCCATTCCTACTCACAAGTTCTGGTATGCTGTGGTTATAATTTCTATGTGGTTCATTCTTAGCTACGACATTAACTGCATGCCATTGTGTAGCTCACCGCAAATTTCGAGTGACCCAACGACTCTTGCATCCCAGGAGATACCACTGCTTCCATATATATTTGCTGAAATGACCTGGCTAGTTTATACTGAAATTCTAAGAAACACTTTGTTTGATTGCTCATTTCATTGTTAGCATAATTGTCTAATGTTTGTTTGTCCTGTTCTACAGGTTCACAAGCCACATCTTTATATCTCGTATCTGGTTCTGGTTCGCCCTAGGCAACGACATAACTATCCTCTATTATATAGTTAATTCATGGTTTGCATTCATGCTCTACATGTTCGTATTATGCAGTTATAATTCCTATCTGGTTCATTCTTAGCTATGAGTAGTTTGTCTTCTTTGCTGTATTAACTTGTTATTAGTTAGTTTCAGACTGCAATTATTGCTATCACCACCAAAGAGGGGACTACAAGATCATGTCTCAAGGTGGTTTCCAATGTAGCTGTCACACTCAAAGGGAGATGTAGTTGATGGATTGGGAAAGCAAATTGAGGACTCTGCTATCAACTTGATTGGCAACTGAAATGCTGAATTTTATTTCCCTTTTGTTCATATTATGGAATATTTTTAAGAAGTTTGCAGCTGATGTAATATCTAGATAACTCGCACAGGCCATGTAGGAATTTAGTTGACGCTGTCCACAAATGGCGATACCATAACTGCGCCAGCTAGGTCGATCAGGTAACTATATAGGGTTTTGTTATTTGCCCTTCTTTTATTGCGCCTTCCATGAATAGTAAAAGATGATCGCTAATTATACTCCTTTTATGATATTTGCATGGCCTTTAGAATTACCGAAACAGTAACAACAACTGGGTAGAACAGTAACAGGCCAAAACAGTAACATGCCAAAATAGTAACAGGCCAAAACAGTAACATGCCAAAATAGTAACAGGCTAAAATAGTAACAGGCCAAAACAGTAGCAGGACAGAACAGCAGCAGGCCAGAACAGTAACATGCCAGAACAATAACAGGTCAAAATAGTAGTAGGCCAAAACACCAGTAGACCAGAACAGTAGAAATCCAGCACAGTTATAGGCCAGAACAGTAACAGACCAGAAAAGCAATAGGCTAGAACAGTAACAAGCCTGAACAGTAACAGACCAGAACAGTGGCAACAAGCACAGTAACGGGTCAGAACAGTAAATGAACAAAACAGTAACGGACATGAATAGTAGACGGCCAGAACAGTAACGAGCTAGAATAGTAAAAGGCCAGAATAGTGTCGGACCTTCTCAAAAGTGGGTCGTTCGTAGGCGGCCCAGGACGAGCTATGCGAACAGTAACGTGCTGACCGTGGGCCTTAATAGTACCGGGCCTACTTAATGCAGGATTTTAACAGGCCGCACAGTATTCAAACAATGTGGGCTTTTGTAGGCCGTAACAATAACGAGCCTGACATTCTCGGGCCACTGCTAGGCGCTTCTTTTGGGCCCATTTCAAATAGTGCGGGACAAAATAGTAACGGGCCATAATCTTATTAGAACTCCCCTTATGGGCCGGCCCACTTAATTATTAGCAGTCCTTGGCTGGGCCTGGCTTCTACCACGGTTTCTTTGGCCGTTAACGGTGTTTGACGTGGCATTTTGCATGACATCAGCAGTCAACGCGGCTGGCGAACAGATCTATGACGGAACACATTTTCGTGGCTGAAGGGTGCGATCCGCCATGGTCAGGAAAAAAATCATGGTAGATTCTTTTGTGACAGGGCTTTTACCACGATGCGCATCTGTCGTAGAAGACTTTCTAGACACAAAAATGGGCCTTCAACCAGGAAAATCGTCCGTTGTAAAAGCCAACTTTTCTTGTAGTGAAATGGGTGCATTTTCGTAACCATTTTTCCTCTAGCCACTTTTGTAAAACAAAAATCCTTTTTCTTTCTCAAACTTATCTTGGTAGGTCAGACCTCACCAAGTTTTTATCATAAAACATTTTGTAAACTTTTCCAGGGTCTTCCCATCCTCTAGTTTTGCTTCGGCTAAAACGGGGTCTCAAAAAGGGGTATGGTGGTATACACCAACTATCATAGTAGGGACAATTAGGTGTCATCAAGGGGGTTGTACTTAATAGTACAAGAGTTTAAGGGTTTGGAGGATCCAAGCCACTACCAGGTATAGATCATCATATAATAAAACAATGCAGTTTTCATAAAACAGTAGGTAAAACATGCATATGTAAAACAGTAGGAGAAGGATTTATGAGCAAGAAGGTGGCTTGCCTGAGATCAGAAAACTAGTAATATATGTCCCTAGACTTCTTAGAATACCATAATAACCAATAATAATAACCATCTTCTTCTGGTCTCCGATATAATCGCATCTATCGTCGTTATGGATCACATGCAAGCAAAACAAAGGGCACAATCAACACAAGGCATACACTCACCAATACCATATAGCAAATAGACATACAACATCACTTCAGTAAGTTTTGATAGATTGAGATCACAGCCGTTGGAAATACTTTAATTGCCTTTGTGGATTTGCCTTTCTGATTTATTTGTCAATTACCACCTAATGAAGGGGGTTTTGAACTAAGGCTTGGGTCTGTATGATATCAATATACAAAAATGATATCAACAGATAGGTATTGGAATAACAAGGCCAACAAAAGTGGTTTCGTGATTTTATCAATTTACCTTAATTAGTTATGATTATTTTAATTTAAATCACCCTAGTTTAGGTGAATAATCCCCAGAAATGATCTGTAGCTCAAATAAATTTTTTCTTGGAGTATATTGTATACCTTTGAGTGGGTGATTTGTGAGAGCTAGAATCAACTCCAAAATAATTACCATAATACCCTTGGGAAAATCCCAAAGTTAGTTGTGTAGTCAATTTGTCTTTTAAACCAGATTTATTATACAGTTCCAAATGATAGGAGACAAATTACAATGGATAGGTATTGCACATACCTTCCAGCAGAAATTGGATTCATCAATTTTGGAGTTGTAAAACTCATGTAGTGATTTATCTATTGAATTAACCCTAGATAGAGTGGTTTAATTCACCATAAATCACGAGAGGATCTATAAATTTGAAGCTCAAAGGTTTTGATTGGACTTGAAGTACCACATCTCTAAGAGTTGGAATTAGGGCAAATGGTTTTATGGTTTGGCCTAGGGAATTTTATAAAGGCATGACTAATGGATTTGTTATTTTTACTAATGTAAAACTATGGTTCACCCTAATATGAGATAAAAGATAACTGGTAGGTATTGTAAAAACCTTTTAGGGGAACTTTGACTCATCCCATTTGGATATGTATAGCTCACTGAGGAATTTATTTAGGGTAAAGGACACATTTTAGTAGATTTATTACCAGTAAGTAATGAAATTTATTTTTGGAATAGTACCAGTTCTACATGTTGCACAAAACATGTGGTGATGAGTACAAATTTATATCTGGACAAAATATGGTCCTTTCAATTTTTGAAATGATTTAAACTAAGAAGACTAGTTTGCAGATCTAGAAAAAAGAAAATAGTAAAGGGAAAGGAGGGAAAAGGGGCCAAACCTGAGGAACTGGGCCTTCTAGGAATGGATCCGGCCCAACTGGTCGGTGAAGAGAGCTGGAATGGAGATATTTTGAATGGCTGGGGTGGCCCAGCGGTCAGTGAGAGAGGGGGGGGGGGCGAAGGGGTATGATGGAATGGTGGCCGTCGGATTAAACGAAGATGGACAACACGCGAGCGTCTTCTTCGTTGCATCAGGGTGCGCTAGGAAGAAACCCTAGCAGCGATAGAGGATCGTCAGGGAGGGTTCACTGAGGCGCGCCGGCGTCAGAGGGTTTGGGGAGGAGAAGCGGCGAGGTGTGTCGATCCAGGAGAGGGGCAACAAGGATGGATTCGACGAGGGTTGATGGTTCCTGCTTCCGCGACCGCGGAATATTGTCGGGATTCGAGAGGGGTGCCCCAGTGGTGGATGCATGTCGAGAGAGGGACGAGTAATAGAGCCAGAGGTGCCTCGGAGGCCTCGGGGAGTCCCTGGCAGGCTTGCATGCGCGCAACCAAGTCAGTTTCACTGAAGAAGCTCCACATCCGACATGCACATGCAGTGGCGGCTCCGGTGTACCTAGGAAAAAAGGGGGCACGGGGATGTAGGTTAGACACAGGGGAAGATAACAGAGAAAACGAGCGGATCTGGGGAGGTCTAGATCGATGTCTACCTCCACATGAGCTTGCAGCACCGAAGGCATTCTTCGGTTGCCTGGGAGAGCAGAGGAGGAGGGGGTTCTAGAGTGTATAGGGGAGGAGAGGCGGGAGGCAGGTGAGTGAAATGGGGGTTGGTGAGAGGCTGGGGCATCCTGTGAGCTTATAACCCGAGGGGGAGAGGTCCATGGTGGACATAATCCATAAAGGCTAGGTTTTTTGTCCATGGCCTCCCCATTGGGCAAGATGAGTGATGGAGAAAGTGAGGTGGGGCCTGGGGTCGAGTAGAGAGGGCAGAGAGGGAGTGGGGTGCTGCTGCCCGCTTTAATATTAGGCTTTGTTAAATGGACATGTCCCTCTCTTTCCAAACATGTGAGGACAAGGGTGCTAGGGTTTTGTTATAGTGATTCTACTATAGCACACGACCAGAGGGAGTTATGGTGTAAGGGAGAAGTGCTTGGAAAGTTTTGGAGAGATGTGGATGAGGTTTGGTTCATGTTTTTGTAAAGTGTCAAAATGTGATATCTTGATGATCATGAGGAGAGGTGTTAGTTTTTGATCTTGTCATGATGAGATAATGGTGCTGGTAGATAGGTATGGTCAAGGTGTACCTTCAGAATTTACTTGGGATTTATTGGAGGATTTTTGATCCACTTTATATCAATTATTCAAATAGTTCTGAAATTATTTATTTGAATTCATTTGAAAATTTGAACTAGACAAGATGATTTTTTGGTTTGAGGTGATCTCAAATACCAAGTCATGCATTGGAGAATTTTCCCAAGATTTATACTGATAGAAAAGTATTTAAAACATTTATTTTCTTGTTTCTGCCATTAAAGAAAATGGGGAAAAATAAATAATTAAACTCTTCAAAAATATTTATTTTTGAAGTGGAAAGATAGAGGATGATACTTAGGCCTCAGATGTGCCTGAAGTTGGATGAGTGATTTGGATAAATATAAACTTTCTTTTATAGAAGGAGTTTTGAGGTTATTGTCAAATGATAGGATTAATTAGTTTTTGGTCCAAATTAATATGGAAAACCTTTGATAAATTTATATTTTCATGGTAGATGATGTCCACAAGATTTATCCGTCATTTGTAACCTTGGGTGATGGAAATAAAATTTGATTTTGGTAGAAAAGAAGGAATAAAGGATCTAGGGTTGTGTTAATTTTATACCTTCAAAACCTTGTTGGATCTTGGAGACCAGAGCTCCTCTTTGGTCATGAGATATATGTATGGATAGATCAAGTTATGTAGATCACCATGGAGAAAGTAGTTGAGGTTGATCATGGTTGATATCTCCAATGATTGATGAAAAACTTTGAATAAAATAAGGGTGCCAAAACAGATTAACAACTAGCCTTCAAAACAAAGTGGGGTTTGGAAGCATAAGGCTCCAATTGAAAAAAGTGAAGTAGATATGGATATACCTTCATAGTAGATTACAATCATGCCAAGAGTTGGTCAAAAGAAGATAGTATGAAGATGTGAGCTTCTACCAAAGTAGGCATGTTGATAAGATTTGTAGGAATTATTATTTTCTTGCCTACAAAACCATCAATAACAAGTGTGTTATATGATGGTATATCCAAGGGAAATAGTGGTCTTTGGTAATCCTTATGATTTCCTACAAAATGGTTCAAGTGCATTTCCAAAAATGCAGAAGGATTGGAAATGAGGGAGTCCCAAAGATGTGATATTGATAACAGTTTTCCAGACTGGAGTCTGAACAAGGTAAGGTCCTTGGCATCTCTACCAAGGGTAGAATTCAAAAGCTTTATAAAAAGGTTTTGAAAAACCTAGAGGTAAGAGTAGTTGAAGTTCTGTCTTGAAAACATAAGGATATTATAGTATATAGATCTCCATAATGTGGTCAATAGAGGCTACTAAAATAGTTAGGGTTGCAAAGACATCTTGGCTCAGATTTTTGATATGCCAGAACATTGGAGAATATGTAAAATAAGCCAAGATAGTTTTGGTGAAATAGATTTTGTCAACTAAGGGTAAGGTAAGGAGTCTATCATCTAATGCATTGCCAAATGCATACACATAGACAAACAAACAACCGACCATTGCATCACTTAACAAGAAAAAGTTTTTGTTCCCCCTGATTTTTGCATTTTAGACAACTAATTAAGGTTGCTGAAATTGGGATGTTACAAGGACCATGGTGGGGGCTGGCCGGCGGCGCCTCCCCCCACCTCCTCCCTTGTTTAGTCCCACTCCGGGACTTTGAGGGAGGGAGTGCCTCCTCTCCCCCTATATATAGTAGGGTATTTTGACCAAATAATACAACATAATATTCAATAAAGGTTTCCTCACTTTTGAGGAGACCTCCAATTGATATTCTCTCTCTCTCTCTCTCTCTCTCTCCCCCGCGACCGTGGTCCCAATTCTGGACTGCGTGAACGAGAGACATCTTCACCACGGAGCACCGTCATGCTACGGGATTCGGATCCAGGAGCTCTACTTCTGCAACTGCTACTAGATTAGGGAAGCGGGAGTCATCGCCAGGCACCGGATGCATGTAACTCCCTACGAGGTGCCACATTTAAGGCACTAGAAGTCATTGGAGCCACATGAGCGCAAGGACTTCATCATGACCTTGAGTTCGGCTTCGGCTCGTCTACATCAACCACGGTCTCCCGAGCATTGACAACACTTTTCGGTCTTCAAGGGTAAGTTCGCGAAAAGCCCCTCCCATTACTGCATTACTAATAGATAGATCCTGGCAACAAAGGGGGTTCAAGGGCGTAGGGTAAAATTTATTGTTTTCATACGCGAACCCCTAAAGTGGTATTAGAGCTAGATCTATGCGTAGTATTGCTAGTACGGGTAGAACACACGAGATGTAGCGTGTGGGCGTTGATCTTTTAGTTGTCACCCTCCCATGTTACTTATGTATACCGCAACAATGCTTGATGAAGCAGCCCCCAACCGACTTTACGCGTTCATTCGCGAGACTGGTCCATGCTTGACATATGGCTTGTACTGTATAAAGTGGCTTTGGGGGTGTTTGTCTCTCTCGCATTAGTTGGTATGCCATTTACAATGGAGGGCCTAAAAGGGGTGTAGTATAGAAAACTACTTGATCAACATTGTGTGAAAGTTCGTAGGTAAGAACGGTTCTTGTGCGAAAGCCCATTCAGCCACGTAAAACATGCAAAGATAAAGTAGAGGCGTCTAACTTTGTTTTGCAGGGGCCGTTGTGATGTGATATGGTTGTGGCAAAGGTAAAGTAGCTTACTTAAGTTGCTAAGTAGTAGTAGACAGTCACGGAGGTGATGAACTACCACGTCGGAAGGCACCGATACCCTGGTGCCTACGGTGCCAGAACCCTGGCGCCGGAATCCGGAGGCACAAGATGGAGATCACACCAAGAAGGACCATATCACATTACTCTTACATTCAATGTTCATTGTTTGTATATCTTATTGTGTGATAGTATTAGACACTCGATGGTAGCCTAATAAGATGGTACCTAATAAAATAGCAATGTAAGTGTTCTCCCTTAGTGTGCACCACGTAGAAAGTTCTTCGGTAGGAGGCAACGCTGTGATGATCGGGTGTCAGACATATCTACATTCGCATACAGTGGGTGTAAGCCATGTTGCACAATGAATACACTAAGGTTGAGTTGGCGAGCCTAGCATGTGTAGCCATGGCCTCGGAACACAACGATCGAAAGATCAAGCATGAGTCACATGAATGATGTGATCGACCAGTAAAGTCCACCCTAACACCCACATTGATGGCCATGACGATCGTGAGAGATGTGGGGAAAAGGGATCGTGTAATCACTAGAACCCTTCTCGGGATAGGTGTTTTTAGTGAAGTTATTATTTAAATCATTTAATTTTAAACTTAGTCTAAATTCCTTTTTGCAATTATAAATGTAGAAAATGGTTCTCCCCGATGTTACCTTCCCTATTGACAATTGTTAAAAGGAGAAAAGCTCAAGTTCGATGGATCCAACTTTTCTATGTGGGTTGCGTGTCTCCATGTTCTCCTTAGCGAGAATGACGTGGTCGACTACATGCTCTACGAGATGTATCTGGAGCAGCCCTATTTTCATGAGACCAAGAGCAGCGGGATCACCGCTGCTATCATCGTGTGATGGCCACATTCATATCAGTAACGATGCGCTTCAGAATGGTTGATGAGCTGTGGCCGATTGTGGGTAGCATTAATCCTTGAACGGTTATGGCACAACTTAGATCATATTTCGTGGAACAAGTGCGCATATGGGAGCATGAGCTCATGGGAGATCTCCTCTCCATAAAGATGGAGGAGAACTCTTCACTTGACGAACACTTGGTACACATGCATGATGCATACATGAGGCCTGCATACT
Source organism: Avena eriantha (assembly GCA_910589775.1). Lineage (NCBI taxonomy): Eukaryota > Viridiplantae > Streptophyta > Magnoliopsida > Poales > Poaceae > Avena > Avena eriantha. Next base: position 156,033,977 of record OU342746.1, on the reverse strand, counting down.
TCCTGGATAACTGGATGATGAGCTCTTTTGCAAATGGCGTTGTGCTGCAGTTGCTGCCACCAAGCTACCAAGCACATGCCATGATTTGCATCATGAGAGGCGATGCGGAAACACATGATTTCCACAGGTTCATACCATATCTCAGGAATGTGAAGGTTGAACCCATTGTGGGTGAGGTCATCAATGACAAAGGTATATATTTGATATAAAATTTTATAAATGTTATAATCTTGTAGACACATATTGCAGTGTTAAGTATATTTGATACTTGTTCTGTTTTGCTGAAAATAGGTCCTTCTGCATTAGAGGTGCTTGCTAGAGAGGAGGTGACACTGCGCGTTGATGGTGAGAATGATGATGATGGCCAACGCCACTCCCCCCTCGACATTTATCATTTAGTTTATGTGTTTGGATAGTTTTTGTAATCGATGGATTGTGAACTTCTTTAGTGTGTCTCACATTTCGTGAGACGGTTATATATTGGAGTTTGTAACAAATAGTTGTTCTGCTTCAATAAATGATTTCTATGTGTGTTCATATCTTGTTAGATTATGTTTAAATTATCCTTAATTTTAAACTAATTGATAATGCATGAACATTTGTAAAATATTGAAAATGCCTTGAAAATTACCCAACTTAATGATATATTCTTTACTGAATGAAACCATTGTTTAAATTCAAAGTTATATTGATAATATGTGAAAGACACTTGTATTCTTGTCACATATGAACCATGCCAAGTTTGGCAAGATAACATAAACACCATGTATTACGTGAATACGAAGTGTTTGATGAATTGTTAAAAGAGAATACATATTCGATGTATTGTATTTCAACAAAAATGGTAATTATCATTATATGATCGTTTAAAATGTGTAAAGAAGTTTACTAAAGGAAACATGAGCATGAAACTATTTGATATGATCAAAGAATTTCAACATATGAAGGGTATAAAGATAAAAGAGAATCTAATTACTACGATTTGATCAATAGTAATGAAGTTCAAAGTTATAAGATTGTCATAAAGAAAATTGTGAAATGCAATGCGTTTGAAACGTCAAAATGTGAAGCATCACAAAGTGATATTAGATATCAAAGTGGGTGAATAAATGGAGCCAAATAAATCGTTGTAGTGTAGACGTAAAGACCATTAGTTAGAAATAGTTAGCACTCAATTAGAATATATAGTGAACCATCTGAATTCATGAGATCGGCGCCATATATTGTATGGATCGTCGTGGAAGTTTTGGGTTTATTCGATATAACCAAAACAATAGCGAATAAGTCCTTATAGAGTATTCATTGGAAAAATGAATACGAAATCCATGGCTAGAACCAAAAGAAAGGCAAAACTAGTGTTGCTTAAATTTTAGTGCTTTTTGAGAAAGTGTGTGTTCTCGAATATGAAGCTTATGGAAGATAGTGAAAAACACGATGAGGATTCAAAACCCTGCATCAGAGTGTTGAGAAGTGCAATGGAGAGCGTTCCTAAACGATTTTCTTCACAAAGGAAAGAATCAATGATAATGATCATTGTGTTTTCCCTTCTAGTGTTTTCACTACATGAAATAGGATTCAAAATGTACCCCATATCCCGTATGGAGACATTTGTGAATCATTTCTCATGATTACCTGAATATGACATACCTACGAACTACTAAGGAAATAATGGCGAACTCAAATTATAAGAAATCCTAAAGATAAAATTCACTAAAGATTAGAAAGCAATTTATTGCTGAATCTTAATAAGTAAAAGGGTTACTTGAATTTCCAACCGACTGCAAAGTCGTGAAGGAAAGTGAATGACAAAGGCATGATTTGTCATGAAAAATGTATTGGACAGATTCAAATGAATTCGATTCAAAGGTGTTGAAAGTCTAGTGGATTTAAAACTAGTAAGGTACTAGTATCTCATAATAAATCTCTCAAGTTTGATATTTGATCAAAGGATTTTGAAGTCATTGAAAATAGTGAGTGGATATGCAATTTGCAGGAAATTTACTAGGAGCTATGAAAGTCTTCCTAAAACAATATGTAAATGATATATTTTTGAGTGGGAGCAATATAAGTCTCGAAGTCAAGTATGTTGGGAACATATTTTGAGTGGGAGCTTAAAGAGTGATTCTTAAGTGTGTATATGACACATTAAGAATAAAATCGCAAGTATCGATAAATAATGATTTATAGGGATTATAAGTTGATAGTAAGTATATTACGATATTATGTAGTATTACTAAAAGGGATTCTGAAAAGAGTTTCGGAATAGGAATTGATTCAGGACTAGCCCTTGGTCAATTCAAATTAGGAATAACATTAAGTTGAACATCGATGGTTGAAAGAAAAAAAAGGATGGTCATCATCCACTATGTTAAATACATAGGTTCTGTCTTGAAAAACCATGATGGCAACTTAACATAATATATGATCCAAGAAGGAACATTTTAAAAGTGATTGAACACGAATCACGGAACGTTGAGCTAAGTTTTTCCATAGTGTCTAATTGAGAACTGTAGACATGTTTCGAAATCCATGAAGGATGACATATCTTAAAATCATAAATGTTGGGGATATGCTATATGGGTATCCTCATAGCATGTCACCAATCCACCTAACCCGGGTGGCCCATAGTTGGTAGTAAGGCCTATGGCCTGCTGGGCGGCCCAGTTAGACGGATCCAGAAGGGATGCCAATGATGGATAAAGGAAGGCTACACAGGAATCACCGACATACTCGGAGCCTTGGAGTACAAGACACGAAAGACTAGTTCGTGTAGGTGTAGGACTCTTTACCTTGTCTAGAAAGGACCTTTCCCTGTAAACCCTAGGTATTGGCGCCTTTATAAGCCGGCCTGCAGGAGCCTTTAGGGCACAACTTCTCTGATTTCTACGTACAACGTGCAACACCTCGCACAGGGAACCTATCTCTGTAACTCGGCATATTGCCATTATAGTGATTTATAGCAGGAGTAGAGTTCCGCCACCGTTGTGGGACTTGAACCTGGGTAAGATGTGTTACCTCGTACCCGCCAACTCTCTGCCTTACCCTACGTCTCTAAAAACACACTGTGAGGATCCCTCCATGGCGTACTCATCGGCAATACCACGACAGTTGGCGCCAACCATGGGGCAAGAGGCGCTTCGAGCTCTACACCGGGCGAGGTCCAATCTCTTCACAGGAATTGGCGATACGGTAGCCATCGACCGCGTTCTCTTCTCCGGCAACGTCCCGATCGTCCCTCCAGATGAGTTTTGGGTGCTAGCGAAGTTGAACCCCACGCGCTGCTCCGTCATCCCCTTCGGAGACATCCACATCTTCATCGGCGAAACTGACTTGGGTCCTAGCTCCTAGGAAGTCGGAAACTCGTCAAGCCCCGCACGGACCACCTATGAGCAGGACACATTTGTGGAAGGATCTGGGCCATAACTCTCTTTGGAGTATGGTGGCTCGGATCAGGAAAATTCAAGGCCCACCCAAACCGCCCTTGTGCAGAATATAAAGGTGGAAGGACCCCGCAAATCCGCTTGGCTTCCCTGAGCGTTAGAGATGCGCAGGTCACACTTTGTCGGCATCGTCACCATCTTCAATCTGGCCAGATGCGTTCAAAGGGATGGGGAACCTCCCCGTGAATACCTTGCCAGATGGATGAGAGTGAGGGAAACCCTAGAGGGCGACTGCACCGACGAGCTCGTGTACCACTTCGGGAAGGGCTCACGCTTGGAACACGCAGGCCCTCTCCCCCTTGGTGAGATGGTTTCCATCGTCAATGAATATGCAGATGCCAATGAAGAGGCCATGGAAGCAGTCGTCGTCATAGCCGGAGGAGGAAACATCAACAACCCGCCTCCATCACCCTCCACGTACGCCATTGCCAACACCGAAGCCAACTCCGACTCCGTCCTCCACGCGCTTTACGCCGACATTAGTATGGATGTCGGTGGCTCGGACACTAACTTAGAGGAATACGAGGCTGTTATGAGGAAGATAGAGAAGGAGATCGAGAAGGAGGAGCACGCTGAGAAGACCAACACTTCCCACCAGGTGCTAGTCGCCATTAGGAGCGTGGTGGAAGAAGACGGACAAGAACGGGAATGTGAGAGAGCTCCTCACACGCCACCGGTCACCAGAGTAGCAGCAGCTAAAAAGGCCACCGAGCCTCCGGCTCTAGCCAATGCTCTGCCTCCTCCCGCTACCCGCCAGCCACCGACGCAGGAACTTACCACAAACCCTAATACGGCCCGACAATCGAATCAGCCGCTAGTGCCACCGTTAACATCTGCAACTGGCAACCCACTAGCCACTCCTGCCGACAAAGCAATCTACGACACACTTCTCGTCGAAACAATCACCGTCGCCCATATCCGGAGCGTTACGGAGCTTGATGAGAAGCATGCAGAAATCTTGGCGGAGGCCAAGTGCATCGTGGAGCAAGGTGCTAAGCTGGACGAAGACATGGCTAAGGCACAGAAATCCATCAAGGAGGAAAGAGCTATGGAGGCCGAATACAAGAAATTGTTGTTAAAGCATAAAGCAAAGAAGGTACCAGCTCACGTCGTCCAAGATCTCGTCATGCCAACTCCCGCTCTGAACATCGCCGTCACCAAGACCCTCCTGGAGCAGGACAGGTCGCCAGAAGCAGTTGCTCAGGTGTACGTCCTTGTTGCTAAGGTATGCAAGCAACAGGAAAATGCCGCCTCGCAGAGGCTTGAGTCCAACCCAGAGCTTTGCCAGTCAACCCTGAACAGCCGCAGAAGGCCAAAATCTCCCCGTGATGAAGGATCATGCAGAGGCTCTATAGAGTGAAGACGGAGGGAGGCACGCAACATGACTGCCGTTATCCCCATATCCTCCGACAACGGAGAAAAGGCTCGTCCCCGTAGTTTGCCACCACCACCATCTCGACGTCACGATGAATCAAAGCCGCGCCACCGCACACGCATGCCACCTCCAAGGCGGTCCCATCCCGGTATCGTTATACGCGATCAAGGCGAATAGCCTCGGCAGGCCAGAGAGCGCAGCGGCCATGACAGACACAGAAGTAGGTCCCACAAGGAACCACCACGTCCGACAAGCAACAACAAGAGAGCTAACCCACCTCCTCCACCGCCGCCATCGCCACCTAGCAACCATCATGGTAGAGGGCATGGCGGGTCTCACAAACCGCGCCACAACTCCCCTCACCATGACGGAAAAGGGAAGCAGCCAAAGCCATATGACACACGATCACGGCTGGACAAGATCCAAGAAGCTCGGGAGCTCCCATACCTTGGGCCACGTTGTTTTGGACCAGTCATATGGGCCACAACCTACCCCAAGGGCCACCAGATAAACAAGACCATCAAGCCCTACAATGGCACCACCAGGCTAGCAACGTGGTTGCAGTACTATAGCGAAGCGATCCAGATCGCAGGGGGAAACCCCAATGTCGCCGTCAAGTACCTCCCACTCATGTTGACCGGCACCGCCCGTCAATGGATCGATGACTTACTGGAGAAATCAATATGCAATTGGTTGGACATGCATGAAGTGTCCACCAAGAATTTCGAGGGTACGTACAAATGTCCCTGTACTGTTGGAGACCTACAGTTGTGTGTGCAAGAGAAGGATGAAACCTCCCGTGCTTACCTCTCTCGCTGGCTGGATATGAAAAATTCCTGCGCAGGGGTGCACGGACAGACCGCTATGGCCGCCTTTATTGATGGACTGGAAAATGGTACTTTGCTCCGACATATGTTGAAGCGTAGGCAAGACAACAATGACCTCAACCTCAACGCAATGATCGCCATGGCTAGCGAGTTCGCCGCTGCTGATGATGATGCACATGGATCGTTGCCGGTGATACCAATCCCTACCCAGGCCAAGAAGAACAACAATAACAAGCAGAAGAATCCACCCGAAGAGAAGAAAGTAGCCAACATGGTCGCCGCAACGTTCACTGGCAAAGGCAATGGCGGATAGTGTGGACGTAGTCGGGAAGCTAGCAATGGCCAACAGAGAAGTGACACTACACCCTCAGCGCCCCGCGTTCCCCAAACGTACGAAGAGTACCGTGATATGCCGTGTTTCATCCATCTCGACGCCAATGGAAAATCCACCCACACCAATCGCTAGTGCAAGTTTGTCAATGATCTCAAGGAGGACCCTGGGTCCAGCTACAAGCGAAGTCGGAAAACAGGCCCCATAGAAAGGGCAAAGGGAAGAAGAAGGAGGAAGATCCCAAGGAATCAAGCGATATGGACGAAGACGTGGACCCAAAATCTTCCGACAAGGGAGAGGATAAAGGGAAAAATCCCTTCGAAAAGAAGGCTCCATGTTGCCACACCTTCCTTGGCACTCCAACCATCCGGGCCCAAAAAACCTCTTTGAGGATACTGATGGCTACCCTCCCTCCAGTTCCCTAGTACGTCAGGTGGTCGGAAGTTCCAATCACTTGGGATAGGAATGATCACCCAAAACTCATCCCAACAGAGAACTAGTATGCCATGGTCATCAACCCATTGATTGACGACACGGAGTTAACCAAGTCCTCGTGGACAGTGGAAGCAGCATCAACATCATGTACCTGGATACACTTCACAAGATGAACTTGATGGAGACCCAGCTAACGAAGAGCAACACCGTGTTCCATGGGGTTGTCCCTAGCTGACAAGCAAATTCCCTGGGCTGCATCACCCTTCCGGTTGCTTTTGGTGATGTAAACAATTACCGCCAAGAACGCATGACATTTGAAGTGGTGCCCTTCGAGAGCGTGTACCACGTCATCTTCGGACGTGACATCTTCCACTCCTTCCTCGCAAGGCCATGCTTTTTCTACAACAAACTCAAGATTCCGGACCAAATGGCGTCATCACCGTTGACGGAAGCTTCACCAAGGCACGGGAGTGCAAGCTTAGCGAAGCCGCTTTCGCCGAAGTAGTCCTCTACGGTGAGGAGTTCAAGGAGATCCAAAACCAGGTCGATGCCTCGGAGATGCCGGCTTCAAAGAAGCAGATCACTACTGCCGAACCTGCCTTCAAGGCCGCCTTCAAGACCAAGTAGGTGGAGCTTGTCGAAGGTTATTCCTCCAAGACCACCGCCATTGGCACGGACCTAGATCCCAAATAGAAAGCACGCTCATCTTGTTCCTCCATGAGAATATGGACATCTTTGCCTGGCAACCTGCCGACATGAAAGGTGTACCTAGGGAACTTGCTGAGCACAGCTTGAATATTGATCCTAATGCCAAACCTGTGAAACAACCTCTATGATGCTTTGGTGATGAAAGATGAAGAGCTATAAGCAAACAAATAGATAGGTTACTTAAGGATGGCTTTATCCGAGAAGTTATTCACACCCGCTGGGTGGCAAATCCTGTACTTGTCCCCAAAAAGGGAACCAATGAATTAAGAATGTGCGTTGATTACACTGGCTTGAACAAAGCGTGTCTGAAGGATCCATTTGCTTTGCCTCGCATTTACCAAGTCATTGATTCGACGGCTGGCTCAGAACTTCTGTGTTTTCTCGATGCCTATTTAGGATACCACCAAATCCGGATGCGAAAGTCAGACCAATTGGCCAGTTCATTCACCACACCCTATGGCACGTATTGCTACGTCGCGATGCCCTTTGGGTTGAAAAACGCTGGTGCTACGTACCAGCGGACGATGCAACGTTGCCTGCACAACCAAATAGGTCGCAACATACATGCTTACGTGGATGACATCGTGGTAATGTCAAAGAAATCAAATGATCTTATAGCTGACTTGCAGGAAACCTTTGAAATCTCCGGAAATACAACATGATGCTGAACCCAAAGAAGTGCTTCTTTGGGGTACCATCTGGCAAATTGTTGGGCTTCATCATTTCGCATCGCGGAATTGAGGTGAACCCCGGGAAAATCAAGGCCATTCTTGACATGAAACGCCCGACATGCCTGAAGGACATACAAAGGCTCATAGGCTGCATTGCAGCAGTAAGCCGGTTCATCAGCCGACTTGGTGAGAAGGCTATGCCGCTCTACAAGTTGCTCAAGAAGGCGGTCAAATTCGCATGGACGGACGAAGCTGACGCAACACTTCAGGAGTTGAAGAGAATACTCTCCTCCCCACCTATACTTGCAGCACCGGTACCAAGGGAGCCTATGTTAGTGTACATGGCAGCAACCAACCGGGTAATCAGCATCGTCATCATGGTGGAGCGCAAAGAACCAACACACGAATACGAAGTTCAGCGACCCGTTTACTATGTAAGCGAGGTCTTGATGGAATCCAGGCAGCATTACCCGCACTACCAGAAGATAGCTTATGGAGTTTTCCTTGCTTCTCGTAAGCTAAGGCATTATTTCAAGGAGCACCCCATTACAGTAGTGAGCAAAGCTCTACTGTCCAACATCATCAACAATAGTGATGCTACAAGGAGAATGGCAAAGTGGGGCATTGAACTTGTCACCTTCGACATCACCTACAAGCGACGTGACGCTATCAAATCAAAAGCATTGGCAGATTTTCTTGCAGATTGGACAAAACTGCCAGAAGACACTCCTCTGCCAGAGCCAGAGTATTGGGTCATGCACTTTGACGGATCAAAGTTACTCAATGGCCCCCGGGGCTAGCGTATTATTGTAATCGCCAACACGGAAGAAGTTGCAATACATCCTGCAGATCCACTTCAACGCTACAAATAACATGGCGGAGTACGAGGCCCTCATTCACGGACTTCGCGTAGCCAAGGATATTGGCATCAAGCACATAGTTTGCTGTGGAGATTCCGACTTGGTTGCCCAGCAAGTAGCTGGCACCTAGAACGCGCGGAACCCTGTGATGGCGGCATATCGAGATGAAGTAGACGAAATAGCCAAGTGCTTCGACGGCTACGAAGTCAAATACGTCAAAAGGGACTATCTACAAGACATAACTTTTCCCACCGACGAAGTCGAAAGCCAGCAAATAGTACGCAGAGCAAAAGGCTGCGTCATCATTGATGGCTAGCTATACAATAGAAGTACCATAGGAGTTTTCCTACGGTGCGGCTCCCAGCAGCAAGGTATTGAAATCCTTAGAGAAATACATCTCGGAGATTGCGGGCATCACGCCGCTCCCCGATCGTTGGTGGCCAAGGCCTTTCGACAAGGATTCTACTGGATAACTGCTAAGGCGGACGCCGACAATTTGGTACAAACATGCCTTTGGTATCAGTTTTATGCAAGACAACCAAATGTTCTAGTTGAAGAATTGCGAACAATACCAACAACTTGGCCGTTCGCAGTCTGGGGGCTGGACATGATGGGGCCTTTGCAGAGAGCACCCTGTGGATTCACACACTTGCTAGTAGCAGTGGATAAATTCACGAAATGGATTGAAGCTAAGCCCATTAGAAAGCTTGATGGGGCAACAACCTTAAAGTTTGTCCGAGATCTAGTGGTGAGATTTGGTCTGCCACATAGCATCATCACCGACAATGGCAGAAATTTATCTCGGAGAAGTTGAGGAGTACTGTCATGAGAAAGGCTTCCGCCTTGATATCATCTGTGGCACATCCATAGTCAAATGGGCAAGTTGAAAGGGACAATGGACTAATTCTGCACGGAATCAAGCCACGCTTAGAGGCACCGCTACATAGAGCAGCTGGAGCCTGGGCGGAGGAACTACCATCTGTCTTGTGGAGTTTACGAACAACACCCAACAGATCCACCGGCTAGACTCCTTTCTTCATGGTTTATGGAGCAGAAGTAGTTCTCCCATCCGACATCCTCCATGACGCATCAAGAATTTCCACCTACAAGGAGGATCACGCTGAAGAATCCAGACGATTATCTGTGGACCTACTTGAAGAAGAGCACGTGCTGGCATGCCAGAGATCTGCCGTCTACCAGCAGAAGATGCACGGCTACCATAGTCGTCGTGTAAAGCATCACTCGTTTAAAGAAGGGGATCTGGTGCTTAGACTCAAGAAGGAGAAACCACACAAATTATCCCCACGTTGGGAAGGACCGTTCGTCATAAGCAAAGCATTGCTCAATGGTTCCTATTACCTCATCAATATTCGTGAGTTGAAAGATAGGCCAAAAAATTGCAAGCGCAAGCAATGTGACCCCGATGATGATTACCCGGAGACAGATCGGCCATGGAACTTAGCACAGCTACGTCCCTTTTATACTTAGCACATTTATAGTATGTAATAAGTTTCTTATATGATCAATGAAACAAAGCATTTGGTCCACTCATATTTTGTGAGTCTTTTACCTCCTTTAGTTGTTCGTTTTTGGATCATATATACCCTTTATGCGCAAGGTTGCATTTGCCCTTGTGAAAATTCCGCCTATGGGCGTTAGCTTAAGTTTTCTGGTCTACACGCTTTCTGAAGTTTTTATGTGGATTTCAGAGTAGTGACTTTTTGGCACTCAAAGCCGACGATTTTGTTCTTAGGTTCTTGACAGTGCTATTAAGCATCATCGCCTAAGAGCATAGTTCTGTGCTGTGAGTCTTCCGTTTCACGAATGGTCAAGTATACGAACCAGAATAATGGATAAGCCAACACTTTCTTAAAAAATATATACACATGCTGGAAAACAAATAAGTTGCCGGAAGCTTGAGTACAAGTTTTTCCTCCTTAGACAAGAATAAGTTTTTTCGCATACATTTTGCAGAGATACATTTAATACAAACATTTTTTTCATGGCTCTACTACAGGGGGCTTCATGGTGGCATCATCAGGAGAGCCAGGCCGGGACAGCTCATCAAACTCTAAAGGAGAGGGGCTAGACTCAGATGATCCCATGTCATCATCTAGGATCTCGGTAGGCATGAAGACATCAGCCTTGACCATCTTGGCAACCCTGGTATCGAAGCCGGCAAGAGAGTTCCAGATAGTATCACTATCGATCTCTCATCCTACCTCGTCCAGCTTGGGCATGTCAGAGGTCACCAAGTCGATGTCGGCATTGTCATAGTGAGCCTTGACCAAGGACAAGGTCATCCTAGCACCAACCTGAATGCAAGAGGCTTTCCAGTCCTTGATTTTCTCGGGGGCTCGGCAGGATTTCCGCATACTTGGCCGCTAAGTCTGCCGCCTTGATATTGATGCCCAGAGGTTAAGCTATCTCCTTGGCTTACGCGATGGCGGTGCTGACGAAGTTGCTAGCAAGAATCATGTGTTCCTTGGGACTCGGAGCACCCACACCCAAGTTGGCTAAGTCAATGGGAGCTATGATTTGCACAAGCATACAAGGACCATGCGTATACATAAGTCAAATGGTTATCCAACTTAAAGAAAAAAGACCAAGACGGAGAAAGGTTACCAAAGATGCTCGTTTCCTCTTGCTTGCATGTCTCCACCAAGTCATTGTGCTCCTTCTGGACTAACTTGAACATATTAAGATTCCTAGCATTCTGCTCTTTGGCAGCTTGGTTCTGGTCTTTGAGTTGTGCAATCTCATCCTTTATGCACTACATCTCGACGTCCGCAGACTCTTGCATAGCCTTCATCGTCGCCTCATGGCCCTTGACGGCCTCAGCCAGGTCCTTCTTCAGAATCTTGTTTTCATCATCAAGATCCTGGATATGCTTGGATTGCTCGACGATGCACTTGGCCTTAGCAATGGCTTCTGTAAGACGGAAATAAGAAAGTGCTATCAGAATACGGAAGAAATGATTCAATGAGAAAAGCAAGGAGCTATTGTAGGAAACATAATCTCGCTATTTTTGATCTATTCCTTTAGGAATTTGGTTTTACCCTGCTCAAGGTCCATCTCCTTCCGAAGAGCAGCAAACCTCTCATTGGTGGCTATCCTCCGTTTATTGTCATTCTGCACATGATATAAGCATGCTTAGTTTCTCTAAGAGTGTCTAGTCAGAACTATTCAGTTTCAACTAAATTCTCGGGGGCTACAATACATGATTTTAAAGTACACTAGTTTCTCTAGAGCATCTAGTCGGAACTTAGCAGTTTCAACTAAACGCTTGGGGGCCACACAGACAAATTTTACGCTTAGTTCTTTGGAACACTCAGGCCAGTAACTATTGTATTATCCACCTAAGAGCTGGGGAGCTACAGTGGGATATAATACACAAAGTAAAGCAAGTGAAGTTCAAAAAAATTACGATGGCAATTATCCTGAGATTGTTGGCCAGATGAGCGTAGGAATCATGGAAGGTCCGGGAATTCTTGTAGATTGCATCGGCCTGTTTGATGAGGTCATCTAGGCTCAATGTCAGAGGAGTCGCAGCCAATGGAGAGGTTGAAGCCGGAGGCATGGATGAAGCCCTAGCTGCATCCTGCACATTCAAGGCAGTTTATGGATCGGAGGCTCCCGCCTGGATCACATCTTCCACGTCCACCTCTTCCACCACTTCCTTCCCTCTCTTAGTGGAATCCTTAGCCAGAGCTTCAGCCACTTTAGAGGAGGTACTCTCCTGCATCGCCTGGCCGCTCGGAGCAACGTCTGCCTTGACGGAGCCTGAGACATCAAGATTTGGATTGATATCTGTCTCCATGGCGGAGGTCTCAGGGATGACGGGGGATGACGACCCAGCAGGACATGGCAGCAGGAGTAGGGGGAGAGGGCATGGCGGATGGACCCGTGGTCAACATGTCACGAATGTTTTTTGACCCTCCAACATCTTTGGAGGATCACTTCAAACTAACACTGGCTTTCCTCCTGAAACGTACAAAGTATAAGTACAAGAATTGAAAAAAGGTGTGAGCTGAAAAATAAAGCCGGAGAATGAAAGTACTTACTGCACGGCAGGAGCCTTGGTGAGGGAAATACCGGTGGACTTCTTCTTCTCTGCCTCTAAGGCGGCAGTGGAACGTTTGGAGACTCCACTCTCCGTTTTCTTCTTCTTCTTGGCCTCAGCAGCAGTGTCAGAGGTGGAGCTCTTCTGCTTTCGCGCTGCCAGAGCTGGTTGATCCTTGGAGGCGTCGTCGTCGGACACCACCTGGATATCCTTCAGCTTTGGATCATAGACCTGGGAGACCATTTGATCCACCGCTAAGGTCGCCAGCTGGGATACAGAGGAGTGTTAGATGGACCACTTCAAGTCGGAAAAACCTTAGAGCATATAGCGAGCAACAAAGGAAACAGAAGCTACCTTGGGGCATGTACCGCAATCGAACATGTCGAAGGTGATTTTGAAGCCACGCTTCTTGTCCTTCACCTTTACAATGTCCTTACACCAGATCTTGATGGAGTCAGTAGAGAAGTTATCCCGCAAAATTCGCATGGGATCCCTCCTGTCTTGGCTATATTTGCACATCAGCTGGCGCGGTGCTGCAGAGGCTGGATCCGCCTAACGTACCAGCACATAGCAAGATCCAAGCCCATACGACCTCCATCTACGAGCCATTCAATCCGCCTTACGACACAATTGGTTTTGTTGTCAGAAGGAAGAGAGGCTGGTGTCCGCCATGCAGGAACTTCGGTGGCAGCTCCATCGACAAAGTCGGGGTAGGTCTCAAGGTAGTCTGGCAGAGGGACATCTGGCCCATAGAAATACGTGCATTGTCAATTCTTGCAAGACTCGTGCCCTACAATGTCAGGGAAGCGTCGGCTAGGCCAGATCTTAAAGCTAATGGTTCCGTAGGTCCGCAATTCATCCTTGGACTCTACGGACTCTCTGTTGACGGTGAAGAAATATACAAACAGATCTAATCTAGGCTTAATACCTAGGTATCCTTCGCACAGAGCTACAAAGTTGCTAAGGACTAGAATACTATTGGGAGAGAGATTGTGGGGAAGTACCCGGAAGTGCTAGAGGACATCCAAGAAAAAGTCAGAGACTGGCAGGCTTACGCCACGTACCAGCTAAGATTTGAGGTACACCTTCTCTCCAGGTTGGGGAGAAGGGACCACCTCGCCGGCTGGCGCTGCCCGCTAGACAAACTTCTCCGCCGCAGGGATATACCCCTCGTCGACCAGCTCTTGGAGATGTTCAACGGAGAGATCAGAACCTCTCCACACCACTTGTGGGAGTCGCTTTCTTCTTTAGCGGCTTCGGGCGCTGCTCGTTCTTGTTCATCACCGGCGGATTCCGTCACAGTGGAGACAGGAACGACCACCCCCTCTAGTGGAACGATCACCCCCTAGGATGGCTCCGTCGTAGCCTCAGGAATTGCCGCCGTGGAAGGAGCAGGGTTACTTGAGGCCATTGTGACAAGGAGAAGGTGGAGAGAGAAAAGGCTCTGGTTAGGGTTTTCGCAGAAGACCTCGAACGGTCGTGCGGCTGGAGGAAGATGAAGACTAGGAGATGAATGCGGGTAAAAAGAAATAAATTGACCGCGGTGGAAATATATAAGCCCTGCGTCAAGATTTGTGCAAAAGGATCTGATGGTTGGAACATTGCCGACGTGAAAGTGAACATGCACGGTAATTTCACCATGTCCTCCGTCTTTTGCCGCTCCGCCATTTCAGATTTTGCGCACGTGAAAATAGCTGATGATTAATTCTCTGCTTCTGTGAGTTTCGAGGTAGCGTATATTGTACCCTACGTCATCCTCCTGACAGTTGAAGTGAAGGGTCACATCCGAAGATTCCATCAAAGACAGAGATCATCCGACTCGGGAAACGAAGACTTAAGGAATCTCTGGCTACATTGCGAAGCCAGAGAGGATTGCGGGGTTCTTTGGGAGACCTTTGAGATATTGCTTGACGGATTGCCGACATCACTTAGACGGGATATTCGGAGATCAACGAGTAAGACGACGCAAGATTTCAAACTCCTCCAGGGGCTACTGTTGGGGATATGCTATATGGGTATCCTCATAGCATGTTACCAATCCGCCTAACCCGGGTGGCCCATAGTTGGTAGTAAGGCCTATGGCATGCTGGGCGGCCCAGTTAGACAGATCTAGAAGGGAGGCCCGTGCCGGATAAAGGAAGGCTACGTGGGAATCACCGACATACTCGGAGCCTTGGAGTACAAGACATGTAAGACTAGTTCGTGTAGGTGTAGGACTATTTACCTTGTCTGGCAAGGACCTTTCCCTGTAAACCCTAGGTCTTGGCGCCTTTATAAGCTGGCCTGCGGGAGCCTTTAGGGCACAACTTCTCTAATTGCTGCGTACAACGCGCAACACCTCGCACAACGAACCTATCTCTGTAACTCGGCGTATTGCCATTATAATGATTTATAGCAGGAGTAGAGTTCCGCCACCGTTGTGGGACTTGAACCTGGGTAAGCTGTGTTACATCGTACCCGCCAAATCTCTGCCTTACCCCACGTCTCTAAACACGCACTATGAGGACCTCTCCATGGCGTACTCGCCGACAATACCACGGCAATAAAGGGTTATGTTGTAAGAAGATTGGAAACTCCTATATTGATAATACCGACTAAAGTTAAGTAGGAAGCGAGGTGAACAAAACATCGAAAGTTGCACAGGGTGCACTAGTGTTTCGATAATTACATTTATAAAAATAGATAAGGGTACCATCTAAACTGATGTATAGTGTTATGGCGGGACTAGTTCGTCTTTAACGTAGAATGATGTGTCCTAGGGCACAGTGCCCATGAGAAAGCCCATGAGGTTGATCTAAAGTCATTGTAGGCTCCTGGAAATCGGCCTCGTTCTGCTGCCATAACTACGATGCATACACAAAGATGTTATCATGTGATGATAAATTATTAATGTAAATCAAGGTGACATTAGTAAGTTGCAAAGGATTTGGGACTGTAAAGTTGCCCAAGACTCAACCTCTTCCATAAGCAAGCATGTTCAAGGTACCGGGATATATGGTGCCAATGATTAAGAACAAATGCAGCTAGTTTATGTGTACTCTAGTGCAAGTGGGAGACTGTTGGAAATATGCCCTAGAGACAAATAGTACTAAGGATAATTATCATATTTCATAAAGTTTATGATTAAGTTTTATATCATGTAATAACTGTATTGAAAGGAAACGCCAATACACGTGTGATATATAAACAACCAGGGGTTCCCGGTGATACTCTAGTCACTGGTTCATTGGTCAACAGATGATCAAGGTTTCCTGATCATGTGGCATATCTGCCAGTTGGAAATGGAGTCACCTCATTGTGAGAATGAGATGATGAACTAATACCCAACCTAAACATCGTGACCCGATCATGTCATGAAGTTCAAGTTAAAATGATTAGAATAGCCATAGTGGATTATTTCTGAGACCATGAGGCTATATCAATCACTGTCTCCCGAGGGTACTTTGATAGCATCAAATGTCACACGGTTAAACGGTGATCATAAAGGTGTGTTCAGGTATTCGGAGGAACATTAGAGGCATTATACGTCAAGAGCAGGATTTTTCCATCCGCGTGACGAAAAGATACTTGAGGGCCCACTCGGAGAAGTTATATCCAATAGTTGCACAACGTGTGATTTGATCACAAGGATATGACTTGTTGGAACGAGTCAAGTACCATTTTTTAGTAATAATATTGAACCTGACATGGTGATTTCATTGATCAGATCTCGAACAATGCAAGTATCGAGAGAGAAAAGGAATATGACACAACATTCATGGTTCAAGCAACGAAAGATTTCGTGGAGTGCATAGGTGTCACATGGCCATCTAGGTCCCTCTGTTGATCATTGGTACGAGAGAGTCCCGACCATGCCTGGAGTGTTCCTGAACTGTGGGTATCACGCTTAACGGCTTGGTGATTCTTAGAGAGTGTTTATAGGATTGGTAGAATCATCAAAGAAAGAGAAGAGAGAAAACCGGAAGGGTTTCGGTAAGTCCGGAGGATGTCCGGAGTGGAGGTGGGTGTTCCCTAGCCACGAAGATTGAATAATATGTGAATGAATATTAAATATTGATTTAATCATTTTTCATAATTATTTAATAAAAGAGAAAATCAATTAAATGGTCAAAAGGCTTAATGGGCCAAATCCTGGAGGGGAAAGGGCCCAAGAGGGGGCCGCACCCCTAGGAGGGGCCAAGGGGGTTGGCCAGTGGCCCTAGTGGGCCTTCCCCACATGGGGCCCATGGTGGGGGCTGGCCGGCGGTGCCTCCCCAACCTCCTCCCTTGTTTAGTCCCACCTCGGGACTTTGAGGGAGGGAGTGCCTCCTCTCCCCCTATATAGTGTGGTATTTTGACCAAAAAATACAACACAATATTCAATAAAGGTTTCCTCACTTTTGGGGAGACCTCCAATTGATATTCTCTCTCTTTCTCTCGTGACCGTGGTCCCAAGTCTGGACTGCACGAATGAGAGCGCCTCGTGCTGCGGGATTCGGATCCAGGAGCTCTACTTCCACAACTGTTGTTGGATCAGGGAAGCGGGAGTCATCGCCAGGCACCAGATGCATGTAACTCCCTAGAGGTGCAACATTTGAGGCACTAGAAGTCGTTGGAGCCACATGAGCGCAAGGACTTCATCACGACCTTAAGGTCAGCTTCAGTTCGTCTACATCAACCACTCTCTCCCAAGCGTTGACAACACTTTTCAGTCTTCAAGGGTAAGTTCGCAAAAAGCCCCTCCCGAGTTACTGCATTACTAATAGATAGGTCCTGGCAACAAAGGGGTTTCAGGGGCGTAGGGTAAAATTTTATTGTTTTCACATGCGAACCCCTACACTTCGGTCCTAATTTGATTGCCTAGAGTGCCCGTAAGCAAGCTACAGTTTCTCGTAGTAGTACAAGGTTGTTGCCAATGCCACCGTGGAGCTCATTTGGGTCCAATCTTTGCTGCATGAGTTGAAGATTGCCCAAGACCAGCCACCTGTCCTTTGGTGTGACAACATCAGTGCTACATGCATGTCCTTAAACCCGGTATTCCATGCCCGAACGAAACACATCAAAGTTGACTATCATTTTGTGAGAGAATAAGTTGCCCAGAAGCTTTTCAAGTTCATATCCTCCAAGGACCAACTTGCTGATATCTTCACCAAACCATTGTCGCTTCCATTGTTCATAGGACGTAGACGCAATCTTAACTTACGGAATACTGCAGGCCATAGTTAAGATTGAGGGAGGGTGTTAGACTGTATATTTCCTGTATACGTACTATGTAACCTGTACATACCTCTTGGTACCCCTATATAATGAGATAGGCCACACCCCAGAGCGTTGAGCCAGTTCCACCCAAAACATCATGTGTCTATTGTTTAACATGGGTGTAACAACGACAATGATTTAATCAACATTGTGGTTCATGTTCGTAGGTAAGAAATGGTTCTTGTGCAAAAGCCCTAGCAGCCACGTAAAATATTCAAAAGATAAAGTAGAGGCGTCTAACTTTATTTTGTAGGGGATTGTGATATGATATGGTCAAAGTAAAGGTAAAAGTAGTTTACTTTATTGTTGCTAAGATGTTGGCATCAAGGGCTTGGCGCCACACACATTGGAGCGCACGATGGAGATCATAGCATGACGATCAACGACCATGTCATGCCACACTTGTTTACATTTGATGTTTATTCTGTGCATCTTGTTTGTGCTAGTATTAGATACTCGACGGTAGCATTAATAGGATGACCCCTTAATATAATACCAATATTGTGTTCTCCCTTAGTGTGGACCACCAAGAAAGTTCTCTATTTTGAGGCACACCGTGATGATCGGGTGTCACACATATCTTCGTTGGCATATGCTGGGTGTAAGACATGTTGCAAAGCGGATACATGTAAGGTTGAATTGGCGAGGCTGATGACTGCAAGTGTACAAATCGTTTTTAGCTAGTTTTGAAATAAAGATATCGATCCCACAGAGAGTAGTAGGCAAAAGACTAAAATGCTTTTAACTATAACTAAATGAAGTACTTAGGAAATAACTTTAAGATGCAAGATAAGTAAAGTTATTTTTGGGTTTTTGGTTGAACAAGGTAATTTAAAGTAAAACAAAAACTTAATATAGAAAGTAAGAATCGTGTGTGTAATAGAACTTTGGAACTACAATAGGAAAAAGGCGTTCTTAGAGAATAGTGGATACATCGCTAGCAAACTAAGTAATCGAGAGTATTATAATGAATATTCTCATAATGTGTATGTGGGAGGATCTCCATATATGGACGATTTGCCAGCAACCGCTGCACACATCGTCCTCATAACTACAACAGACAGTAATCGATAACCATAATGTTACCGTGCTATTAAGGGATTTCTCCCGTGGCATGGACATGGCTTGGTGAGTTCTCCTTGATTCCCCAAGTTAGAACGTAAAGAATGACAACAGCTTTATAGTCACAGTAAGTGCTATCATCCCTCCGTCTACTAACAAGTAATCCCCTTCATCGAGGCCCCATAAGTGGCAAATATTAAGGAGGTGCATAACTCCCAATATCAAGATGAAGACAATTAACCCGTACACATAATGATGTACAACATAATAATCTATATATCATCTCAGTCATATGCTAGGGTTTCTCCATCTCCCCAAGAACTAGAGATCTACTCAGACATGGAGGCAATCAACATCATAGCAATGGTAATGGAAACAATCATAGATGAATAGTACTTGTATAAATCCACAATGAGTACGGGAATTACAACAAGATCTAGACAAGATGTAGATGGGATGGATGGAGATGGTGGTGATGCAGTGGTGGTTGATGAAGATCGATGCCTTAGCCTCTCGGATCTGTGTTGGGAGAAGATGGATCCTTGGCGGATGAGTTCCCCCTCCAGATGCCTTCCGGAGGTGAGGTTTTCGTGATTTCTGGGTGTTCTGTATGTCGTCTCCCCGAACCAATTGCACGGGGTCAAACTATTTGAGGAGGCGGAGGCGACGCTAACTATATGGCCGGAGCTATATAGCCGGAAAAGTTAATCCGGTCGTATAGGTGGTCATGGACCCTCTACCTCCCTTGTTCGCTTCTGGTTTTCTTCTGGTATTATTAATATTTCCCAAATAAGCGATTTACGTTGTTTTTGACTCCTTTTCTCCATAGTACAACTGCTCCAAGAATTGTATCCATCATCTGTCCTGATCCTGGTGAAAACCGACATAAAATGTGTGTGCGAGCACCGGAAAATACCAAGATCCTACATCTACAACATAAAACAATAATGTAAAACATGATGCAAATATGCACTCATCAACTTCCCCAAGCTTAGACTCTTGCTCGTCTCGAGATAGTTTTAACTTAATGGATGTGATCCTCATATTCATGAAGCTGAGCCGATAAAATAAATGAGGCAATTGCAGCATGTGTTTATCATATATGATACATAGGAACAAGTTCGTGAATAGTACCTTACTCGAACCATCTGAACAGTATTAGCAGGCTTCCACACCTTAGTTATCAACAGTTCATAAAAGATGAATCTCAACATAATGTAAAAGTATCCGGTTCAACCGAATGAGTTAACGAGGTAGTCCCAAGTGTTTTAGGATCAACGTATTCACTTGGGATTCAAAATCTCAAAAGTGTCTCTTTGTCATACTACACTATAGTGGTATATGCCTATTTGCTCTTTATACACTTGCTCTTTTCATCTTTCTTTTCTTTTTCTTTTGCATATATGCTCACACTTTTGTTTTTAAGTGTTGTGCAAAGGAGCTAGCCATATATTCTACCTTATGTAGGAATTCAAGGTCCAACGATCTCAATTATCAAATTCTAACTGTATATGAAGCATTCTTATGACTTGGAGATTCTACCGCGACTTGTTCTCATTCTATTTCGATAGCACTTTCATTTTCCTTTGTTCAAGGATTCTTTTCAACTTAATTGTATAGATAATTTCTCTTCGTAAATCAAACCGTAGACTTACATCATGTTGACCAAATTATCTTTATGTGTTCCATTAATACCAATGGTGTGGAAGACTCCTATTGCCATCATCAAATGCAAGTAAAATCATACTCAAGCCCTTCATATATCATTAAAGCAAACTCAAACTCAATATTGCTCCATATATAATAATAAACTCAGAATTTCATAAAAGGGATCGACTATTCTTGAAGCGAATTCTAATGATGCAAACTTTATTTCTAATTTGAACTAATGCAAAAACTTGTAATATAAAATTTATAAGAAATATTACAAGGTCTTTAAAGATCTCCCCAAGCTTGGAATCAAGCCAGGCGGGATCAATTAACTCCTTTTGGGTACCTATTCCTCCTCTTGGGTAGATAGAGCGTCGCCTTCTTCTTTTACGTTGCCCGCCTTAACTATGCTTTCAAAGCGAATGCTAAGCTTGGCCATGTCGTATTGGAGCTTCAACATTTTCCTCTTGAGGAATTTCTTCTCATCTGTTAACTCAAAGATAGTTTTAATTAGGAAACCAAATCTACCATCGATTGCATTGACCTTCTTCTCAAGGTCTTTGCTCATCATCTAGTAGGAGTCAATCCCTTCTCCAATTGTTTTCAACGCATGCCTTAGAAGCATTTTCTAACTCACACATCTTATCATGAATCTCATCTTGCTGCACCTTCTTAGGTTTAAGAGGTGATGGACCAAGAGGAGATTTATAATAGGATCCTATGTTGTAACGATAAGGATTAGGGAGGTACCCATCCTTGTTCCTTCTCCGCCCAGCTTGTCTCATCATCTCCATCTTTTGTGGGAACATATCCTCCCAATTCGGGAGAGGCTTGATCTTCGGTCCAGATGATGACGACGATCCTTTTGGTTCTGCTTCCTCGATCCTCTTCATGGGCTTCTCTTCTTTCTTCTTCAAGATCTTGTTGTGTGGAAGGGCTGCATGGCTTCACTGCACAGATGTTGTTAAAGGGGCCTGTATAGGGATGACGAAGATCTTTCGAGGCTGGAGGCTGTAGCTCTATGAAAACTTAATGAAAAAGGTTAGATGCGATTACCTTTAAAAGGAGGGGTAAAAAACCCTAGCCGCCTTGCGTAACGAGAAACTATGCGGGCGCAACCCGTATAGTTCCAGCCATATAGTTGTGAACCGACTATAGATTAGATCTACGATGGAACCTAACTATACGACCGCAACTATACGGGCGGAATTTTTAATTCCCGTCGTATAGTTGTCATTAAACTCTCTGTATCCTGGATAAATTTTTTGAAGAAGGGTCGACAACTATACGACCGCGACTATACGGGCGGAATTTTTTATTCCGACCGTATAGTTGGTCGTTAAACTCTCAGTACTCAAGAAATTATTTTGTCAAAGGTGTTGACAACTATACGACCGCAACTATATAGGTCGAATTTTTAATTCTGGCCATATACTTGGTCGTTAAACTCTCAGTACCTTTTGTGGATGGAAGCGTTGACGTTGCAACAACAATACTGCCAGAACTATATGGCTGGAATTTTTATTCCCGCCGTATAGTTGGTCGTTAAACCTTCTGTGTCCACCAAAAAATTTCTGCTTCTCCAAGTAGTCTTTATTAATCTAAAACTTAATGAAATATCAATTTTTGACAGAGAAATTTTTGCCTAAACTTTCGACCAATTTTGGCATCTTCAATCTTCCTTCTCCTTTTGTCAACACCCGGATTTTTAATCCCCGATGCCTATTATGCCATACATCGCAATCCCAGGATTACCATTTTTGCGAGGCATAACAGATTGGATATCATAGTACATCATCCATTACAAACCATAATAACGTCTTACACAAATAAAGGATCTCATGATCCACTCTTAATACACACAAGTAGCGGAATAAATAGCATAGCGGTGGGCTCCATCTTCAGTGTCACAGGTAATGCTGACGATGGGAGATAGTCCTAGTTGTCGTAGCCATCCTGCTGTCCTTCTTCCGGATAGTCCTCTTCATAGTCTGGCCACGGGAATAGCTAGGGACAAAGCCATGAGTACTCTTTAAGTACTCACAAACTATCACTAACAAGTAAGGTAGTTCTAGTAGGAATGCTAAGTTCTAAGTTTATTTGCCAAGTTAAGTTTGAAACCTAAGCTGAGTTCAGAAACAAAGAAAGATAAAATAGAGTCCTAAATCACCTAAGTGGGAACCTAGTTGTCATAGTCACAACCCTGTTGTGGTCAAGTCATGTCACAATTCATTTCATAAGTCATTTTGAAAACATCTGACAACGGAACAGTATGGCCACTCCAACTGTCCATAACCGCGGATGCGGCTATTCGAATAGTTTGACACTCTGCAGAGGTGGTACACTTTCACCACAACATTCGATACATCCGTCAGGGATAACCCTGAATCATCATACTTAGTATGCGAATAATCAATCATAACCTTTCAATTACACACCCTAGTACAAGCACCTCCCCTATGAGCTCGGCCTTCCAGCCATGGCCATCTGCCATCCTGGGCACTTCATAGGTGGATAAAATTCAGAGATAGCCTCAGCTCAAACCTCTCCCACGAGGGAACTCATACTAATGCATATAAACTTCCGGCTAAGCCTTACCCAATTCAGGTATTGTGGTTGTATGGTAAAATTGGAATGGTATCGCATCCGAACCCAACCATCAGTTTTTATAAAGGGCTAAGGCTCATGCCTCAACATTTTCATCATCATAAACCACTGGTGTTTCTCAACACATGTCAAAACATCTCAATAGAATGACTCATCATTCCAAGGTTTTCATAATCATTTTCACCAAGTATTCCCATCTAAAGTGATCAAGTTTTTGGTTTAGCTCTAACTACTAAGTTAAGAGTGTTCACTAAGGTGGAATGCTAATCTCAATCTCATGCCATAGAATGACATCTAGTATAGGCCAAGTTTTATACTCTTTATGCTATCTATAAACAAAGGTAAAGAACTTTATTAAAGTAAGAGGTAAGACTTGTAAGTAAAACTTGGGATGGGTATTACTCCAAAGGGTATAAGCAAAGCATGCTTAAGGCATTTTCTTAGGTTATCAAGCTTGCAAGTGTTAGCTTGCATTGTTAATGATGGCTTGCGTTGGTTGGTGAAGTGGTTGAAATTCTCCTCTTCTTCCTAGGGGTAGAATTCCTCCTATTCGTAGACTTGTTCGGTACTATCGTCTATAAATACATACGGAGTACACAATCACTAAACAATACTTAACTAGTCTATTTAGTACACTAATGCACACACTTCATGATCTAGCATCGTCACATTCATCACAAGATTTAATGAACTAGTTTCATTTATTTTATTTGAGAAAAGTAATTTCTACTCATTGAAATTAACTAAGATTTAATATTCTCCAATTAAAATATGGGATAATGTGGACACATGTCATAACCACATATTCTAATGCATGGGAATGTGATTTAAATGTTTGCTCACATTTCAATAAGTTTATGTTTATTATTTAAAAGATTTAAAGTGACTAGAAATGCCTATATAGCATTTTTTGGTACTAGTCCAAAGTCACTGCATGCAAACCTAAATATTATTACATAATCAGATACATATTATCAATTGTGATTTTTGAGAGTTGGAATCAACTCAAAAGCAATTATGGTTGATTTTTGAAAAATGTTTGAATGTAGAAAAGTCTATGTATTGTTATTTTTGCTAGGTGAGATCTCTAACTCAAATTTATTTAAATCCAACGGGCTTGAATAGATATTTTAATTATCTTTCTAACAAAATTTAAATCATTCATTTTGGTTCGGTAGAATTCTCTAAATTTATTTTTAAACTAGTGGACAGAATTGAGTTTAAAACTAAATAGAAAACACTTATTTGAATTCTAGGGCCAGCGCGGGAAACTAAATGGGCCGGCCCAGTGACACTCCGCGGCGTAGAGGGCAGCTGACAGGGGGGTGCCGCATGTCAGCGGCACAACTAAACGCGAAGTGGTACGGGGCAATGTGGACCATGCGATTAGAACCGAGATCAACGGTCGTGGCTCATCGTCGACGACGAACTTGTCACCGGCGAGAATGAACCCTAGAGGCTCGGTGGGGGTCGATTGGGGGCTTACCAGGGCTCCAGCTAACATGGCGATGGGGGCGATCGAACATGTGGACAGCGGCAGACTCAAGCGTGGTCGCGGCGGCTCCTAGGGTGGTCCAAATCGACGGGCCCCTTTCTTCTCTGCTGCATCGACTCCGGTGGAAATTCCGGCGAACGGTGGCTCGAGTGGCTCCAGGGATGGTGTGAGGGACTAAGTGGGAGGTGGGGAGTAAGGTAGTGTGGTAATGGAGGCTGGGGGAGGTCTTCTTTTATAGGTCGGCGAGGGGACCATGGGGTGCAACAGTGAGCTCGTCCGTGATGGTGGTACAGGGTGCTAAAGGTATGGGCGGGGTAGGCGGACGGTGCGCTGCTTCCTGGTGGTCAGCTACGGGGTAATGGCGCTGCTAGGGGCGATGGTGTTTGGTCGGGAAGGGTCGACGCTCTGCACGGCAGGGGTGGTGTTCGACATGGCGTGCGATGACTGATGGTCGCACGACGGGAAATGGGCGTGTCTAGGAGTGTGCTGGGGTCAAGGTGGAGCTGCGCGTGCAAGCTGAGGTCGAGGCGTGGCGTGTTCTGGCCTATCGGGGATGGCGCTCTAGCATGCTCCGTGCATGGCGCAGAGGCTCGGTGCACGGCTGCTCTAAAGTGGTCGAGGGGCTAGCAGTGCTCGGGGAAGGGACCGTGGGCGATGGTGTGATCACGCCTATCTCCCTAGTGCGGTGGAAGAGGGCGGATTGGTCTCCTGTGGCTTGGGCAAGGTTGGCCGGCGGCAACCATTCTCGAGCGGCGTGGTACTGGCGCTGTGGTGAAGAGGGGATGTTGCCTAGGGCTGGGTTAGTGTAGGAGGGGACATAGGAGAGATGAGAGGGTCGAATGGGGGACAAGAACTTGATTAGCAATAGTATTAGTTAGGCCAAATGATCTCTGCCTGCCAACTGTTCGACACAATGGCCACAAGAACATTTTATTTGAGTTTTGCAAAGATTTTTGGTGGGTGTGTTAGTCATATGCTTGAGCATCTGTGGTTGCTTGGGATTGTCAAGGTGAACTTATTTGAGTGGTTTTTGAAAGTGGGATCTATGCACATACACTTGATTCCATTTTCAATTGCCATTTAAAATTAGTGTTTAAATATTTTTGTAAGAATTCAAAGTAGGCCTTGGTAGATCTTTACTTGTACTAGCAAGGGGTGCAAAGAGTTAGAATTGTTTCTATTTGAATTTAACTTCTAGGAACACCTAAAGTGGCCTAGTGTATTAAAATGGCAAAAGTGACCATTTGCATTTATTGATTCCATTTGATTTCTTTTTCTTTGGATTTGGTTTTGGGACGATCTAGATGATGTGGCATTCACCTTTGAATAATTTTACAACCATTAGATCAAACAAACATGGGCATGTCATACGATTCTATCTTAATGCAAACACACATGCATTTATATTTATTTTTAATAATAAAAAGTTTTTGTTAACCCTAAATTGGGTGATTTGGATCTTGATCACATTGATTAAAGTTTGGGATGTTACAAACCTTCCCCCCTTAAACAAAATCTCGTCCCACGATTTAAGAAAGAAAAATAGGAACTAAAGAGATCTGGAAACTCAGTCCTAATGTAATCTTCTCGCTCCCAGCTAGCTTCTTCTTCGGTATGGTTGCTCCATTGGATCTTGAGAAACTTAGTACTCCGGGTCTTGGTGGTTCTGTAAGCTTCTTCCAAGATACAGATGGGCACTTCACGATACGTCAGATCCTTGTTGATATCAACATCTCGGTGATCGATGTTCTTGAACACTTTGGTCTTCTCTGGCACTTCTAAGCATTTGCGAAGTAACGAGATATGGAACACATCATGGATGGCTGACATCTCCTCAGGCAGTTCTAGTTTATACGATACTTCTCCTTGACGATTCACAATCTTGAAGGGTCCAATATATCTGGGGGCTAACTTTCCTTTTAGACTAAAGCGTTATGTTCCCTTCAATGGCGAAACCTTGAGATACACAAAATCTCCGACATTGAAAGTGAGGTATCTATGCTCTTGTGAGTATAACTCTTCTGTCTGGATTGGGCAGTCTTCAGGTGATCACGGACTTTGCGAACCTTCTCTTTGGCTTCTCGTAGGATGTCGGGTCCGAAAATCTAACTCTCTCCTACTTGCGACCAATTCAAAGGGGTACGACACTTTCTTCCATACAAGAATTCAAAAGGGGTCATTTGCAAACTGGCTTGATAACTGTTGTTGTATGAGAATTCTGCGAAAGGCAGACAATCTTCCCATTTTTATCCATACACTAACACATAAGCTCTCAACATATCTTCTAGGATTTGGTTGACTCTTTCAGTCTGTCCATCGGT
The DNA here is from genome assembly GCA_910589775.1 of Avena eriantha. NCBI lineage: Eukaryota > Viridiplantae > Streptophyta > Magnoliopsida > Poales > Poaceae > Avena > Avena eriantha. Next base: position 156,006,894 of record OU342746.1, on the reverse strand, counting down.
CTGCGGTGATAAGCTGTGCTAAAATTCAACTTGGTTCCCAATCCTTCTTGGACTTTCTACCAAAATCTCGAGGTACATTGGGTTCCTCGATCCGACACTATGGTCTTGGGGGTTCCATGCAAACTGACAATTCTAGCAATGTACAACTCTGCTAGCTTGGAACTCTGGTAGGTTGTCTTAATAGGTTTAAAATGGGCTACCTTGGACAGTCTATCAACGATGACCCAGATTGAGTCATTTCCCCTACTAGAAGTAGGCAAACCGGTGATAAAGTCCATTCCGACGGAATCCCATTTCCATTCTGGAATCTGCAATGGTTGCAACAGTCCTGCGGGTCTCTGATGTTCCGCTTTGACTCTCTGACAGATATCACACTTGGCGATGTAGCTTCCGATTTCTCTTTTCATCTTGTGCCACCAAAAATTCTCCTTCAAATCCTGATACATCTTCGTTCCTCCGGGATGGATAGAATAAATATTATCATGAGCTTCCTACATGATAACTTGCTTCAGCTCCAAATCTGCTGGCACACAGATACGTCCTTTGTACCACAGAACTCCTTCTTCGTCTTCGGTGAATCCAGGTACCTTTCCTGTACCAATAGAATGCTTGATTCTGTCGATGCTTGCATTTCCCTTCTAGCCTTCCTTGATTTGACTAATCAAAGTGGGTTGAAGTTCAATGCTAGCTGAAAATCCTTTGCTAACTAGCTCAGTTCTAAACTACTTCAACTCCTCATGCAAACTTGGTTGCTTCTCCTTGATCATGGTGTTTAACCTACATGGCAATCTGCTAAGAGCATCCGCTACCACATTGGCTTTGCTGGGGTGATAGTGAATGTCAAGGTCATAATCCTTGATTAACTCGATCCGTCTCCTTTGCCTCATATTCAGCTCCTTTTGATTGAAAATATACTTCAAGCTCTTGTGATTTGAGTAAATCTCATAGCGGTTACCCATAAGGTAATGACGCCATGTCTTCAAGGCTAAAACTACATCTGCTAGTTCAAGATCATGGGTAGGGTAGTTCTGCTCATGCTGCTTCAGTTGTCGGGACAGATATGCAATGACTTTGCCTTCTTGCATTAACACACATCCGAGACCAATCTTGGATGCATCACAATACATGTCAAATGGCTTCTTGATATCTAGCATAATCAATATTGGGGCTGAAATCAATCTCTTGTTGAGCTCTTGGAAGCTGGCTTCACATTTGTCGGTCCATTCAAACTTCTTGTCCTTCTTTAGCAATTGGTTCATGGGTCTGGTGATGCTCGGAAATCCTTCTACGAACTTGCGGTAATATCCCGCTAATCTGAGAAATGCACGGACTTGGCTTTGAGTGGTGGGGGCTTCCCATTCTTCGACATCTTTGATCTTGGCGGGATCAATAGCGACTCCTCCTACCGACACAATATGTCCGAGGAATCCTACTTCTTTCAGCCAAAACTCACATTTGCTGAACTTGGCATACGACTAATGCTCTCTAAGGGTTTCAAGGATGATTCTTAGATGTTGCTCATGGTCTTCTTCTGACTTGGAGTAGATAAGATATCATCGATAAACACCACAACAAACTTATCCAGAAAGTTCATAAAGATCTTATTTATTAGATTCATGAAATAAGCAGGGGCATTGGTTAATCCAAAAGACATGACCTTATACTCATACAATCCATATCTGGTCGTAAAGGCGGTCTTTGGAATATCCGTTGCACGAATGTTGAGTTGGTGATAACCAGTCCTAAGATCAATCTTAGAGAACACTCTGGCACCAGTCAACTAATCAAATAGATCCTCTATCTTTGGTAATGGGTACTTGTTCTTGATGGTGACATCATTCAGCTTCCGGTAATCTGTGCACAAACGGTTACCTCCATCCTTCTTATCAACAAACAAAATAGGCGATCTCCATGGCGATGCACTTGGTTGAATCAAGCCTTTCTCCAGCATAGCATCAAGTTGTTTCTTCAACTCCACTAATTCCGATGGGTTCATGCTATAAGGTCTCTGAGCTATGGGTCCAGTTCCAAGAATTAGTTCAATAATGAACTCAATATCTCGGGGCATACCGGGCAATTCATCTGGGAATACGTCGGGGTATTCACAGACTACTCTGACTTGGTTTATGGTGGGTAGGGCTAGACTCTTGTTGCATTTGAATTTACGGGGCAAGGTTTCAGATATATGCTCTACTGTTACTCCAGAGCTACTGGTCATGGTGATGGCTTTCTTGGCGCAGTCGATCAATCCTTTATGTTTTGACATCCAATCCATTCCTAGTACTACTTCCAAACCTTTGGTCCCAAGTACTATTAAATTGGCATGAAAATCTATCCCATGAATTCTAATAGGCACAACCTTGCAAATTTTTCTAGCTTTGGTGGTTGAACCAGGTATTTGAACTATCATAACATGCTTCAAGTTGGTTGGGTGAATCTTACTAGTGCATGCAAATTCTTCTGTAGCAAACGAGTGCGATGCTCTAGAATCAAACAACAGTCTTGCTAATATTGAGTTAATAGAAAACATACCTAGCACGACATCTGGCACTTCTTGGGATTCTTCGGCGTTCATGTGGAAAAGACGGCCGTTGCGGTTGTGAGGGTTCCCTAGGGCGAATCTCCTTCCGGGCTAAACACAGTGCTACTGCTGAGCTGGGGCATTCACATTGGTAGTGGCGAAATCTTCTTGGGACACTCATTGGAGTAGTGACCCTTCACTCCACATTCAAAGCAAGTGATCTGAGACTTGTCTTTGGCTGCAAAATAGGCATGGTATTGCTTCTAGTCCTTGGGGAAGTATTGTTGTTGTTGTTGTTGTTGGACTTGGGCGGTGCACGGTTGAAGTTGTTGGAGTTGCCGGGGTTGTTGTTGTGGTTCCCTCTAGTCTTCACATTTCCTCCGCTATGGTTGGGGTAGCTTGGGTGAGACATTGGGGGTCTATTGTCCCGCGGGGCATATCCTGCAGACGGGTTGGGGCGATACTTCGGATGACAGTTGGATCCACTCTTGTGCATCATTCTACGCTTGCGATTTTCGTTGGCTTGGTTGATCTTTCCTTCCATCTGGATGGCAGAGTTTACTAGGTCTTCGAGATCTTCAAGACAGATGTTGATTAACACCGTTTGCATCTCATCATGCAATCCATTTAGGAATCTCTCCTTCTTCTTGGCTTCAGTATTGATCTCATCCCGTGCATACCTAGCAAGAGATAGAAATCTGTCATGGTACTCTACTACAGTCATCCTGCCCTACTTCAGTTCTCTGAATTCATCTCTCATTCTGGTGACTAAACCTTGCGGCACATGGGTGCGGCTAAACTTGGTCTTGAAAGCTTCTCACGTCGTCACTTGACTGTGGTTCATGTTACGGGTGTTGTTCCACCATGCTCTTGCATCTCCTGCCAGATAGTTGGTGACAAACAGAACTTGCTCATTTGCGTCCACTCCTGCTACTTCTAGGTTATTCTCCATGGTCTGTAACCAATCATCAGCATCCAATGGGTCTTCAGACTTGCTAAAGATAGGGGGATTGGTATTCTGAAATTTCTTGAGTTTGGATCCATGATGATCCTAATTTCCATGGCCTTGATTGTTGTGGGCCATCTGGGCGATCTGTTGCAGGGTGGCTAGATTTGCTTGGCGCTCTGCTCTACCAGCTCCGCGGTCCGAAACTAGCATCTGCAGAATCTACAGCATCGGGTTCTGTGATGAGCTGCTTCCTGCGGGGTTTCCACAAGTCATCTGAAGATTGAGATAGATAACGGGGGTAAGAGGGAAAGTTCTAAGGTTCATGGTTTTGTTTTCAAAAGCTAAAACTTTGAGTTTGACTCAGGTTTTGGCAAACTAACAACTTCTCATTCATTCATTTAAGCAAAGCACACGATACAGACACACACACACACCACAACAAAAGGAAAACAGATTGTTTTAAGAACCATTCTGTGAGCTAAGATACAATGGGACCGATACATCTCACTCCTATGATAGTGCTCTAGTGCATCTACTCATCATCGATGAAATCGGAGTCATCATCGTCTGTGTAGAAGTCCATGGCATCATCCTCTAGGTAATCATCATCATTGCTGAGGTACGAGTGAATATCTCCCTAGATGTCTTCATCTTCTTCCTCTTCTTCTTCTTTGGCTGCAAGCTGAGCTTCTTGCTCCTTGTGGGTCTTCTCGAGGTCGGCCACCTTCTTGCGTAGACGGGCGATGGTGCGATCCTTCTTTGCGCATTGACGACGAAGTGATTGGCGATCCTTGACGAGCAGTGAGAAAGTCTGGGCCTTCTAGGCGGCAATGGCAAGGTTGTGGTTGGCGTACTCTCGAGCATTGTCCAATTCCTTCTGCCTATCGTACAGTAGGAAGTCAAGGTTCTCCACTTGGCGTCTCATCTCCGGGTGACTTGGCATCTCCAACGGCATTCCCATGGAATCACGCCTTGTGTAGTGAGAAAAGCGAGTTCCCTGGATCAAGTAGACATTCTGTCCGCAAAGACAGGCAAGAGCTTCATGCATTGCCCTGGCTAATCCATCTATCCAGTTGTTCTCTCTCACAGTGAATTGAATCTTCTCCGAAAGTGGTGCTTCCATCTTGCCTCGAAGATCAGCAACTATCAGCCATTGTAAATCTCCTCCTAGGTGGTCATTGAGTTGAGCCCCGAAGAATTCCGGATGCGGACGCTCAAGGTACTCAAACAGTGCATCAAGATCCCTCTCGAAGATCAGTTTGCCTCCGTTGCCCAACTGGTAGAACTTGCAGTACTGAACCTCCATCTATAAGAATTTAGGATGAGTAAGTTAGTGAAGTGATCAAGTGTGTCAAATTTTATGTAGTGATGTAAGAATTTTTTAGGAACATTAATTTTTTTGAAAGAATCCCAAGGGTAAGAGGGGAAATAGGTTTTCATAAAATACTCACTTTGGTTTTGAAACTAAGTTTTTGTTCGGACGTCCATTCTAACTAGGGTCTCCTATGGTCAGGATGACTCTGATACCAACTTGTCAACACCCGGATTTTTAATCCCAGATGCCTGTTATGCCATACATCGCAATCCCAGGATTACCATTTTTGCGAGACATAACAGATTGGATCTCATAGTACATCATCCATTTCAAACCATAATAATGTCTTACACAAATAAAGGATCACACGATCCAGTCTTAATACACACAAGTAGCGGAATAAATAGCGTAGCGGTGGGCTCCATCTTCAGTTTCACAGGCAATGCTGACGATGGGAGATAGTCCTACTTGTCGTAGCCATCCTGCTATCCTTCTTCCGGATAGTCCTCTTCATAGTCTGGCCACAGGAATAGCCAGGGACAAATCCATGAGTACTCTTTAAGTACTCGCAAACTATCACTAACAAGTAAGGTAGTTCTAGTAGGAATGCTAAGTACTAAGTTTATTTTCAAAGTTCAATTTGAAACCTAAGCTGAGTTCAGAAACAAAGAAAGATAAAATAAAGTCCTCGATCACCTAAGTGGGAACTTAGTTGTAATAGTCACAACCCTGTTGTGGTCAAGTCATGCCACAATTCATTTCATAAGTCATTTTGAAAACATCTGACAACGGAACGGTATGGCCACTCCAATTGTCCATAACCGCGGACGCGGCTATTCGAATAGTTTGACACTCTGTAGAGGTGGTACACTTTCACCACAACATTCGATACATCCGCCAGGGATAACCTTGAATCATCATACTTAGTATGCGGATAATCAATCACAACCTTTCAATTACACACCCTAGTACAAGCACCTCTCCTATGAGCTTGGCCTCCCAGCCATGGCCATCTGCCATCCTGGGCACTGCATAGGTGGACAACATTGAGAGGTAGCCTCAGTTCAAACCTTTCCCACGAGGGAACTCATACTAATGCATATAAACTTCCGGCTAAGCCTTACCCAATTCAGGTATTATGGTTGTATGGTAAAATTGGAATGGTATCGCATCCGAACCCAACCATCAGTTTTTATAAAGGGCTAAGGCTCATTCCTCAACATTTTCATCATCATAAACCACTGGTGTTTCTCAACACATGTCAAAACATCTCAATAGAATGACTCATCATTCCAAGGTTTTCATAATCATTTTCACCATGTATTTCCATCTAAAGTGATCAAGTTTTTGGTTTAGCTCTAACTACTCAGTTAAGAGTGTTCACTAAGGTGGAATGCTAATCTCAATCTCATGCCATAGAATGACATCTAGTATAGGCCAAGTTTTATACTCTTTATGCTATCTATAAACAAAGGTAAAGAACTTTAGTAACATAAGAGGTAAGACTTATAAGTAAAACTTGGGATGGGTTTAACTCCAAAGGGTATAACCAAAGCATGCTTAAGGCATTTTCTTAGGTTATCAAGCTTGCAAGTGTTAGCTTGCATTGTTAATGATGGCTTGCCTTGGTTGGTGCAGTGGTTGAAATTCTCCTCTTCTTCCGCGGGGTAGAATTCCTCCTCTTCGTAGACTTGTTTGGTACTATCGTCTATAAATACATACGGAGTACAAAATCACCAAACAATACTTAACTAGTCTATTTAGTACACTAATGCACACACTTGATGATCTAGCATCGTCACATTCATCACAAGATTTAATGAACTAGTTTCATTTATTTTATTTGAGAAAAGTAATTTCTACTCACTGAAATTAACTAAGATTTAATATTCTCCAATTAAAATATGGGATCATGTGGACACATGTCATCACCACATATTCTAATGCATGGGAATGTGATTTAAATGTTTGATCACATTTCAATAAGTTTAGGTTCATTATTTAAAAGATTTAAAGTGACTAGAAATGCCTATATAACATTATTTTGGTACTAGTCCAAAGTCACTGCATGCAAACCTAAATATTATTACATAATCAGATAGATATTATCAGATGTGATTTTTGAGAGTTGGAATCAACTCAAAAGCTATTATGGTTGATTTTTAAAAAATGTTTGAATGTAGAAGAGTCTCTATCTTGTTATTTTTTCTAGGTGAGATCTCTAACTCCAATTGATTTAAATCCAATGGGCTTGAATAGATATTTTAATTATCTTTCTAACAAAATTTGAATCATTCATTTTGGTTTAGTAGAATTCTCTGAATTGATTTTTAAACTAGTGGAAAGAATTGAGTTTAAAACTAAATAGAAAAACACTTATTTGAATTCTGGGGCCAGCGCGGGAAACTAAATGGGCCGGCCTAGTGACACTCCGCGGCGCAGAGGGTAGCTGACATGGGGGTCCCGCATGTCAGTGGCACAACTAAACGCGAAGCGGTACGGGGCGATGTGGACCATGTGATTAGAACCTAGATCAACGGTCGTGGCTCATCATCGACGACGAACTTGTCGCCGGAAAGAATGAACTCTAGCGGCTCGGTGGGGGTCGATTGGGGGCTTACCAGGGCTCCAGCTAACGTGGTGATGGGGGAGATCGAACGTGTGGACGACGGAGGACTCAGGCGTGGTCGCGGCGGCTCCTGGGGTGGTCGAAATCGACGGGCCCCTTTCTTCTCTGCTGCGGCGACTCCGGTGGAAATTCCGGCGAACGATGGCTCGAGTGGCTCCGGGGATGGTGTGAGGGACTCAATGGGAGGTGGGGACTGAGGTAGTGTGGCAATGGAGGCTGGGGGAGGGCTCCTTTCATAGGTCGACGAGGGGACTGTGGGGTGCGATGGTGAGCTCGTCCGTGACAGTGGTACAGGGTGCTAAAGGCATGGGAGGGTAGGCGGACGGTGCGCTACCTCCTGGCGGTCAGCTACGGGGTAATGGCACTGCTAGGGGCGGTGGCATTTGGTCGGGAAGGGTTGACGCTCTGCACGGCAGAGGCGGTGTTCGACATGGCGTGCGGTGGCTGCTGGTCGCACGACATGAAATGGGCGTGTCCGGGAGTGTGCTAGGGTCAAGGCGGAGCTGCGCGTGCAAGCTGAGGTCGAGGCGTGGTGTGTGCTGGCCTGTCGGGGACGACGCTCTGGCGTGCTCCGTGCATGGCGCAGGGGCTCAGTGCGCGGCTGCTCTGAGGTGGTCCAGGGTTAGCAGTGCTCGGGGATGGGACTGTGGGCGGCAGTGTTATCACGCCTATCTCCCTAGTGCTCTTGGGCAAGGTTGGCCGGCGGCGACCATTCTCGGGCGGCGCGGTACTGTCGCTGCGGTGAAGAGGGGATGTTGTCTGGGGCTGGGTTAGTGTAGGAGGGGACAGCAGAGAGATGAGAGGCTTGAATGGGGGGCAAGAACTTGATTAGCAACAGTATTAGTTCGGCCAAATGATCTCTGCCTACCAACTGTTCGACACAATGGCCGCAAGAACATTTTATTTGATTTTTGCAAAGATTTTTGGTGGGTGTGTTAGTCATATTCTTGAGCATCTGTGGTTGCTTGGGATTGTCAAGGTGAACTCATTTGAGTGGTTTTTGAAAAAGTGGGATCTATGCACATACACTTGATTCCATTTTCAATTGCCATTTAAATTAGTGTTTAAATGTTTTTGTAAGAATTCAAAGTGGGCCTTGGTAGATCTTTACTTGTACTAGCAAGGGGTGCAAAGAGTTAGAATTGTTTCTGTTTGAATTTGACTTCTAGGAACACCTAAAGTGGCCTAGTGTATTAAAATGGCAAAAGTGACCATTTGCATTTATTGATTCCATTTGATTTCTTTTTCTTTGGATTTGGTTTTGGGACGATCTAGATGATGTGGCATTCACCTTTGAATAATTTTACAACCATTAGATCAAACAAACATGGGCATCTCATACGATTCTATCTTAATGCAAACACACATGCATTTATATTTATTTTTAATAATAAAAAGTTTTTTGTTAACCCTAAATTGGGTGATTTGGATCTTGATCACATTGATTAAAGTTTTGGGATGTTATACCTTTGCTAGAGCATGAATTGTTCTTATTAAAAACAATACTCAAACTAGACTTTAGCTGAAAATAAAAACTTACTTAAACCTTTATTTCACATGGGTTGCCTCCCATGAAGCGCTCTTTTATGGTCAATAGCTTGACCATAGTACCGCTCATTCTGTCTTGAGTCCATTCTTCTTGTAATTGCCGTTCTTCGTATATCTTTGCTTTATCACTTCTTCAGGGGTGCTCAACTCTATAGTGATTGCACTTCTATCTTCTTTCACCCGATAATGCTTCAAGCGTTGTCCATTTACCACCCATGCAAGAGAGGGTGTTTTTCCTTGGAGCTTCACTGCTCCTGACGAATAGGCTTCTTCAACTACATATGGACCTTCCCACTTCGATCTGAGTTTTCCTGGAAACAACTTAAGATGAGAATTATAGAGCAGCACTTTGTCTCCACTTTTAAAAAATGTATTATCTATTTTTCTATCATGCCATGTTTTAACTTTTTCCTTAAACAACCAAGCATTCGCGTAGGCTTCACTTCTAAACTTATCTAAAGCATGCATATCTAATAAATGCTTTTCCCCTGCTGCTTTGAGATCATAATTTAGATTCTTGATCGCCCAAAAAGCTTAGTGTTCTAGTTCTAACGGTAAATGGCATTCGTTACCGTACACCATCTTATAAGGTGTCATACCCATTGGATTTTTAAACGCAGTACAGTATGCCCATAGAGTGTCATTTAACTTGTATGACCAATATTTTCTTGATTTGTCCATCGTCTTCTCGAGTATGGTATTCAGTTCTCTATTTGAGAGTTCCACTTGACCACTTGTTTGGTGATGATATGGTGAAGCAACGCGGTGAGTTACTCCATACTTGCTGAGGATTTTCCTGAACGTCCCTTTCATACGTCAGTAATTAAAAATCTAGGAACTCCAAACCTGGGGAATATTACATCCTTGATCATCGTTACTAAGGTAGCTGCATCCGCATGATTTGTTCGGATAGCTTTAACCCACTTAGTAACATAGTTAACAACAACAAGAATATGAGTATAACCATTTGACTCTGTAAATGGTCCCATGTAATCCATTCCCCATACATCAAAATGTTCAATTATTAGACTATAATTCATCGCCATGTCTTGGCTCCTACCTATATTACCTCTTCTTTGGCAAGCATCGCAGTATTCCACATTCCTGTATGCATCCTTGAGCAAGGTGGGCCAATAGAATCCGGGTTGAAGTACCTTTGCAACAGTTCTTTAACCTGCATGATGCCCTCCATATGGACTGTCATGAAAAGCCTTCAATATCGCATTCATTTCGTGATTAGGAACACACTTCCGAATCATTCCATCAATTCCATGATGATATAGATACGGATCATCCCAAAAGTAATATTTAAGATCATTAAAGAATTTCATTCTTTGATTTCTTGACATACCGGGAGGTAAATTTTTTGTTGCTAGATAGTTATCATAATCTGCATACCATGGATCAACAATTTCTACCTTTGCTAAATATTCTGCCCGAAATGATTCATTAATAGGTACATGGTCATTAATTATTCCCTCCATCCTAGAGAGATGATCTGCTACCGGATTATCCTTACCCCTCCTATCTACTATTTGCAAATCGTATTCTTGTAATAATAAAACCCACCTAATTAACCTTGGCTTAGCATCCTTTTTCACAAGGAGGTGACGCAAAGCTTGGTGATCCGTATGAATTATTACCTTAGAATTAATTATGTAAGATCTAAATTTGTCACAAGCAAAAATGATAGCTAGAAACTCTTTTTCTGTAGTAGCATAATGTTTCTGAATCTTATTAAGAGATCTACTAGCGTAATAAATAACATTCAAATTCTTTCCATCTCGCGGTCCCAACACAGCCCCTAAAGAATAATCACTAGCATCACATAATTTCGAAAGGTTCATCCCACTTTGGAGATTGCATGATAGGTGCTGAAACTAGTTTATCCTTAAGGTTCTGAGAAGCTGCAATGCAGTCATGGTCTAAATAGAATGGAGTTTCTTTATCAAGAAGATTGATAAGGGGCATAGCAAGTTTAGCAAAATCTTTTATAAACCGCTTATAAAATCCCGCATGTCCTAGAAACATTTTTAAGTTTTTAATGTCCTGAGGTATTGGGAGATTTTATATAGCATTTATATTAGTTTTATCTATTTCTATTCCCTTTTCTGAAACTTTGTGCCTGAAAACTTTGCCTTCTTATTCCATGAAATGACATTTCTCCCAATTCAAAACCAAGTTTGATTGCCTGCATCTCTGCAAAACTTGGGTCAGATTGTAGAGGCAATTATCAAAAGTTGTTCCACAAATGACAAAATCATTTGTTAGGACTTCCATAGTCTTCTCAACAAAATCATCAAAAATCTTTAGAACACATTCCTGAAAAGTTGCTACTACATTACATAAGCCAAATGGAATTAATCTATAAGCATATGTGCCATAAGGACAAGTGAAAGTTGTTTTCTCTTGATCTTCCGGCTGTATGGCAATTTGAGAATATCCAGAATAACCATCAACAAAACAAAAGTATGAATTATTACTAAGTCTTTCTAGAATTTTATCCTTAAATGGTATAGGTTTATGATTCTTTTGTATCTCACGGTTTAGTTTCCTTAAATCAATGCACATACAATACCCTACAATTGGCCTCACAGGAACTAGCTCACCTTACTCATTCATAGCAACATCAAGACCACCTTGTCTTGGTATACAATGAGCTGGGCTAACTCACTTACTGTCAGAAATAGGATATATTATGCCAACATCAGGTAAGCTTATAACTTCTTTTCTTACTACTTCCTTCATCTTAGGATTAAGCCTTCTTTGCGTATCTACTACGGGTTCAACTTCATCAAGCATGGTAATCTTATGTGTTACAATAGATGGATCTATTCCTTTAATATCACTCAATGTATATCTAAAGGCTTCACGATGATTAACCAAAACTGAAATGAGTTTATTCGTTTCATTTTCTAATAGATTCTTGCTAATAATAACATGACATTTATTTTCATTATCTAAAAACTCATACCTCATATTGTTTGGAAGTTTTTTCAATTCTATTGGTGGAGGTTCTTCATCTACAATTCTTACCAATTCTTCATAGTCATGTGGATTTTGTGCCTCCGGAATTGAATCAAGGTAATCATCCATGTCTTCTTTCTTCTCATCATCTGGTGCTTCTTCCCAATTAATCAAGCTCCTTTCTAATTCATCTTGTGGAGTACTGAAGTGAATTGCCGCTAGCTCGGCAATCGTCTTTTCTTCCTTGATATCCTCCACTTCATATGGCCTCTTCTTTAGTTTGGCAAAGCAGAATGTCATTTCCTCTTCTCCAAACTTTAGTGAAATAGTTTCCTTCTAATTATCTACTCGAGCTTTAGTGATGGCAATAAAAGGCCTACCTAAAAGAATAGGACAAAAAGAATCTCGAGGCATATCAACAATATGAAAATCAAGGGGGTACATGAGTGAGACAATAAAGACATAGATATTCCTGATTACCCCTTCCGGTTTTATATTGGTTCTATTAGAAAATTTAATAATAGTGTCTACATGTTCAACATCTGGATTATTCAAGTTGTAGTGAAGTTCTTCATAAAGTGATGACGGTATAATATTTATGGTGGAAATTGGTTTGCAAATTCCATATAAGAAAGTTTCTCCACAATATATAGGGGTCATAGGTTTTGAAGTTTGGTTACCTCGAACCTTACCTTGGATGAATTCCGAGGTTTCACGGTCTAACATAACCACTTCATCTTCCACTATTCGTGCTTCCATAAGATCTTTTATTATAACATTATTTATATTTGTAGCATCGGAATTCCTTTCTGGTTTCTTCGCTCTCTTCTTTATTTGTTCTTCCTCTCTTTATCTTTTTTCAAAGATCCCTTGTATAGGTATCAAGGAGAACTCTTCCATTAGTTCCCTTGCACACTTCTTTTCTTCGAGGGGTTTACGAGGTTCCCATTCTGGAGGGACCTGCAAATGTCGTGCATAATTCTCAATAAATTCTTCACTGAGTAAGATCCAATATCGAGGGGTTTCATCATTGTATCTGTCCTCTCGTCTGCAAAGGAAATCATTAATTCAAGCATATTCAGAAAAACTATTTGTAATATTTTCCTTATCTTTAATTTTTTTCAGTTGCTTCTCTCATTTTTATTATTAGATTCCAAGCCTCGTCATAGGTATAAGATAGAAAACTGCCATTTGAAGTAGTGTCTAGATTCATCCTATATTCAATATTTAGCCCTCCATAAAATGTATGAGCGATTAACCAATCAGGAAAATGATGATGGGGGCAATTATCTAAGTAGCTTTTATACCTTAGATATCCTTCGTATAAGTCTGCACTAGTATTATTTTTGAAACTGATAATAATACCTCTCATCCTGTGAGCTTTGCTTTCAAAATAATATTTTGATAGGAGCTTAGTTGTAAATTCCTCCCAAGTCCTTGGTGCTTCTGCACAAAAAGAACTGTACTAGTCGCAAACATTATTAGAGAGAGTTTGTCTAAACGACTGGATTTTAATCATATCAAGATTAGAGTCGTCAAAAATAAAGGAACTGAGAATGTCTTCGAAGAATTGTAAGTGTCCATATGGACTTTCTTCATTGGTTCTTGCCAATTTTTTAGAATGTAATAATTCAAATAATAAAAGATGGATCTCAACTCCATCCAGATTTATGCTTTCGTTAATAGTTATAAAAGCGTCCATGGGCCCATTTTCCTTACTACCTCAAGCTGGTTTAAATGATGAGTATTGTCCATGGTTGTGGTCCTAGAACTCAAGTAAAAATTAGTACAACGAAAGTAAATAACTAAAAGTAAAGTGACTTATAGAGCTAAGCTCCCCGACAACGGCGCCAGCAAATAGCTTGATGACTACAAGTGCGCAGATCGTTTGTAGCTAGTTTCAAAATAAAGATATCGATCCCACAAGGAGCAGTAGGAAAAAGACTTAAATGTTTTTAACTATAACTAAACGAAGTACTTAAGAAATAACTTTAAGATGCAAGATAAGTAAAGTTGTTTTTGGGTTTTTGGTTGAACAAGGTAATTTAAAGTAAAGCAAAACTTAATGCAGAAAGTAAGAATCACGTGTGTAATAGAAATTTGGAACTACAATAGGGAAAAGGCATTCTCAGGGAATAGTGGATACACCACTAGCAATTTAGACTAAGTAATTGAGAGTATAATAACGAATATTCTCATAATGTGTATGTATGTGGGAGGAGCTCCATATATGGATGATTTTCCAGCAACCACTGCACACATCGTCCTCATAAGCACAGCAGATAGTAACCGATAACCATCACGTTACCGCACTATTAAGGGATTTCTCCCGTGGCATGGACATGGCTTGGTGAGTTTTCCTTGATTCCCCAAGTTAGTACGTAAAGAATGACAATAGCTTTATAGTCACACTAAGTGATATCATCCCTCCGTCTACTAACAAGTAATCCTCTTCATCGAGTCCCCATAAGAGGCAAATATTAAGGAGGTGCACAACTCCCAATATCAAGATGAAGACAATTAACACGTACACATAATGATGTATAACATAATAATCTCTATCTCATCTCATTCATATGCTAGGGTTTCTCCATCTCCCCAAGAACTAGAGATCTACTGAGACATGGAGGCAATCAACATCATAGTAATTGTAATGGAAACAATCATAGATGAATAGTACTTGTATAAATCCACAACAAGTACGGGAATTACAACAAGGTCTAGACAAGTTGTAGATGGGATGGATGGAGATGGTGGTGATGCATTGGTGGTTGATGAAGATCGATGCCTTAGCCTCCCGGATCTGCGTTGGGCGAAGATAGATCCCTGGCAGATGGGTTCCCCCTCTAGATGCCTTCCGGAGGTGAGGTTTTCGCGATTTTTGGGTGTTCTTTATATGTCGTCTCCCCGAACCAATTGCACATGGTGAAACTATTTGACGAGGCGGAGGCGGCGCCAACTATACGGTCGGAAAAGTTGCTCTGATCGTATAGATGGTCGTTGGACCCTCTGCCTCCCTTGTTCGCTTCCGGTTTTCTTCTGGTATTATTAATATTTCCCAAATAAGCGATTTACATTGTTTTGACTCCTTTTCTCCATAGTACAACTGCTCCAAGAATTGTATCCATTGGATCCATCATCTGTCCTGATCTTGGTGAAACAGACATAAAATGTGCGCGCGAGCGATGTAAAATACCAAGATCCTACATCTACAACGTAAAATAATAATGTAAAACATGATGCAAATATGCATTCATCAGAGGCTAACATGTATAGACATGGCCTTGGAACACGGATGGTCGAAAGATCGAGCATGAGTCACATGCATGATGTGATTGACATTGGAGAATGTCTACCTTTGTAGCTATGTTCCCGGTCGTGACGGTCGGGGGTGACATAGTGAATTGGGATCGTGTAATCACTAAACTTCTTTAGGGATGTTTGTTTTAGTGGGAGCTCATCTAATATAACGTGATTATAATTTGAACTCATACTATGAACTTAGTCTAAATGTCTTTGCAAATACTTTTGTAGATCATGTCAAAACCCAAGTCCCTGTTTAGTTCTGAGGGATTCATGGAGAGTGACAAACTCAAAGTAGATGGGTCCAACTTCATAGACTGGTATCAAGGTCTGAGGAACCTCCTCGTCTTCCATGATATGTTCTGTGTGTTGTGAGTACCGCTAGGAGATTTTCCCATGGGATTCACCAGATTGCTCGATGATCATGATTAGCGTGCCCGACGTGACGCCTTCATGATAGTCAAATACACCATGATTCATGTCATGGAGCCTACTTTGGGAGAACCGTTTCATAAGATTGAGGCCTCCAGCCTGGCCGAAGGATTTAAGATGCTCTTTCCATCTCAAGTCAGAATCATGGTGTTTGAATACATGGAGGATTTCCTCTCAACCAAGGTAAGGGAAGACACCAACCTGGAGGACCACCTGGACATCATGGAGAGGATTCATGAGCGCCTTGTGGACATCATGGACTACTGGGTGAACACGAAATTTGCAACAGATATGCTGTTGCGCTCACTACCCCACAACTACAAAGATGTCGTCTTGAACTACCTCGTGGAAGGGAAAGAGTTTACCTTCCTTGAGTTCATGGCTCATATGAGAACCTGGAATGTAGTGCCTGCTCCAGGAGCTGTCATAAAAAGGAAAGGTATATATTTGATATAAAAAGTTTTAATTTCAAACACTTATAGAAGTTTATGAAGTATTTGATACTTGTACTGCTTTGTGAAAATAGGACCCACTGCTTGAGAAGTGATTGAAGGAGAGGGCGCGACAACGCATGTTGATGGAAAACAAGATGCCAACAATGCTCTTCTTCTGAAGTTATCATTTGGATTAGAATATTTGAATAAATTTGCAATCAATGAGACTGAACTATATTAGTGTGTGTATTGCATTTGTAAGATAGTTATTCATATGAATTTGAGACAAATCAGTTGTTTTATTCCTATGAGTGATATCTTTTATGTTCACGGTTTTGATTATGAATGGGTTATTCATATTTTGATCTTGATGATAGAAATTTAAATGTTTATAAGATTGTTAAAATGCCAAAAGATATTCAAACTTAATAATGACATCAGTTTGAATGATACTATTGTGTTAAGTCATAATGGTACATATGAAAGGATTCATAAGTGATGAAACCAAGGTCTTAACGATACTTGATCTTTTGACACATACAAACCATGCCCCTATTAGGCAAAATGACCAAAAGTCCACATTCTAGTAAAACGGAGTGTGTGTTGAATAATTAGATATCATACATGATGATACATTTTATTGTTCAATGAATGGTGGATATCATTATTTCGTAAAACTTCATTGTAAATCTAAGCAACTAAATGTATTCACTAAATGAGACACAAGTCCGAAACTATGTGTTATGAACAAAGAATTTTAGAGTGAAGAAGAATATTGAATTAACAAGAATACGAGTCTTTGTGATTTGATCAAAACGAGAAGTATTTAGCTTGTGATTCAAGCATATAAGACCGGGGAAAAGTGTTCCACAAATTACAATGATAAGAATATGTCAATGTGTTGGCATGTATAAAGAATTCTAATCGTACCATATTACATATCATATGGTCTAAAGTAATCTCTTATTATGTTAGCATTAGTATTTAGAGAAGATAAATTAGAATAGCAAACACTTATTATAAAGAATCATCATGGATTTGTGGTAACAACACCATAAGTGTATGATGCAATGTGGTTTCCAGAAATTCTAGAGTTATGTGATAATTCAGAATTAGAACGAATAAAAATTTGTAGTGTGTTCCTAGGAAACTAAGAATACATATTGCACAACTACAACCAAAGGGGGAAATTATTATTGCTCAAGGTGGTGATTTATTGAGAAGAGTTTCACAATAAACGAGTTGGTGGATAAAGGTGAAATCTTAAATAAGGTTGAGAACCTTGCGTCCAAATGTTAGAGTAGCACAATGGAATTGATTCTAGAACAAAACTCTACAAATAGAGGAGAAACTAATGATAATGATCAAAAGTTTCAGTGGGAGCTTTTACTAAAAGAAAGTAGGATTCATGAATTAGTTCTGCTTCATTTCAGGATTGAATTCATGATTCACATGTCATGTTTATGGAACAATGGCATACCTACAAACTACAAAGAAGAGATGGTGAACCCAAGTACGAGAGATGACTTAGACTCATGAAATTCTGTATATTAAGTTACATTTAAGATGGTAAAGTAAAATGTTACTTGATATTATCAAAATAAATATGTTACTTGATCTTCCCAAAGGGACTACTAGAGTAAATGATCATGGGGCAAGGTCGAAAGTATTCATGCCTCCATGCCCAAGTTCATAGTCTCTCTATATGAGTCGCAAGGAAGAAATGAAACTTAAAGTAAGACATAAGGCTTGATTTATGTCAAGAATGTCTTGAACAAATTCAAATGGTTGACTACAATTTGTAGCAATGCTTAAGTTAGACAAATGGAATCTCGTAGCTAGAATTCTCAATTTTATGAATGATCAAAGGATTTTAGGATTGTGCCCAGAATATTGAGAAGACCTGCATTTACAATAAAATGAATGGGAGCTAAGAGAGTTACATACTCTTATATGTAACTGACATATTTGAGTGGGATATTGATGAAACATTCTCATATGTGATTCGCATATTGTGAATGGTATTGTTGGTATTAGTAATTATTAGAGAATATTAAGTAGATGAAGTTGAAGGAATATTGAACATTGAGATCTACCAGGATAGATTAATATGTTTAATAGCATTATGTCAAAATGTTTTCCTAGATTGGATTCTGAAGAAGTTCAGAATGGAACAAGTTAAGAAGGAAGTTCTTACTTGTCTAACTAGGTGAAGCATTGAGATTGTGTTGTTACGGTGATGGTTAAAAGAAGGAAAAAATGTGTAACATCTACTATGCCTCAGTCATAGGTTCCATCTTATAAAACCATGTTGTATACTCGACACAATATGACCCAAGTTCTTAATCAAAATAACAGGTTCCAAAGTGATTTCTGAGTGAATCACCGAACAAAATGTTAAGTATAATCGTTAGTATCTAGAGACAACTGAAGCTATACATCTAATTTGTAAAGGATGGTGAACTTGATCATTAAAGGGTTATGTTAGGAAGTTCCAACCAACCTACATGATTGGAATTCTCACAAGATTGAGTGACTTAGAATAAGAGAAGCATGGTTAGACATCGAAGTGGCAATTATTGCACTATCGATCAGATTTACATTGACAAAAAGTATATGAATACTTCAAAGGTAAAATATGTAATGTTGCGACTGGGGAAGTCCATCTTCCCACATAGTGTGTTCCTAATTCTCTGACAATGACAACATCATCTTTTGATTGATTAATTGGATGTCATGGCAGAAGGAACAAAAACAACACTCTATCGCCAAAGCATAAATATTTATACCGCATGGTTATCATGTGATGATATAGGGAAATCTCAAATTAGGTGACATTAATGATTCGCACAGACATAAGGATATGTATAGTACACTTTAGAGACAACACCTCTTCCATGAGCAAGCATGATCAAAACACCAAAAGTGTTATGGTGTAATGATTTGTTCAAATACAGCTAGTTTATTTGTACTCTAGTGCAAGTGGGAGACTGTTGGAAATATGCCCTAGAGACAAATAATAATATAGATTATTGACATATTTCATTAAGTTCATAATAGGTTTTATATCATGCTATATCTGTATTGGTAGGAACGTCAATACACGTGTGATATGTAAACCACTAGAGTGCCTAGTGATCCTCTAGACACTAGTTCATTGGTCCATCGATGATCGACGTTTCCCAATCATGGACATTTATGTCAATTGAAAATGGGGTCATTTCATTAGGTGAATGAAAATGATGGACATACCCAACACAGGAATTGTAACACGATCAAGTCACAAAGTTCACCGTTACAATGACTGGAAAACATAGTAACCAATTCCTTCAATCATGATACCATATTTACTCACTCTCACTCGAGAGTGCCTTGTTCACATCAAAAGTCAGTCGGTGAAACCATGATCATAACGGTGTCTTCAGGTATTCAGAGGGGCATGTAGAGGCGTATGTGTCAAGGGCGGGATTTGTTCTTCCGCGTGATGGAGATATACTCTAGTCCCACTCAAAGACATGACATCCATAAAGCTGCAGCGTGTGACTAGGTCATGGGGATGGCATAGCTCGGAACGAGTAAAGTTGTACTTGTCGATAACGAGATTCAACTCGACATGGCAATGTCGTTGATCAGGTCTTGGACAAGTAATGTATCGAAGTAACAAATGGAATATGACTATATGTTTAATGGTTCATCGATAAAGATTCACGTGGAATGCACAGGGGTCATTATGGGCATCCAGGTCCCGCTAATGATCATTAGTCTGAGAGGGGTCTTGACTATGTCTGGAGTGTTCCTAAACCGTTAGGGCAGAACACTTTAGGGTTTGAAAATGCTCGGAAATTGTTTTGGTATCATAAGAATCATCGAAGAAAAGAGAAGGGAAAATCGGAAGGGTCCCAGGAAAGTACGGCAGGTGACCCGAGTTGTCCGAAAGGAGTTCCGGTGCAACAGGAATCAAAATGATATGTAAATATATGTTAATTATTGAATTATACATTTATTTATATTTATTTAATGATTTAAATATGATTTAATGGGCAGCCATTCCTAATGGGCCAAATACCTAGGGAAAAGGGCCCATGAGGGGAAAAATCCCAAAGGGAAAAAGGAGGGAGTGGGCAGCTAGGCCCCTTTGTAGCCGGCCAAGCCTCCCCCTCTCCCCGTTGGTTTAGTCCCATATGGCTAAGCTAAGGGACTTGGGGGCTCCCCTCCCCCTATATAAAGAAGGGCATATGGAGGGATTTACACACACCAATTAATCACAAGCTTTGAGGCTTCCCCCTCCAAGTTCCCTCCTCTCTCCCTCTCTCGCTTGTGAGCGTGGCCCCACTATAATGGCTATGCGAACGAGAGTATTCGTCATCGTGGAGAAGCGTCGCTCTGTGGGATTCTAGATCCAGGAGATCTAATACTGTAACCTCTACTAGATTAGAGTCCAGGAGTCATCGTCAAACACCATATGTGTGTGACCCCCTACGATGTGCTACACTTGTGATTCTTGAGTCATTTGAGCCATCGGAGTCATTGGAGCCAGTGGTACCGAAGCTGGTGGATCCGACCAAGTTCAAAACAACCTTGAGATCGGTGTTGGTACGTCTACATCATCCATGTTCTCCCAAACATTGACGAAGCTTTTTAGTCTTCAACTTGGTAAGTTTTCGAAAATCCCTTCCCGTTACTGCATTACTAATAGATAGATCCTGGCATTAGGGTTGTTGGCATAGGAAAAATTATTGTTTTAGGCACGAAATCCCAAAAAATTTGACATATAGCATGCATGGGCATTCGTCATGTGGCTTGCTTGGGAAAATTTCGACATATAGCCTGATTAGGCATTCTTCATATGGCATGCTTTTGAAAATTTGACATATAGCCTGCATGGACATTCGTCATGTGGCCTGCTTGGGAAAATTTCAACATATAGCCAACATGGACATTTGTCATATGGCCTGCTTGGGCAATTTTGACATAGTCTGCTTAGGCATTCATGATATGGCTTGCTCGGGACATATAGACTGCATGGGCATTCGTCATATATGTCAAAATCTGACCTAGATGTTAAAACCTGACCTATACATGTCAAAATACGATATACATGTCAAAATTCGACATATATGTCAACATCCGACATACATGTCCTAATCCGACATATATGTCAGAATCCTACATACATATCGACTTCATGATATTTCATGATTGAGATGTAGGAAATTCGACATAGATGTTGATGATATTCGGTCAGGCCAAGATAAGTGATGAATGGAGATAGTTTTGTGATGACATCTTGATATCTTGACAAATCGACATAAACGGTAATTCGAGATATTTTATGATGATGTCATGATATATTGGCAAACCGACATAAATGGTGATTTGATATATGATCTGACACCATGATATATTAGCAAACCGACATAAACTATGATTTGAGATATGTTATGATGCCATGATATCCTAGCAACCAGACATAAACGGTGATTCGATATAAGCTATGATGATACTATGATATCTTGGCAACAAGTTTTCCTCATCATTAGACATTTCAAATGACATAGTTAGTCAACATACACATATAACAGATGCTGAAATGTAGGAGTAGAAATACTAAAAGACATAGACAAAATACACAAAGCAGTGACATACTTTGAAGGCATAAAAGTGGACATATCCTATGTCTAATCTAAGCAATAGTTCTATGCATGGGGATGCCAGTTAAGTACCGACCGAGCCCCCGAGTTACTTTTCCTGACTATGGGAGATTCTACACCGGATATGCTGGCTAGCCCCCAGGTTGAGACATCTCTTTCCCAGGGTGAACATCTAAATAAGTGATAAAGGGTGATAGCCCCGAAGTGACATTCGGGGTTACCTCATGTGAGTGTAGATGGTAGATATTGCAAACACTTACGTGAGTATGATCGATGATGATGTTGAGGCTGACATATGACGATGGGGGAGAGCCTGCATGCCAGCCCCGTGATTCGTTGAGTACTGTACGTTGAGGATGAAGAAGCTAAAGCTACTGCACTGACGCAGACGGAGATGTTGATGGAGACGATCCCATCCGGATGAACTTCCAGCCAGCATCATTGCTGGCCCCATGATGGGTGCTAACTATCGTGGTGGTAACACGACAGATGCATAGGGTAGGCTTATGTTGGGGCCGATGGACATAGGAGGATCTGGGGAGGGATGTTGCAGTGAAGACCACACATAGAAAAAATAGTCAAGGATAAGCAATATGTCGAACCCTATATGTCATATTTTCTTTTCAGTAAAGTTTACACACTAGTTTCTTTTTACTTATTCCATTCTATGTCTTGATAAACACAAATCAGTGCAAACACACACTATGTGCCCAGGTTCGGGGCTCTCCTATTGAGATAACACCCCTACTCCTGCATGTCTATCTCAATATCATGAGCTAAACACTATAGCTACAATGGTGCTCCTTGAGCTGTTAGCAGAGAGGAGGAAGAAACAGAGAGCTCGTGAGTGAGCAGGGGGAAATAAGCCCACAAGGGGGTGCTCCTGAGCATTCCCCCTAGTGCTCCTTATATAGGGAGCCTAGGGGACAAGGTATGGCCCACAGGTACTGTTCATGTGTTGACTACTAGGGACTTGTCAACTGACAAGGCATGGGACATGTCATGTCTTGTTTGTCCTTTGTCTTATCATGTAGCGCTTGTCTTGGGAATCTCCTAGTCATCGGTCTTATCCTCCCGTAAGGATAAAGAGGCATATTATACTTGACGATATAGCATGTGCCAGTTTGAGCTACGGCATCCCAAGACCAGCATATGATGGAAGGACCTGGAGACTGCTTGATCGAGGTAGAGGATGACAAGTTCGATGTAGAGGATGGTTCAGTAGACGTAGAAGTGTAGGGGCTGCCGAGGTAGTTGGAGGGCGTTGAGGTAGAGGCAGTAGGAGGAGACCGAGGTAGTCATCTAGGGCAGCTGTAGGTAGTGGTATAGTGATGTTGGGCTGCAGGTATTGAGGAAAAACCTGGGGCGATGTGGCAGAAGTGGCCCAGCCGGAGCCTCTCAACACCAGCCCAGGCGGGGTCGGTAGGATGCCTAGCCGGGTTAACTCGGCAGCGGTCCAGGTGGGGTTTGAAGTCGGCCCGGTGCGATGAAGCGGTGAAGAGGTGGTGTGGCCCAGCCAGGATACATGGGAGTCAACCCAACCGGAGTTGGCAAGGAGATGAGGGGGTGATCATGGTCTGGGCTGATCTGGCCTTGGGCCATCTTGGCCCAGTCGGGATGAAGTGACGCATGCGCGGTGAGGAAGAGGTGGTGATGACGAGGCAAGGCAACGTCGGCCCATGATGGGCCAGGATAGATGGATTCCTGCCCACCCGAGACGGAGTAGTGCCAAGGAGGTGTGAGATCCAAGCACATGGCTTAATATGATTGATAGGATACTCATACCAACAAGTTGCAACTTCTTTTCCTGAAGCTGATCTGAAAAGAACTCTAAGGTTAAGCGTTCTTGGCCTAGAGAAATTTGAGGATGGGTGACCGACCGGGAAGTGGGTACCGAGTGCGCATGAGTGAGGACAAAGTTCTTAGAAAAGACTAGTGTTGGTATGTCGCGCCAATCGAGAGATCCTAGTAAGCCGCCAGAAGTGATAGCCCAGGCACGGAGAGTCCAGGGTGTTACAAAGTGGTATCAGAGCCGATCCTCGCGGTTACTCGGGCGTATGCGGGTCAGTCATGGGACATGTGGAGCATGGTGCGTGTGGCCCAGAGTGGACATGGCATGGCACATGTGCCGGCACTAGACGCACAAATGTGTGCGAAGAGGGGACGTTCCTGGCTTGTGCTTGATTGATGAGGGCGTCAATCTTCTAAGGGTGGGTGTATGTGAGATCCAAGCACATGGCTTAATAGGATTGATAGGATACCCATACCAACAAGTTGCAACTTATTTTCCAGAAGCTCATCTAAAAATAACTCTCAGGTTAACCGTGCTTGGCCTAGAGCAATTTGAGGATGGTTGACCGACCAGGAAGTGTGTACCGGGTGTGCACGAGTGAGGACAAATTGTGCAGAAAAGACTAGTGTTGGTCTATGGGGCCAGTCTAAAGATCCTAGTAAGATACTGGAAGTGACAGCGTAGGCACGGAGAGTCCGGGGTGTTACAAGAGGCGAAGCTAGCCTAGCTAGGATAAGAGTGCCAGCCTAGCCAGGGATTGGCGTAAACCCGGCCTAGGAGGGGCAATTCTGGCCTATCAAGGGCACAATTAGGCCGATTTGTTTACATGTCGGCCCAAGTGAGTTCATCTCTTCTTTTTATTTAGTTCCCTCTTCTCTACTTATACCAAATGACTTTCCTCTTCTGTCGCTCAACTAAATGACCTACTCTAGGGTACTCAGAGTCATATCCCCAACATGGATAGATGCCATCTACAACATAGTATCCTTTGTTGTAGTGGTGCCCGTTTATCTCAAAGTCCACCGGGGGAGCATGACCCTCAACAAGCTTGGCAAATACATTTGAGTACCGGAGGACGTTGATGTTGTTGTTTGATCCTGGCATTTCAAAGAAGGAGTGCCAAATCCAAAGATCATGTGTAGCAACTTTCTTGAGTATCACAGTGCAATCTCCTATGTGTCCTTTATACATTCCTAGCAAGCCAATGGACAGTTCTTCTAGTGCCAATGCATGTAGTTGATGCTTCCAAGCATCCTATGAAATCCTCTACTTTGATTGAATGTGAGGGTCCGAGCGGTGTCTTCAGCAGTGGGTGTTCTCAAGTATTGTGGCGCAAACACTACAATCACTGCCCTATAGAATCTGTATAAGCAATCAATGGCGGTGGACTCGGCCATGTGGAGATAGTTGTCGGTACTATCACCTGGAGCTCCGTAAGCAAGCAACCTCATCGCCACCATGCACTTCTGTAGCGAGGAAAATCCTACCATGTCGGTGCAGTTCTTCTTGCATATGAAATAGGGGTCGTACTCTAGGATGGCATGCACGATCTCAAGGAAGAGTTTCCGACTCATCCTGAAATGGTGCTGAAACACGGACTCTTCGTCCAGCGGCTCGCCGACGAAGTAGTCGGCATACATCATGAAGTAGCCCTCCACCCGCTGCCTTGGTTTGCACTTCCAGCGACCCTACGTCGAGCCTCCATGCTTCGGCGCCGCAGTCTGCGTGTATAGGATGGCCATGGAGCTGAGGATCTGCATGTGCTCTTCATCTTCGGCGGTTGCAGTGGTCTCTTCTTCCAGCAACAGGGCGAACATCTCCTCGTCATCGGGGTCCATGGCCAAATTGAAAAAAACACCAAACACTCCACAGCAGATGTGGGCAGGATCTCAGAACAAATTCGAGTTGGGATGAACACGGGAGAAGGCGAAACAAGGCCTATAACAAGGGGGAAGGATGCAGCGACGGTGGTGGTCCTCTCTATAGGCGTGGTTTCGGTTGGGCGGGGCATCGCCGGCGATGGCATGGCGGCGAGGGGTAGCTGGGGGAAGGCTCTATGCCACGAGAGAGCCGAATCACGGTAGGGAATGGGTTGTGTCGCCGACAGGGTTGGCTCAACCTTTTTTCTCTTCATCCGTTGTTCGTAGGCGATTCCCGGCGCCTCGGGTTCGGCCTGGGAACCCTAGATGTATTTTGGGCCAAATCCGGCAAAAGTTGGCGGCCTGGGAACACGACTGGGCGATTTTTCAAGATGAAAAAATGGCCTGGGGAGGCCCTCCTAGGAATGCTAGTGGAGATGCTAATATGGGTTCCTGAGAGGGAGAGGGGGGAAAATCAGTTTGTGAGATCACCACATTGAGTTGTTTTTATGTTGGCCCCCTCTTAGCCGTTGGATACAGACCAAGTGTCTCAGATTACTCCATGTCATCTACACTCATGGATACATTATCTATCTCAGTTGGCCTACTAATAAGATCTACCCACGCTATGTCCATGACTATCATGTTCATGTCAATGGATCGTGTTCTAACAATCGCATTGTCTTCATGTTGTCCCTGATGACTGCAAGTGCACAAATTGATTGTAGCTAGTTTCGAAATAAGAGTATCGAACCCACAAAGAGCTATTTGGTTAAGGTCTTAATGCCCCTCGTCACTTTGTACCAAAGAATACTTGTAAGACGCCTTTGATTTCAAATAAAGGGTGTTTGAAAGGTTTTTGGTTGAATGCAGAAAAGTAATTACAACAAGTAAAAGGAAGCAAGTAACAAAAGCGTTTGGAAAAGTGGTTGAACTGAATAGGGCTAAAGAAGTCTCGGGGTTGTAGGATACACCTCTAGCATGATATTATTAATCATAATTAGGATAACCTATTTCTTGTGTCATGACATGTGTGGAGTGAGCTCCATAATAAGATGTTCACTACAAGGCTCATATGCAGTCACTTTTTTGAGCCAAGAATGAGGTTTCCTCTAAATAACCACTACAATGTCTGAGAGCAGTCACCCATATAGACCACCACAATTAAGGATCTCCCGGTGGATATCGTAATTACATTAGGGAATCTCTCTTAATCCTGGTAATGATAATGCAACAGTTGATGATGACGGGGATGATGTGATGTCCTCCAATGATCCGCGAAGCAACAAGGATTTGCCCTTATCCAAGTTCCTCCTTCATATCCCTTTCTGGTGTGGTTTTTTATGGCTCAAGGTTGTTGTGAATGTCGGATATGTGATCCATCTTTGCCAGGAGAATATATTTGACAAGGCGGCCGTGCTACCGTGAGGTACGGGTGGATAGTACGGGCGGGTTCCGCCTGTAATACTGGTTGTTAACACTGCAGTAGCTTCCTTAACATTTGCAATTCTCCCAGGTGCGAAGATAAATCAATTAAATGACTTTTATCACTTAAAAATATCTTATTACAACATAATATGATAGTTCCAGTTGATATGTTCATAAGATACTTACTAATTTAGGATCATGTTGAAACAAGGACAAAAGGTGCGTGCAAATGCAGTAAAATACCAAAATCCCTATTCCACTTATACAAAAACGAAAGGTAAATATGCTTCAATTTTGGACTCATCAACTCCCCAAGCTAGAATCTTTCTCATCCCTGGGCAAGGTGGTGGCTTATGGACAAGATCATCATGTTCATGAGGCACGAGTCATTACAATAAATGAGGCAAAAAATGAAACAAGAATACAATATCAGATGTAAAATTATTTTGGGGGTATTATCACACCCTTATACATCACATGACTTAGAGGCTTCCACACCTTTTTGTATCAATGAAGTTAGAAGAAACTTTTAGTGATTCAACATATTATATAATCATAAGGTTAAATTGGTTGAGCACTTGATCTGAGTAATGAAGATTCATGATCATTTTTTTTCTTTTTCTCCTTTCAAGCTTGTACTTTTCTTTTGCCTTGAAATTCTTTCAATGGCGGATCTTTGATCTCTCTTCTTCTTTCTTTTTTTATATAGCACAACTTCTTGATCATGCTCACTACTTTTATTGGCTTTTAAAAACCCGTGACTATAATATACTACCAAAATTCTTCTTCCCATAATTTAATCAATACTTTTATTGGTGTGGAAGACCCTAAAATTCATGAGAGTTGTACAAGTATCAGAACACTCAACCTAGTTCAATCATCTAATATAGTAGTCATGAATCAAAAGATAACTTCAAATATCATAAAGTCTCGAAACTCAACAGAAATAATTCTTTCCATGAACAGAAGGGACCTTGAAGTTGATGCAACTAATGTAAATTCTTAAATCAAAACCTAACATGCGTGCATGAATCTAAACATGCTAAAACTATAAGATAGATTACAAGGTATTCATAGATCCCCCAAGCTTGTAATCAAGGTAGGGAGGATCCCAAAAATCCTTGTGATTACCTAGTCCTTTTTGGGAGTGAAGAAGTCATCATCTTCTTCTTTTTCTACCTTGAGGCTGCAAGCATGAGCAATACATGCGAATCGAGTGGACAACTCTGTAATACTAACATGTTGTTCTTTAATTATTTTGCTTAGCGTCTTCCTGTCGTCAGTCATCTCCATGATAATATTGGTTAGGACTTGAACTCTACTGTCGATGTCATCGACTTTCTTTTCGAGGTCTTTGCCCATCATCTAGTAAGAGTCAACTCCTTCCCCAATAGTTTCAACACAAGCTTTGGAAATATTTTCAAGGCTCTCGATCTTTTCCCTAATCTCATCCCATCCTTCCTCTTTTTGAGAAGAGGATCTAGGAGGAGATTTGAGAGAAGATCCGTGAAGGTTATACATGTAGGGTTTGAGTGGGGGTTCTTCTTTGTTCTTCCTTTGTTCCATGTGCCTAAGCATCTCTAACTTGCGTAGAAACATATCCTCCCAGTTGGGGAGTGGAACCACTTTAGTAGACTCTTTAGTTTAGGAAGACAAAGAATCCCTCTTAAATTCCCTTCTCTTGGCTTGTGCTGCAGCAACATCTTCCTTCTTGGTCTAGCTCTGCTTGATATGAAAAGGTTGCATAGTTCTTGAACGATCATGTGAGATATGAGGTGTCATAGTAGAAGACAGAGAAGGATAAACCCTAGATCTGAAAGATGACGGCAAAAGACAAAAGGAGAAAGGGTGAAACCAAAATGGAAAAATAAACTTAGATGAAAAGGGGGACTCGAGTCGGTAACGGGTAATGGTACAGGCGGGCTCCTTCCGTACTGTGCGCCTATACCGATGTCTTGCCGACTCTTTTCTAAAAAAATATGCAAGAAGTAAAATGAATAAACGAGGAAGAAACAAAGTTGGTAACGACCTACCGTATGGGCAGTTGTGACCACATGGCCCGGTCGTACTGAAATACGAGAAAACGAACACGAGGTACTGACGGCTTAATGACCACTAGTACGGGAACGTTTTCTCGTACAGCCCGGTCCTACCAAAGTTTGAGAAACAAGTGCAGGGTGCTAATTGCTTAATGACCACTAGTACGGGCACATCTCCCTGTACCAGGTCAAAAAATAGCTCATAAAAATCAGAAAAAAGAAGGGGGAGGAAAGAAAACAACAAGATGAACTGCATATCTTCTGGAACAGCAAAAAATTAAGCTAAGACCTTGTTACCTCACTTTGTTTGATATATTCCTCGGTTGAGATTAAGGGGATTTGTCCTACCATGTTGACTTCCCCAACTCTATAGTGTTTTAAACGTTGCCCATTAACAATCCATGATGAAGAGGAGAGAATAGCATTTTTCAACTTTACCGCTCACAAGGGGTACACCTCCTCAACTTCATAAGATCCTTCCCACATGGATTTTAGCTTACCTGCAAAAATATTTAGCCTAGATTTGTAGAACAAAACCTTATCTCTAGATTTAAATTCATTATTCTTTAATTTTGTATCATACCATTTCTTTACTTTTTCCTTAAATATCCTTGCATTTCATAGGCCTCATTTCTGTGTTCATCTAAAGGATGAATATGCAAGAGACATTTTTCTGCTGTAGTTTTAAAGTCAAAGTTCATAGTTTCAATAGCCCAACAAGCCCTATAGTCTAGCTCTAATAGGAGATGACAAGCTTTACCTTAGACAAGCTTATATGATGTCATTTCCATTGGATTTTTGAATGTTGTGTGATACACCCATAATGCATCATTAAGCTTCATAGCCCAATCCTTTCTTGATTTATTCACTGTCTTCTGGAGTATGACTTCAATTTCCTGGTTAAACAAATCCACTTGCTCACTGGTTTATGGGTGATAAGGTGAGGCTACTCAATGACCGACTCCATATTTTTGATGTATTTTTTCTAAAAGTACCCTTCATAAAATGATTTCCACCATCAGCAATCAAAAATCGAGGTACTCCGAACCTAGGAAAAATGATGTCCTTAATCATCTTGATGGAAGTGGTTGCATCTACATGGGAAGGGGGTATAGCTTCTAGCCACTTGGTAACATAGTCAACAGTAACAATAATCCCATAAAATCCATTCTTTGACCATGGAGGTTGCTAGTCGGTGCTTCTAGTCACAATAGCTCCAAGCACACTTATAAACACGTCCAAAGGATTTCACCCTCTTCTTTAGTCCCAAAGTAAAATGATATGTGGCCGACTACACATACCAAGGGAGAGATCAAACACACATCACAAATATATTATAGACCAATAAGTCCATGGACACAAGTATAGATCATATTTATTTCAATTCATAATAGCGCTAGGGTTCGCCATCTCCCCTAGAACAAGGGAAACTACTCACACATGGAAGCAATCAACAACATCATCATAATCAAATGGATGGATAAAAGTACGGGGATAAATCTAGTGCAAACCACAATTGAATCTGGAATTACAACAAGATATAATGAATGAAATATGGGGGTAATAGTGGTGATGGTGATGCAGCGGTTGATGATGAAGGGGATGATGCGGTGTCCTTCAATGATCCGTGAAGCAGCAAGGATTTTCCCTTTTCCAAGTTCCTCCTTCAGATCCCTTTCTGGTGTGGTTTTTCGTGACTCAAGGTTGATTTGAATGTTAGATCTGTGATCCGTCTTCGCGAGGAGAATGTATTTGACGAGGCGTTCATGCTGCCGCGTGGTATGGGTAGACGGTACAAGCGGGTTCCGCTCGTACCACTAGTCGTTAACGCTGTAGTAGCTTCCTTCACGTTTGCAATTCTCCCAGGTGCAAAGATAAATTAATTAAATGACTTTTATCACTTAAAAATATCATATTACAACATAGTATGATAGTTCTAATTGATATGTTCATAAGAGACTTAGTAATTTGGGATCATGTTGAAACAAGGACAAAAGGTGCGTGCAAACATAGTAAAATAGCAAAATACCTATCCCTATTCTACTTATGCAAAAAACGAAAGTCAAATATGCTTCAATTTTGGACTCATCAGTCCCCTAGCACTAGACTGTCACGACCGCACAACAACTTCTATAACTTTAGATGGGTTCACTAACCACACGAGCTTATAACTGTTTGTCCTCAAACTTTAACGCTAACCTCAACATTGTCTAAGAAGACATAGCATTCGTGCTACTAGAGAGGAGGAAAAGTTACAACACAAATATCACATGTGCATACTCCAACAAGAGTAAAATGGACATATACGTAGGATGATGCGATGTGCATACTCCTATTGTCTGTAGGACTGAAATAGCAAATATGGCGATACATATACATCTACAAAAAGGTCACCTATATGTTATCTTTATTGATCATGCATGTTTCTGGTGCATCGACCAAATCGATGATATATAAGATCTCTTTATTTTGAATAGTGTAGATGCCTATCCTACTCATTGCTAACCTTAAGGTAGCGTAATAGATTATCGTAGTGCTTTTAATGTGGAATCATTCTCTTCTCATTTTGTGTTTTATTCTCCGCATCTCTTTGTTCTTGCTTTTTACATTCAAAGCATTTCTTTCCATAAGCATATTTTCCTCCATTCAGATGTTAGTAGTACCAAGAGAGAAATCACAAGTGTTCCAGAACATCTCATCAAGGCATTAAAACACTAAAACCTTGAAGAAACACTCTCTTACATAGGCTTTTAGGAGACCCCTTAACTTTATTTATAGCAATAATTTTTTTGCAGAAACGCTATGCGCCCTTACTAGGAGCGCGACCCACATCGTTTCTCGTGCCAGCATGTGGCGCAAGGTATAGTGAATTTGCATATGCCCTGAGAGGTAGTAATAAAGTTTTTATTATATGTACTCCAAGTACATGATAGATGTTTATTTTGCATTCTATAATTGTATTAAAAGGAAACATTAATACATGTGTGTTTAATAAACAAATAGAGGGTTCCTAGTTATGCCTCTCTTATAAACTAGCTTATTGATTAATAAGATGATGAAGGTTTCCTAATCATGGACATTGGATGTTGTTAATAACAAGGTCACATCATTGGTGAATGATGTCATGAACATTTATCAGAAGTATAGCATTATGATCAAAGTCATTATGTTTATATTGCTATAACATCATACGAAGTAATCTTAGTCCTTAGACCATGAGATCATGTTAATTGCTAACACCGGAAGAGTGACTTGATAACATCAAACGTCACACCGTAAAAGGGTCACTATAAAGGTGGGTTCAGATACTCCGAATGTGTTATGTTGAGGCTCATGGATCAAGAGTGGAATTTGTCCAAGACGATGACGGATAGATATACTCTAGGCCCTCTCGGTTATATCACATTAAGATAGCTTGCAAGCAAGTGATGTGATCACTAGAATGTTATATCATGGGAACAAGAAAAGAGTGCATGTCGGTAACGAGTTCAAACTAGGTATTGAGATACCGATGATCGAATCTCGGACATGTAATATATCGCGAGACAAAGGGATTAAGTTACTAGCGTTAAAGGTTCTCACGATCATAGAAGTCATCGTTGAATGTGTGGGAGTCAGTATGGATCTCCAGGTCCGACTTCTGATTATTGATCTGAGAATGGTCTCGATCATGTCTGCATTATTCGCGAACCGTAGGGTGACACACTTAAGGGTTACCAACACCATTTGGAGCAAATATGTTCTAGACTAAAGAATTGTGAAGCGCTAGAATTATTTCAATAGACACCGGAATTGTTCCAGGTGAAATTGCAGAAATTGGTTCTGCATGTGATATTGAAATGTTGTAGGGGGTTTTATGTGAATGTTTGTTAATTAAAGTAATTAACAAAATTATGAATAAAATAAATAAAATAGTTTTATTAAATGAGAGTTGCATTAAATTTGGTGGAAATTTAATGCATGTGAGTGGGATTTTGAGTGGAGTCAAATTTATGTGAGTGGAGCTTCCACCCACATGAATGAGAGGAGGTGGAGGGGCTCCTCCTTGGCCGCCAGCCATGGGAGGGGATGCCCCCTCCCCTATAAAAGGCCTCCCTCTCCTCCCTCACAAAGCACCCCTCCTTGTGAAGGATCTCTCTTCCCCTCTAGAATCATTCCCCCATGGTCTCGGATTAGCGAGATACATGTTCCCGGTGGCATTTCATCTAGAAAGAGTTGCTTCTTCCACTTCATCACTCGAGCGAGGATGTGGAGGTTGTTCAATGGCCTAAACGTGTGTGCGATCACGGATGCATTGCTGAGTTGTGGCGCTGGACTTCTTCTTGATCCTTAGATCGGCAAGCATTCGACTACATCATCCATGAGTTCAACCTCGTTACGCTTTGTTGGTCCTCAAGGGTATGTTCTCTATGGATGTATATCCACCCGTTGCTTGTATCTAGTAGATAGATCTTGGCGTATAATAGTTCCCATCATAGGAAAAAAATCTATGCTGCGAACCCAAGAGTGGTATCAGAGCCTGATCTATACGTAGATGCTTTGCACAGGTAGTACACATATGAGTATGTGGGCGATGATGATCATGTTATTGCATCTTATATGTATTTTGGATATTGGTGGCATAGTGGGATGAAGCAGCCCGGACTAACTTTACAGGTTCTCACACATGAGACATGTTCAACGCTTGACATGCAACTAGTTTTGCATAAGTGGCTAGTGGGTGTCTGTCTCTCCTACTATAGTCAATATCTGATTTACAATGAGTTGCTAATAATTTTGTTATCATCGTTGTGGTTCCATATTCGTAGGTAAGACCCGTTCTATCTTCGAAAGCCCTAAGCCATGTAAAACTTGCAATGGATAAATTAGAAGCGTCTAGTTTAGATTGTTGTTGGGCTCGTGTCATGATATGGTAATGTCGTAAGTTGATGTATAGTTGATACTCTTACAATACACCTAACGTGTAAGTTCCATAGACCTTGGCCTTACACACAAAGGAATGATAAAGATCATAGCACGATGCACATGATAGTGATCAAGTGCAAGAACCATGTCATTTCACTTTACAAATATGATGTTTGCATCTTATATTGCTTGTTTGGCATTTTAGTAGCATTATAAGATGATCCCTCATTTAAATATCAAGATAAAAAATGTGTTCTTCCTTAAGTATGCACCGTTCTATGGATTATGTTTCGAGACATCACGCGATGATCGGGTGTACTCGACTCTACGCTTTCATACAACGGGTGTAAGACAGTTTTACACACGCGAGTACTAAGGTTCTTACTTGGCGAGCCTAGCCTGTACAGACATGGCCTCGGAACACAGACCGAAAGGTTAAGCATGAGTCATATAGTTGATATGATGCCCATATTGATGCTTGCCTTTGAGACTACACCGACTCACGTGATGATCGGACTTGGTGTAGAGGATTTGGTTCATGTAATCACCAAAATACACGAGGGATGTTATTTTTGAGTGGGAGTTCAATCATAATTTGTATTAGTTGAACTCAATCTATCATAAACTTAGTCTAAACTTTACAAATTCTGTTGAAGATGGCATCACCTGCTGTTAATTTGATTGTGTTCATGGAGAAAGAGAAACTTGCGGCAAATGGTAGCAACTTTACCAATTGGGCCATGAATTTGAGGATTCTCCTCACTGCTGCACAAAAGCAATGTGTTCTAGAAGCGCCACTAGGCCCCCCACCAGCTCCTGATGCCCCTAACGAGGAAAAGAATGTCTATTTGACTCGTTAGGAGGACCACAACTTAGTTCATTGCGGCATACTGTATGGGCTAGAGCCAGAACTTTGAAAACATTTCGAAAATGGCAATGCCTTTGATTCCATGGGTGAAATGAAAATGATTTTTGATACCCATGCTGCCGTAGAGAGTTATAATGCTTCTGAAAAGTTCTTTAGCTGCATGATGGAAGAGAACAACTCTATTAGTGAGCATGTATTCAAAATGTCCGAGTACGCTGATAAGCTTGTGTCCTTGGGAATAACGATTCCCATTGACTTATGCATACATCGTGTTCTCCAATCTCTGCCACCTAGCTACAAGATCTTCGTGATGAACTATAATATGTAGGGCATGAAGAAGTCTCTTCTCAAACTTCTGTTAATGCTTAAGACTGTAGAAGTGGAGATCAAGAAAGAACATCAAGCGGTGATGATCAATAAGATCACCGGTTTCAAGAAAGACAAGAAGGGTAAATTGGAGGTAAAGAAGGGCGGCAAATCTGTTGTCACACCTGAAAAGAAATCCCGAGATGGCCCTAAGTCTGATACCGAGTGATATTATTGTAAGGGGATTGGCTATTGGAAGCGCAATTGCCCCAAGTATTTAGCGGACAATAAGGCTAGCAAGGCGAACAAAGGTACATGTGATATACTTTTTATTGATGTGTACTTGACTAGTACTCGCAGTAGCACCTGGGTATTTGATACGGGATCACTTGCTAATATATGTAAATCGATTCAGGGGCTATGTAACAAGTGACATCTAGCAAGGGTTGAGGTCACTATGCGTGTTGGCAATGTATCAAGAGTTGATGTGATCGCCGTCAGAATGCCGCCTCTCCATATGCTGTCGGGGTTAAGTGAAATCAAAATAATTGGTATTTGGTGCCTGCACTGAGCATGAACAATGTATCCGGATTGTGTTTGATGCGAAGTGGTTATTCACTTAAGTCTGAAAACAATGGTTGTTCGATTTATATGAATTATATCTTTTATGGTCATGCACATGTGATGAATGGTTTATTTCTGTTGGATCTCGATAATAGTATTACACATATTTATAATGTTTATGCTAAAAGGATTAAACTTGATGATGATATATCTGCATATATGTGGCACTACTGTCTAGGTCATCTTGGCGTTAAACGCATGAAGAAACTCCATTCTGATGGACTTTTGGAATCACTTGATACATTTGAGCCATGCCTTATGGGCAAGATGACTAGAGCGCCGTTTTCCGGTTCAATGGAATGGGCGTCAGATTTATTGGAAATCATACACACTGATGTATGTAGTCCAATGAGTGTGTCGGCGCGAGGTGGATATCATTATTTTGTTACTTTCTCGGATGATTTTGAGTAGATACGGGTATATCTGTTTGATGAAACACAAGTCTGAAACCTTTGAAAAGTTTAAGGAATTTCAGAGTGAAGTGGGAAATCATCATAATAGAAAGATTAAATTGCTGATGCCTGACCATGGAGGAGAGTATCTTAGTTACGAGTTTAGTGCACATATGAAAGACTGTGGAATAGTTTCACAACTCATGCATACCAGAAAACCACAATGTAATGGTGTGTCGGAATGTCATATTTGTAATTTATTGGATATGGTTCGATCTACGATTTCTTTGACTGAATTTCCACTGTCATTTTGGGGTTATGCACGGGAAACCGCTGCATTCCCTTTAAATCGGGCACCATCTAAATCCGTTGAAACAACACCGTATGAATTGTGGTTTGGAAACAAACCTAAGCTGTCATTTCTTAAAGTTTGGGGATGCGATGTTTATGTGAAGAAACTTCAGCCTGATAAACTTGAACCCAAAGCGAAAAATTTGTCTTCATAGGATACCCTAAAGAAACAATTGGGTATTCTTTCTATCACAGATCCGAGGACAAGGTTTTTGTTGCCAAGAATGGATCCTTTCTAGAGAAAGAGTTTCTCGTGAAAGGTGTGAGAAGTCGGAAGGTAGAACTCGAAGAGGTTACTGAACCTTCTCTTCATGAAACGGCGAGTGGCCTAGCGTAGGAAATTTTTTCGGAGTTGAGTTCACCAAATGAAGAGGGAACTAATGATAATGATCATGAAACTCCGAAAGATGATGCTACCGAACATCGCAAGTCAGGAAGGACACGTGCAGTTCCTCAACTGTATGGAAATCCAGTTATGAATTTCATGGTTGATGAAATAGATGACCCTGCAACGTATGAAGAAGCGATGATGAGCCCGGATTCCAACAAATGGCTAGAAGCCATGAAATCCGAGATGGAATCCATGTACGAAAACCAGGTTTGGATCTTGGTGGACTTACCTCACGATCGAAAGGCCGTTGAGAATAAATAGATTTTCTAAAGAAAGACTAATGCTGATGGTAATGTGACCATCTATAAAGCTCGACTTGTCACAAAGGGGTTTCGAAAAATTCAAGGATTTGACTATGATGACACATTCTCTACCGTAGCGATGCTAAAGTCGGTTAGGATTATGTTAGCAATTGCTGCATATTTCGATTATAAAATATGGCAGATGAATCTCAAGACTGCATTCCTGAATGGTAATATTGAAGAAGAGTTGTATATTATACAACCTAAGGGTTTTGTCAATCCTAAGAATGTTGATAAGGTATGCAAGCTTCAGCGATCCATCTATGGACTAAAGCAAGCATCCCGGAGTTGGAATCTCTGCTTTGATGAGGTGATCAAAGAGTTTGGATTTGTCCAAACTTATGGAGAGGCTTGTATTTACAAGAAAGAGAGTGGGAGCAATGTGGAATTTCTGATATTATATGTGGACGGCATATTATTAATTGGAAATGATATAGATCTTTTAAATAGTGTTAAAAGTTATCTAACCAGCAAATTTTCGATGAAGGACCTTGGTAAAGCATCATATATATTAGGCATTAAGATCTATAGAGATATGTCAAGGTGTCTAATTAGGCTATCGCAAAGTACATACCTTGATAACATATTAAAGAAGTTTAATATGGAAGAAAGTAAGAAGGGGTTCTTACCTATGTTGCAAGGCAAGACATTGAGTAAGACTCAAAGTCCGACTATGGCGGAAGAAACAGAGATAATGGATAAGATCCCCTATGCTTTAGCCATAGGCTCTATAATGTATGCCATGCTATGTACAAGACCAGATGTGGCACATGCTATTAGTTTGACTAGTAGGTACCAATCTGATCCACGTTTGGAACACTAGAGAGCGGTCAAAAATATTCTTAAGTACTTAAGAAGAACTAAGGATATGTTTCTTGTATACGGAGGTGAAGAAGAGCTGGTCGCTAAGTGTTATGTCAACGCTAGCTTTGCCACCGATCTGGATGACTCCAAGTCTCAATCCGGATGCGTATTTCTCTTCAACAACCTGTGTGGCTGGATCAGCAATGGAGGCGAAATATGTTGCCGCTTCAGAAGCGACGCAGGAAGCAGTTTGGATGCAGGAGTTCATAATAGAACTAGGTGTGGTTCCTAGTGTGTTGGACCCAATGGTGATCTATTGTGACAACAATGGAGCCATAGCCAACGCCAAGGAACCAAGGTCACACAAGAATTCCAAGCATATTAAGCGCCGATTTCACTCCATCCGCGAGCATGTCAAAGATGGAGATATAAAGATTTGTAAAGTACACATGGACCTAAATGTAGCAGATCCATTGACTAAAGTTCTCCCTAGGGAAAAACATGATCAACACCAGAACGCCATGGGTGTTAGATTAATCACTATGTAAACTAGATTATTGTCTCTAGTACGTGCAAGTGGGAGACTGAAGGGAATATGCCCTGAGAGGCAATAATAAAGTTGATATTATATGTATTCCAAGTATATGATCGATGTTTATTTTTCATGCTATAATTGTATTAAAAGGAAACAGTAATAAATGTGTGTTTAATAAACAAATAAATGGTTTCTAGTTATGCCTCTCTTATAAACCAGCTCGTTGATTAACAAGATGATCAAGGTTTCCTGATCATGGAAATTGGATGTTGTTAATAATGAGGTCACAATGATGTGATGAACATTCATCAGAAGTATATCATTACGATCAAAGTCATTATGTTTATATTGCTATAACATCATACGAAGTAATCTTGGTCCTTAGACCATGAGATCATGTTAATTGCTAACACCGGAAGAGTGACTTGATAACATCAAACGTCACACCATAAAAGGGTGACTATAAAGGTGGGTTTAGATACTCCGAAGGTGTTATGTTGAGGCTCATGGATCAAGAGTAGAATTTTTCCATCCTGATGACGGATAGATATACTCTAGGCCCTCTCGGTGATATCACATTAAGATAGCTTGCAAGCAAGTGATGTGATCACTAGAATGTTATATCACGAGAACGAGAAAAGAGTGCATATCGGTAATAAGATCGAACTAGGTATTTGGATACTGATGATCGAATCTCGGACATGTAATATATCACGGGAAAAGGGATTAAGTTACTAGCGTTAAAGGTTCTTACGATCACAGAAGTCATCGTTGAATGTGTGGGAGTCAGTATGGATCTCTAGGTCCCGCTTCTGATTATTGACCTGAGAATGGTCTCGGTCATTTTGCATTATTTGCGAACTGTAGGGTGACACACTTAAGGGTTACCATTACCATTTGGAGAAAATATATTCTAGACAAAAGAATTGCAAATCGCTGGGGACACCGGAATTGTTCCGGGTGAAATTCCTGAAATTAGTTCTACATGTGATATTGAAATGTTGTAGGGGTTTTTATATGAATGTTTGTTAATTAAAGTAATTAACAAAATTCTGAGTAAAATAAATAAAAGAGTTTTATTAAATGAGAGTTGCATTAAATTTGGTGGAAATTTAATGCATGTGAGTGGGATTTTGAGTGGAGGCAAATTTATGTGAGTGGAGCTTCCACAGACATGAATGATTGGAGGTGGAGGGGATCCTCCTTGGCCGTCGGCCATGGGAGGGGATGCCCCCATCCCCTATAAAAGGCCTCCCTCTCCTCCCTCACAAATCACACCTCCTCATGAAGGATCGCTCTCCCCCTCTAGAATTTTTCCCCTTGGTCTCAGATTAGCGAGATACATGTTCTCAGTGGCATTTCGCATGCAAGGAATTGTTGCTTCCGCTGCATCGCTAGAGCAAGGAGGTGGAGGTTGTTTGGTGGCATGGACGTGTGTGCGATCATGGATGCACTGCTGAGTTGCAGCGCTGAACATCTTCTCGATTCTGAGATCGGTAAGCGTTCGACTACATCATCCATGAGTTCAATCTCATTACACTTTGTCGGTCTTCAAGGGTATATTCTCTATTGATGTATATCCACCCGTTACTTGTATCTAGTAGATACATCTTGGTGTATAATAGTTCCCATCGTAGGATTTTTTTGTTTTCTATGTTGTAAACCCAACAGTCCCTCCTCTACTTGACACATGGAACAAGGTAAAGAAGTTTGCGTCACCTTGTGTCCCTTCCCTCCTTGACACATAGAGCCCTCCCCAACGCCCTTCCTTTTTTCTTTTTTCCCGTGGATTTGAAGACGCAAAATGAATTATCTCTCAAACTGGGAGTCCAAATTACAATCCATTTTCATGGTTGCTAGTCGCGTCTAGATATTTAAACTAGATCACATGTTCATAGGTTTTGAAGAACTTTTGTTTTTCCACTACCTTGTGCTTTGTAGTGCATAGACTTTGCACTACGTTCAAACAGTGTACTACGTCAGGCAAGACAATGCATTATGCATAGGAAGGGAAGTGCATTGCATCAGGCAGGACAACGCATTGCACGAAGTTAAGGCAGTGCACCACACGTAGGCAGGACAATGCATTGCATCACGCAGGACAATATACTACAATGATGACTGCAAGTGCCCAGTTTAGTTTCTAAGTAAGACTATCGAACCATGGAGAGCTATTGGTAGAGGTCTTTATGCCCCTCATTACTATTCACTAAAGACACTACAAGAAAAGTTAGCTTTTAGAATGGAAGGTTTTCGTGGTTGAAGGCCCCTTTTTCGTGGTTAAAGAGTCTTCCACGACGCATGACTAATGTCTCTAAAATATAGCCAGCTATGTCCATATTTAAACTGGATATTATTCATAATTTTGATGAAATATCTCTCTAAAACCCTGCCACTAATGCTAATATTCAGAGGGGTATGCAATCCTTTCTTTTATATTTTTCCTACGCAGATAATGTCGTTTAAAGGAGGGAATCACTACATTAAAGTCAAAGATATGAGATTTCCAACAACCAGAAGAAACCAGGAGCCGTAAGACCGAGGCAGACACTTTAACGACCAACTATACGACTAGAGCAAAAATTCTAGCCGTATAGCTCCGGGTGTATACTTGGCGCCACCACCATTAGGTCAAACAGAACAACTTTCATGAAGGGACCCCTATATAAATGCGGTGACCTAGCATACCACTGCATGTGTAGTACACTATAGTCATTGACATGACATCCACAAAACACCATTCCGTAAATATCACATCCCTTAGAGTGGTACAACAGAAACATTCTGGGTCCAAATTACAAACATACACGCTTCATTATTATTACAATACCAGAAGCTTGAGACTTCAAGAGATTCAAACTTAGAAACCAAATGACTTATTTCATAAGTTCAGCAGAAGAATGAAAAAACACAATGGTAATAAAGACGTGTATCCATAGTGTATTTCAACAGCTTATTCTATAGGGTTCGTACTGCTCGACTCAACCTAGGTAACTAAAGTACAGCCTGAAAACTACTCTGACTCATTGTATTCAGCTCCATAGTGTATCCCGTAGTCCACCCCTTCGATTCCACCGAACAGGTCCGGCTCTTCATAGTAGACGTCATTCTGGACCTCCGTAGCATACACTTGGTCATCCTTCTGGCCTTTAGAGTCTAGCAAGGGGTTCAAAGGAAAGCGTGAGTAACAGCGTTACCCAGCAAGTTCACTATATGCAAGGTGGGAAGTTTGATGTTCTATCTACCACCTCGGACTATAAGTCATTGGTACTATGCAGTTTTGGTAAACATTTCTTCAAAGATTGATTTTATTATCAAAAACTATGCCCATCAGCCTTCATAGGTTGACCAGAACTTCATGGAGTTCCTTTCCTACCGCGTTCATAGCTCCTTCTCGGAACAGGGAGTAACATGTCACCATTCTTACACTCTACAGAGGTGCGTTGCTTTACCCATAAGAGACCAACTCCTTGTTACACAACCGGGCATACTTTCCCGTCCACAATTCCATGATGTGGGGCCCAATAGATGATCCAAGCCAATCACTACCCCCTTCGCGACCCCGCATATCCCCTTGGTGTACGCCATGCCCACATCTTGAATTACGGCAATGGTTAGTACAGACCGTTAGATGCCAGAACTATCGTGGGATCTTGAGGATTCTCACCCATATGCTGCATATCCTCTATGAATTACCCAATAAATGCATGCTACAAGGATAACAACCATGACCTGGCCATCCGGATGCATGCGAGAGGAAGAAGATACAGTTGACTTCTCCGTCCCATTCCAAATCTTATGGTTAACGCGTAATATTTGGTGCTAGAATCACTGATGTCATGGGTTATTAAGTCATAGTTATTTTGCAATTAGAATCTTCTAGTATATGACCAAAGGTAAGAATGAAAATAAATAGAGATAGAGGTTTCGGAAGTAGGGCCTATGAAAAGTACAGTGCCTTCTTGTTCTTGTTCTTCTGATCGATTGGTTCAATTGGATGAAAGGGAAGAGAACACCAAAACTACTAGCGAAAAGCACTTTCACCTGTCTAGAACTTAGCAAGGTTAGTTTTCTTGGAAGGGGAGCATTCCAAATGCATAACACTAAAGACTAAAGCTAGAACATCTATAGTGACAGACGAGGGCGACCGAGGAGGACAAAAGAATAAGGAACAATAGGTTTGCTACCTTCTCTAGATTGTTTCCTTGATTTGAAATCAATCCAATATCCTTTCGAGAATCTAGAGTAATGTTAACAACCTCCTAGTTGAAGTATAGACGAGAAAGTTGCCTATTAGTTTCAGTCCAGTCTAGGAAAGGGGCGGACCCTATTGATATAGCTTAGTAGAGCTTCACCATGATAGTAGTTTGTTTTAACAAGTAGTAGGAATGCATGCCTTATGGATAATTCAAAATCTAGAAATCGAGGAAAGATCAAGGTTTTCTCCTTGAAATAATCGAAAAGACATCTTGCTGATTCCCCTGCAATTCTTAGTATTTATCATCACTTAGGATGATAATAGAATTTCATCTGTTTGGGAAAATACTTATTTTCTGTCTCTTTTAGAACATAGGTGATAACACACAATTTTCAAATACTTTCATAAAGACTCTTCAAAGGACATGAGCAAGTGATGAACTTTCCTTGTGACTGCAAGGTAGTGAAGTTGGATATTTCCACCTAACCTTGAGCTCTGGTTTCTACAAAAAACCATTATTGCCCGGTAAGGACAAATTTAAAGAAGCAATATGCAATGTATAGTGATGTTATGCAATGATTTATTTTCTTTCTTCTTTGCGTGTTATGCAATGATTTATTTTCTTTCTTCTTCATATAGGTTTTAAGTTTATTTTAATTAATAGAAGAAAATCATTATTTAAGAAATCATTAGATTCATATTATTTTGACATTTAGCTATTTTATAATAACCAATATTATTCTAAGAGTATAAAAATGAATTTATTTAATTTTTAACTCTTTTAAATATAAAAAGGAAATAAGACTTTATTTCTATTATACATGATTTACGTTTCGAAAATATAAACTAGTATTTTCCTATAATAGTACTTCCTTTTAGAATCTTAAAAATGAGTTTTATCCAATTTTAAGTATTTTGCATATTTTTGTAAAATCTCAAAAGGAATATATACAATTTTAATAATAGATCTATATTTAATTACTGAAATTTACTATCTATTATTTTTATTGGATAAAGGATATTTTGTGAGTTCAGAGATATATGATTTATTTTTTAGGATTTTTATTTATTTTTTAGAGTTGATTTTGTTCCAGGGGCATATTTGTAAATATTTATTTTTGGATATGTCTTTTGAAATATGGGCCTGGCCCACTGGAATGGCCTAACCTAACCAGACTCGGCCCATCCGGCCTAGTCAAAGACCACCTAGGCCATACTGGGCAGCCTATCGGCCCAGTACCCCCCACGCGCTCTCTCTCTTCCTCACCCTATCTCTCTCATGGCTCTCTATGGCGCTCGATGCCGCCGCCGCTGCTGCGCACAATTCCGGCCAAGTCCGGCCACCATGGCTGCCACCGCGGTATAGGACGACCAAGACAACGCCATTGCACAATGTTGTCCAAGCCAATTTGTCGTTGGTGCCCTCTTCTCTAGCCACGCTGACCTTTGCACGATGCTAGGGTTAGGGATCGTCATGCTCTGGTGCTCCCTCGCTGATGATGTGGTACTCGTGGTGCGGCTCCTCCATGACTGCCATTGTTGTGTGCAGGCTCGGGTTATAGCGCCCCCTCGGGGTGCTCCCTGTGCCGCCACCCCTCGGACGCCAGCCTCCTCTCTGCTTCCTCTTCAAATTAATTTACGAGGACCTTGAGTAAGTTCTTCTACTTCTCCTCTGTTTGCGCTCTCTTACCTCTAATCTCTGCCATGTGGTCACTTGCGATGGATTTCTCCATTTAGGTTTCATTGTTCCTAGGGTTCATACCCTCTGTAGTGTTGTTTAGTTGGCTCCTTGGTTAATCCTATCTATGCAAATCATTTGATGGTGTCCAATGGTTGGTTTATTGCTTACTACTGTTGATTAAGATTTGCTACTCTGCTCTCTGTCAGATGACCACTCTGTTGTGCATGTTTTATTACTCTACTCTCTGTCCTATGATGCTCTGTAAAGCATTATTAGATTATTGTGGATCCTCAATTTGTTGTGGTTATGGATTTACTCCTATGGAGTTAAGTTGACTGCTCTCTGTGTTGATTCTTGGTTAATTGTTTCCTTGTGAAACACTGCTATGTTCAGTCTCAGGTTTTAATCCTGTTACTGTGTGAATCAAGAGCTAGTGGTAAACCTTGCTCTGTGATTAATAAGAAGATGATTTACAATGATATGATTCCTATATACTTATAGGAAAATGATTAACTCATTGATTTCTGTATAGTATTGTTTAATAATAGATAGGGTTGATCTATACTATCTGTGTTAAAAGAAAGTGTTTTATTTATGACTCCTAAATCATTTAGAAAAATGATTATTTCTGTTGAATAAAATCTACTTGA
Organism: Avena eriantha; assembly: GCA_910589775.1. Taxonomy (NCBI): domain Eukaryota; kingdom Viridiplantae; phylum Streptophyta; class Magnoliopsida; order Poales; family Poaceae; genus Avena; species Avena eriantha. The sequence continues at coordinate 155,962,020 of OU342746.1, read as the reverse complement.
GCTAGTACTCAAGTAGACTTGATCTTGCTAGGTACAGAGGTGCCACCCTCCTAGGAATGTGCCCTGTACTAGCTGTTGTGTTCTGTATCTATCTAGCTAGAATTGGATTATAGGTCAATGATGTTGGTCTGAGACCTTGCTTGGGAAGAAACTCTTGCATAACCTAGTTGTTGATTAATTGCTGCCTAATATGTGTACCTATGATGTGCTTGCAAGAAAATGATTTTGCAAAAATAGAAAATGATTAGATCCACATGTTGAAACATACTCTGATGGCTCTACCTAATTGTTGCCTTCTACTTCTGGATTGTGGTATGTCAACACCCGGATTTTTAATCCCAGATGCCTGTTATGTCATTCATCGCAATCCCAGGATTACCATATTTGCGAGACATAACAGGTTGGATATCACAGTACATCATCCATTAGAAACCATACATAAGGTCTTACACAAATAAGGATCTCATGATCCAGTCTTAATACAACAAGTAGCGGAATAAAAGATAAGCGTAACGGTGGGGTCCATCTTCAGGGGCACAGGCAATGCTGACGAAGGCAGATAGTCCTAGTTATCATAGCCTTCCTGCTGGCCATCATCTTGGTAGTCTCCTTCATAGTCTGGCCATGAGAATAACCAGGGACAAAAGCCATGAGTACTCTTTAAGTAGTCGCAAACTACCACTAACAAGTAATATAGTTCTAAGTTAAGGTGCTAACTCTTTGTTCAACTATAGAGTTAAGTTTGAAACCTAAGTTGAGTTCTGAAACAAAGAAAGATAAAATAAAGTTCTAAAATCACTTAAGTTGGGAAGCTAGTGTCATAAACACAACCCTGTTGTGGTCAAGTCAAGATTCATCATTCCTTTCATAAGTTAATTTGAAAACATCTGACAACGAAATAGTATGGCCATTCCAACTGTCCATAACCACCAACGCGGCTATTCGAATAGTTTGACACTCTGCAGAGGTGGTACACTTCCACCACAAGATTCGATACATCTATCAGGGATAACCCTGAATCATCATACTTAGTATGCAGATAATCAAACATAACCTTTCCTTTACACACCCTAGTATAAGCACCTCTGCTATGAGCATGGCCTCCCAACCATGACCATCTGTCATCTTGGGCACTGTATAGGGGGACAACATTGAGAGGTAGCCTCAGCTCAAACCTCTCCCGCGAGGAAACTAATACTAATGCATATAAACTTCCGGCTAAGCCTTACCCAATTCAGGTATCGTGGGTGTACGGTAAATTTGGAATGGTATCGCATCCGAATCCAACCATCAATATTTGAAAAAAGGGGTTAAGGCTCATGCCTCAACATGTTCATCATCATAAACCATTTGTGTTTATCCACACATGTTAAAACATCTCAATAGAATGACTCATCATTCCAAGGTTTTATAATTCATTTTCACCAGGTATTCCCATCTAGAGTGACACAAGTTCTTATCTACTCTAAACTAGAAAGTTAAGAGTGTTCACTAAGGTGGGAAGATGGGGTCAATCTCATGCCATAGAATGACATCTAAAGTTATCTATATAAGTCAAGTTTTATACTCTTTATGCTACCTTCAAAACAAGTAAAACACTTAGGGTAAAATAAAAGAAGTAAAGCTTGAAAATAATACTTGGGGTAATTAATAGTCAAAGTGGTATAACCAAAGCATGCCTAAAGCATCTCTGCTCAAATCATCTAGCTTAATTTTAGCTTGCTAAGCATTATACTTTCAAGTGTCAGCTTGCATTGTTAATGGTGGCTTGCTAATGTAAACTTGCAAGTGTTAGCTTGCCTTGGTTGGTGCAGTGGTTGAAGTTTTCTTCCTCCTCTTGATAGAACTCCTCCTCCTCGAAAGCTTGGTCGGTACTATCGTCTATAAATACATACGGAGTACACAATCACCAAACAATACTTACCTAGTCTAATTAGAACTCTAAGGCACACATTTGATGATCTATTATCATCACAAGCATCACAAGTTTTATTAACTAGTTTCATTCTTTTTATTTAAGAAAAGTAATTTCTACTCATTGAAAAATTAGCTAAGATTTAATATTCACCACTTAAAATATGGGATCATGTGGAAACATGTCATCACCACATATTCTAACATGTGGGAATGTGATTTAATGGTTGGATCCCAATTACTTTGGTTTAAGTTCATTATTTAATGATTTAAAGTGAGTAGAAATGCCTATATAGCATTATTTTGGTACTAGTGCAAAGTCACTGCATGTAAACCCTAATATTATTACATATTCAGATAGGTATGGTGAAATGTGATTTTTAAGAGTTGGAATCAACTCAAAAGCTATCATGGTTGATTTTATAAACATGTTTGAATGTGCAAAAGCTTCTGTCTTGTTGTTTTTACTAGGAGAGATCTCTAACTCTAATTGAATTAAATCCAACGGGTTTGGGTATATCATTTCAATAGCTTTCTAACAAAATTGGAATCACTCCATTTGGATTTATAAATCTCTCTGAATTGATTTTCAAACTAGGAGACAGAACTAGGTTTAAACTAAAATAGAAAAAACTAAGTTTGAATTAAATGGGTTGCACGGGAAAGCTAACGGGCCGGCCCAGTGACACTCCATGGAGCGGAGCACAGCTGACAGGGGGTCCACCGGTCAGTGGCTCTTTACACACGAAGCGGTACAGGGCGATGTGGGCCGTTAGATTGGACGGTTGGGCTCGTCGTCGACGACGGACAGGTCGCCGACGAGGTCTAACTCTAGCGGCTCAATGGGGGTGCTCAGGGGGCGTACCAGGGCTCTAGCGACGACGGCGAGGCAGGCAAACGAACTGGTGGACGATGGCGAGCTCAGGGGTGGTCGCGGTAGCTCTGGGGGTGGTTGCAATCAGCGGGGCCCTTCTCCTCGATGAGTGAGGTGAGGGGAGTGGAATGATGTGAGTGGATTATGCTGGGGTGGCCTCTATTTATAGCTCGACGAGGCGACCGAGAGTGATGGGCGGGCGGCTCCGGTGAGGGTTGCACAACGGCAGCTCCGGGGGTGGTTGCAATCAGCAGGGCCCTTCTCCTCTAGAGGCGGCCAACTCCGGTGGAATTCCGGTGAACAAGTGCTCCCGCTGCTCTGGCTAGAGGTGGGGAAGGACCAGTGAGGTGAGGGGAGTGGAATGATGTGAGTGGATTATGCTGGGGTGGCCTCTATTTATAGCTCGACGAGGCGACCGAGAGTGATGGGCGGGCGGCTCCGGTGAGGGTTGCACAGCGTGCTAGCGGCGTGGCTCGAGGTAGGGGATGGTGGCTGGTCTCCTGGCGGTGCGCTAGGGCTTAAATGCAGGCTTAGGGGCGGTGGCGTTTGGTCAGGCGGTGCTCACATTCTAAGCGGCAAAGGTGGCGGTCTTCACGGCGTGCGGTGGCTGCGGTTCGAACGGCGCTGAACAGGCATGTCTGGGGGGTTCCCTAGGTCGTGGCGGTTCGGTGGGCGCGGGCTGTGGTTGAGGGGCGGCGTGTGCACGCGTGTCGGGCGCGGCGCTCTGGCGCGTGCTCGGCATGGCGCAGACACTTTGGGCGCGGTGCGCTGCGGGTGGTCCGTGGCTCGGTTGTGCTCTGGGAGGGGACAAAGGGTGGCGGTGAGGTCTGGGCTAGCTCATAGACATGGCGAGAGAGAGAGAGGGGCAGTCTGCTGCGGCGATGGCAAGTTAGGCCGGCGAGCATGTCCTCGGGGTGGCATGGCATTGCTGCTAGGGGGTACGGGATGGGGTGTTTATGGCCTGGTTGGATCAATTGGAGACATAGGGAGTAAATGGAGATCAAATGGGGCAAAACCCTGTAGAAAACAGTGAGCTAGGATTAGAGTTTGATTCATGCCTTCCAAGTGTTTGTGGAAATGGCCGCAAGAAATTTACTTTTGAATTTTGAAAAGATTTTTGGTGGGTGTGCTGGTTATAAGCTTGAGACTCTGTGGTTTCTTGGGTTTTGAAAATGAAGCTCATTTGAGTGGTTTTTGAAATAGTGGGATCTTCCCATATGAACTAGATTCAATTGTCAAATGCCATTTAAAATTAGTGTTTGAAAGTTTTTGGCAGATCACAAAGTGGGCCTTGGTACATCATTACGTGTACTAGCAAGGGGCGCAAAGATCCACATTTGTCTCTGTTAAGAAATGACTCCTAGGAATAGCCAATGTAGGCATGTTGATTAAAATGGCACAAATGACCATTCTCTTCTTTTATTCATTTCAATTTGTTTTTCCTTGAGATTTGTTTGGGAATGATCTAGATGATGTTTATTTCACCTAAGAATCATTTTACAAGCAATGGATCACTTAATCATGGCAATTCAAATCAACTCCTAATTTAAATGCACACACATATGAATGCTTTAATAATTTTAATTGGAAAAGTTTTTGTTAACCCTAATTTTGATGATTTGGATCTTAATAACCTTGGATTAAAGTTTTGGGATGTTACATGGTAGCCCTGGATTTATTTTGGCTTCCACCTGGTGTTGTTGCTTCTATGTGACTTTGATGTCCACCCAATACTTCCCCCCTCCTTAAGTCACCATCTTGGCTAGTGACTTCCTAGGTTTTCTATGGTGGAAAGTTGTTTAATCTAATGATATTATGGCAATCTCTGATGTTGTTCTTGTGCTGTTCTTGCTTGTGCTAGTGAGAGGCTGTGGTTGAGCTCGCCGTGAAGTGAATAACAAAGCTTGCTTTGCTCTATACAGTTGTAACTTGAGCTGTCCATTTGCTCTCTGCTGTTGACACCTCAATGCATGCATTTAGGTGTGTAAGCTGCTTCTCAACTTGCTTTGGCTATGGATGAGATAAAGTGATTGGACTTTTATTGTCTACCTTTTTACTGGTTACTTGCCCTGGTGAAACTTATCACTTGTCTATTTGGCTTATGTTGTGACACTGGAACTATTTACTCAAAAGAACAGATACTACACCTCGTTGAAACTTGCCCCTTCAAATTACTCTATGATGTAATATGAATAGTGCACTTCACTATTCACCAGTTAGAGTAAAACTAATCACTAACATGTTTTCTTTCTTTGTTTAGTGGTTTATCTTATTTTGCAGGAACCAAGCCTCGATTGTCAAGATGTAGTATAAGAATAGATAGATAGATTGTGTTGTAATTTCCCTTTATTCTTTTTTGTAAAGAATCTTGTAACAATATTTCTATGATTTAATAAAGATTCATTTTATTGGGATTTCTTCCTTGTAACTATATGGCTTGATGTAATGATCTCTATTTGTAATATTTATTATGGAATAAAGAAAAGAATAAGAATTCATTTCTTGCTTGAATTGTCTTAAATTCATATTGTTGTTTATTATATCTATAATATAACCAAACAATGTTAATACCTATTTTAGAAAACCACTTAATGATTCTAACTTCTAATTTTCAAATATTATTCAAATTATTTGAATTTCAAATGTGAATTCAAAATATTCCCCCGAAAACACAGTAATACCTAAAGTTCAGGTCAAAATTTATAGCAATCACCTCATAGAGCTATTCCTACCTCTAGATAATGAAACAAACTCTGATCTCTTTAGGTTTTTGTTTGGCGAAAAATTTACCTCGGTTTTAAAGAATAATGCATGCATATGCACAAATTCTTATTTCTACCCTTTGTTGGTTCCTAAATGCTGGGATGTTACATGCTTCCTCCCTTAAATTAAACTTCGTCCCGAAGTTTGCTGATGTGTACCTAAATAGTTCTGGATATGCTTCTTTTAAGTCATCCTCTTTCTCCCAGGTAGCTTCTATCTTTGGGTGATGTTCCCATTGTACTTTGCATTATTTGATTCCCCTGTTCCTCAACCTTTTCCAGTTCTCTTCTAGAATTTTACGGGGTTTCTCCACATAAGTCAAATCTGTTTGTAACTCAACTTCTTGATGTGTAATTGCATCATTAGGAACTTTAAGATATTTCCAGAATTGCGACACATGGAAAACATTATGAACTCAAGCCGATCTTTTTGGTAACTCAAGAGCATAAGCTATGGTTCTATTCTGACTTAGTATCTTAAATGGTCCAATATATCTTGGACTTAGTTTTCCTTTGATTCTAAATCTCTTAACTCCCTTCATTGGACTTACTTTGAGATATACAATATCCCCCACTTCTGGATGCCACGATCTTCGACTTTGATCAGCATAACTCTTTGGGCGACTTTGAGCTATCTTCAATCTGTCTCTAATAATATTGATGATATCTTGTTTCTCCTTGATATAGTCTGGTGCAAATTCCTTGCTACTACCAGGTTCATACCAACATATTGGTGATCTACATCTTCTCCCATAAAGTACTTGATATGGTGCAGCTTTTAGACTACTTTGATAGCTATTGTTGTAGGAAAATTCTGCCAACGGTAGATGATCTTCCCATGAACCTCCAAAATCTATTGCACAAGCTCTAAGCATGTCCTCCAAGATTTTATTGGTCCTTTCCGTTGGCCTCCAGTTTCTGGATGATAGGCTGTGCTAAAATCTAACTTTGATCCAAGTGCTTCATGTAATTGTTTCCAAAATGCTGAAGTAAAAATAGATCCTCTATTTGATACAATTTTCTTGGGTACTCTATGCTTACTTACTATCTCTTTGACATAGATTTCTACTAACTTCTTGACATTATCCTTTTGATTTAACGGGATAAAATGTGCACTTTTCGTGAATCTATCCACAATCACCCATATCATATCCTTCTGCTTGGGTGTCATAGGTAATCATGTGATAAAATCCATACCAATTTCTTCCCATTTCCATTATGGAATTTCTAAAGGTTGTAATGGTCCTACTGGACTTTGATGTTCTGCTTTTACCCTTTGACAAGTATGGCATTCAGATACATACTTTGCAATATATCTTTTCATGTTATTCCACCAGAATAAATCCTTAAGATCCACGTACATATTCGTACTTCTAGGATGAATTGAATATGGTGTTTTATGTGCTTCTCGGAGTATTACCTCTCTGATCTCCAGTACATCTGGTACACAAAGATGGTTTTGGAACCATAAAGATCCATAATCTCCTAGGTGAAAAACTGATTTTTGTCCTTCAGAAAATCTTCTGATTTCTTCAGCAATATATAGATCCATAATCTCATGACGAAGATCACTGCTTTGCTCGTCTACAAACCTCATGGTTGCTAGGCCCACATGAACTTCTGTCCTTAAGAACTATATTTCTAACCTTTCCAAATCCATTTGCAACTCTTTTGGTAATTCTCTATTGATAGGTTGAATATTCGTACTCTTCTGACTTAAAGCATCTGCTACTACATTGGCTTTTCCTAGAGTATAGTTAATTGTAAGATCATAAACCTTGATCAACTCCAGCCATCTTTTCTGCCTCATATTCAGCTCCTTCTGAGTAAAAAAAAATTTAAGACTTTTATGATCCGTGTATAGTTCACATCTTGCTCCACAGAGAAAGTGTATCCATCCCTTTAAAGCAAAGACCACTACTGCTAACTCCAAATCATGAGTTGGGTAGTTGAATTCATCTGGTTTGAGTTGTCTAGACCCATAAGCAATCACCTTGCGATCTTGCATTAGCACACATCCTAGTCCTTCTTTCGATGCGTCACAATATACTGTGTAATCTTTTCGGATTTCTGGTATAGCTAAGATTGGTGTGGTTGTTAATCTGGTTTTCAATTCCTGAAAACTTGCTTGCACTTCTCATCCCATATGAATGGTGCATTATTTCTTAGCAATTTGGTCATTGGTCTAGCTATCTTGGAAAAACTTTCAATGAATCTCCGATAATAGCCAACCATGCCTAAGAAACCTCGAATTTGTTTCACATTGGTTGGTGCATTCCATTCAAACTCTGCTTGAACTTTGGAAGGATTTACCGCAATTCCATCCTTACTGATTATATGACCAATAAATTCTATCTTGTCCAACCAAAATTCACACTTTCTAAATTTAGCATACAGCTTATGTTTTCTCAAGATTTGCAATGCTATCCTCAAATGATCAGCATGCTCTTCTTTATCCTTAGAGTATATCAAAATATCATCAATAAACACTATGACAAACTTATCCAAATACGGCATGAAGATTTTGTTCATCAAGTTCATGAATATTGCTGGTGCATTGGTTAATCCAAAAGGTATGATGAAATACTCATGATGTCCATGCCTTGACACAAATGTTGTTTTTGGAACATCTTCAGGTTTAATTTTTATCTGATGGTATCCTGATCTTAGATCAATCTTGGAAAACACTCCAGCTCCTTTGATTTGATCAAATAGATCTTGAATTCTTGGCAATGGATATTTGTTCTTGATGGTAACATTGTTGAGATTTATGTAATCACCACACACTCTTTGTCCTCCATCTCTTTTATCCACAAAAATTACCAGAGTTCCCCATGGGGATACACTTTCCTGAATAAATCCTTTTCTGGCTAATTCATCAACTTGCTCCTTAAGCTCTTTTAATTCTTTTGGTCCCATCTTATACGGTGCTTGGGCTATTGATGTTGTACCAGGTATTAGGTCAATAATGAACTCTATTTCTCGATCAGGTGGCATTCCTGGTAACTCTGCTAGAAAAACATCTTGAAATTCCTCCACTACAGGAATATCTTCCAATTTGACCTCCTTCATTGAGTTCAACTGCAGATCGACCATGATATGGCTATGTTTATCCGCCTGATAGATTATCCTTCCTCCACTTCGAGACTTGATTGAAATAGTTTTATCCTCACAATTGATCTAAGCTCCATAGTCCGTCATCCAATCCATTCCCAACACTACTGCTCTTCCCCTTAATGGAATCACATAAAGATCTGCATAATAGGTTTGACCACGGATTGAGATAACTTGGTTTAATTTAATGTTTCTAACTACCACGATCCCTCCACCGATAACTACGGTCATAGGTTTTTCTAACGGTGTCCTTCTAATCCTGTACTTATCACAAAATTGTTCAGATATGAATGAAGTAGTTGCACCCGTATCAAATAGAACTTTTCCAGGATTTGTGAGAATATTGAGCGTACCTATCACCGCTTGATCCGAGTTTTCCACCTCCTCCAAAGTTGCACAATTCAGCTTTCCCGTAGGCCTGCCTTTCTTGCCATTGTCGCTTTTGCCATAGCTTCCACCTCTGTTAGGCTGTACACCTCCACCTCTTGCTTGACCATCCCCTGTTGTAGGCCAACCACCTCGTGGTTTGCTTGGGCAATCAGGCTTAATGTGCCCCTTCTGGCCATAACCATAACATATGATTACTGGCTTCCTACATTCCCTTTGGAAATGCCCTGGAATACCACAATTTTTGCATATAATATTCCTCTTGGGGTTGGACTAACCTCCACTACTATTCTTGTTAGTATTATTGTTGTTATTGAAGGGTTGATTCCTGGGTTTGAACTCCAAATTGGGTTTAGGCTTACTTGCTTGAATCTTCTTAGTTTCCTTCTTTGCTCTTTTCATTCGGTCCTCTTGGACATTCTTATAATCATCCTCAAATGTGATTGCTGCATCTAGTAACTATTGAAAAGTTGCTTTATTGGACAGCCTCAGCTGCATCTTCACAAATGGATTTAAACCACACAGGAAACATTTCTTCCTCTTATCCTCACTGCTCACTTCATCCTCAGCATAACGAGATAGTTGACTAAACTACCGGATGTACTTCATGACACTGGTATAACTCTGCTGAAGCTCTTAAAACTCCCTACGCTTCAACTCCATCACACTTTCTAGAACATGATACTCACGGAATCTTTGCTTAAACTCCTCCCAGGTATACTCCCTACCTGGAGGTTGCATTGCTAGCTGATTCTCCCACCAAGATGTTGCAGGTCCAGTTAAGAGATGTGTTGCATACCTCAACTTTTCCTCATCATTGCATCCTATAGTTTTCAACTTTCTCTCCGTATCTGCTAGCCAATCCTCTGCATCCATTGGCTCAGGGGATAATGCAAAAGGTAATAGCCTTGCATTTTGAAAGTCAGAAAGACTCACACCACGTCCTTCAGGTTCCCTCTGAAGTCCAACTCGATCCAATAACCCTTCCATGAACTTGTTCTGGGACTCTTGCATCATTTGCATGTACTGCATAAAGTTCTGCTCCATTAATGGCCTCATTGGTGGTGGTGGTAAATTTGCTTGCATTCTAGCGTCTTCATCCGCCTTTTCCTTAGTTTCGTGCTCCCGTCTCATCCTCTACACCCGTTTCCATACCCCCCTAGTCCTGTAAAATAAAGCGAACACTCATAATTACATCATGCATATGTGTTCTGAGCTCAACTTCATGGACAGAACTAGTCACACAATGAAAAACAAAATCCAAATAAGAACCAAATATGCATTTCACATATTATACATTACAAACAACATAGTTAGTACAATGTCATTACAATCTCATACCATTTAGGTATTACAACTATTGTGGATAATATCCCACTTATTTATTTACATCCAGTGCTCAGACTCTAACTCCCGTATCACCACTGGGATATTCCTTCTCAAGGTCACGCTCCTCAGAAGTTGCGATGTTCATCGTATATACCCGGAGTACAACCGTGCTGACGTGAAGTACGACGCACCGTCTGTGGAACGACTTGCCTCTTCGATGGATGATACTCAGTATCAGAAGTATCTGGACTTGACACATCATCCAACTAAAGTGTGTCCATACCTTCCAACTCATCTGAGGTGTCTTTAGAATCATCCTCATCACTGTCTTCTTCAATCTCCTCCTGTATTCTGACTCCTGAGTTATCAACAGAATATTCCTCTTCCAATGCTCCCCAAGTACTCTGTTGGGTACGATATTCCTTAGCTATGATTGGATAGTGCATGTTATCTGGAGTAGGATAATGTTCTGGTAACTCAAACACCCTTTCTTCGAGATCTTCCGTATTGGACTCTACATCCCCCACATGGACATCTCTTCCATCAATGGAATAAGATCTCATTCCCATGCGACTAGTTTGCCTGGTATCCCCAACTGAGTCTTCCACAGGAATAGGATTACCGGCAGATCCATCCATCGATCCGTACCTCCATCCTTCGGAATTTCCAATAGGTAGTTCTGAGTCCTCAGTTCCCCAAGAACTCTGTGGTACTAGATGACTAGTGCCCGCATCATGATATCTAGTAGGTTCTGGTATAGGTGAGTAAGGATATGGTGTAAAAGATGCTGGATCTATAGGTATATCCTTAAAAATTGGGTTAACCCTATCCATTGCTTCATTCTACAGTTTAGATGCTAACTTCTCCCTTCGTTCAAGATTAGTTAAATCCTCTAGCATATCAATCTGATCCTCTACAATAACCTGATGTGTCTTATACAAAGACCCAACCATCAGTCGATACAGATCCATAAACTTGGAAGCTAGTTTTGGATGCTTCTTTATTGAAGTAAGATGATCTGGTACTAGCTCCTCGTCTATAGAGTCATGAGGAATCACAGAATATGTGCTTCCAGCTAACTCTTCTGCTTTGTGTTCCCGAACATTGGCTATCGCCTCCACAATAGCAACATGGTATGCTGCTAGGTGAATTCTACGTTCACCCATAGGTAAATCGTGATATAACCAAGCTTCTTTGGTAGTTGGATGCTAACACGATATTTGGCTAACATTCACCCATCATGGTATGTCATGGTATTAACTGGAATATTAGTTGTGCAACAAAAAACCCTCAGAAGTTCTCGAAGCTGTTTAGTTAAAGCCCCCTATTCATCGAGAGTCTCTTCTTTCCTTGCCAAAGTCTGTTTTGGAAACTTTGGTGCCATTTCCACTATATAGAAAATATTCATAATTAGTAACCATTAATTATAATGATGCATCATAATAAAGAATTATCGCACTAAAAAATATAACAAAATATTCCCAATTGAATATTCATCATATAATCTAGAGAACTCTTGCCCTAAGACTCCTACAGGTAGTTCCCTTTACTAGGGTTCCAACCTAAGGTCAAAACAATTGCTCTGATATAAGATGCGGTGACCCAGCATACCACTGCATGTGTAGTACACTATAGTCGTTGACATGACATCCAAAGAACACCGTTCCGTAAATATCACATCCCTTAGAGTGGTGCAACAGAAACATTGCGGGTCCAAATTACAAACATACACACTTCATTATTATTACAATACCAGAAGTTCGAGACTTCAAGAGATTGAAACTTACAACCCAAATGACTTATTTCATAACTTCAGGAGAAGAACGAAAAAAACATAACGGTAATAAAGACGTGAGCTTAACAACTTATTCTATAGGGTTCGTGTTGCTCAGCTCAACATAGGTAACTAAAGTACCGCCTGAGAAATACTCTGACTTGTTGTCTTCAGCTCCATAGTGTATCCCGTAGTCCACCCCTTCGATTCCACCGGACAGGTCTAGCTCTTCATAGTAGATGTCATTCTGTACCTCTGTAGGATACACCTGGTCATCCTTCGGGCCTTCAGAGTCTAGCAAGGGGTTCAAAGGAAAGGGTGAGTAACAGTGTCACCCAGCAAGTTCATTATATGCAAGGTGGGAAGTTTGATGCTCTATATACCACCTCGGACTATAAGTCCTTGGTACTATGCAGTTTTGGTAAACATTTCTTCAAAGATTGATTTTATTATCAAAAACTATGCCCATCAGCCTTCATAGGTTGACCAGAACTTCATGGAGTTCCTTTCCTACCGCGTTCATAGCTCCTTCTCGGAACAGGGAGTAACATGTCACCATTCTTATACTCTACAGAGGTGCGTTGCTTTACCCATAAGAGACCAACTCCTTGTTACACAACCGGGCATACTTTCCCGTCCACAATTCCATGATGTGGGGCCCAATAGATGATCCAAGCCAATCACTACCCCCTTCGTGACCCCGCATATCCCCTTGGTGTACGCCATGCCCACATCTTGAATTACGGCAATGGTTAGTACAGACCGTTAGATGCCAGAACTATCGTGGGATCTTGAGGATTCTCACCCATATGCTGCATATCCTCTATGAATTACCCAATAAATGCATGCTACAAGGATAACAACCATGACCTGGCCATCCGGATGCATGCGAGAGGAAGAAGATACAGTTGACTTCTCCGTCCCATTCCAAATCTTATGGTTAACGCGTAATATTTGGTGCTAGAATCACTGATGTCATGGGTTATTAAGTCATAGTTCTTTTGCAATTAGAATCTTCTAGTATATGACCAAAGGGAAGAATGAAAATAAATAGAGATAGAGGTTTCGGAAGTAGGGCCTATGAAAAGTACAGTGCCTTCTTGTTCTTGTTCTTCTGATCGATTGATTCAATTGGATGAAAGGGAAGAGAACACCAAAACTACTAGCGAAAAGCACTTTCACCTGTCTAGAACTTAGCAAGGTTAGTTTTCTTGGAAGGGGAGCATTCCAAATGCATAACACTAAAGACTAAAGCTAGAACATCTATAGTGACAGACGAGGGCGACCGAGGAGGACAAAAGAATAAGGAACAATAGGTTTGCTACCTTCTCTAGATTGTTTCCTTGATTTGAAATCAATCCAATATCCTTTTGAGAATCTAGAGTAATGTTAACAACCTCCTAGTTGAAGTATAGACGAGAAAGCTGCCTATTAGTTTCAGTCCAGTCTAGGAAAGGGGCGGACCCTATTGATATAGCTTAGTAGAGCTTCGCCATGATAGTAGTTTGTTTTAACAAGTAGTAGGAATGCATGCCTTATGGATAATTCAAAATCTAGAAATCGAGGAAAGATCAAGGTTTTCTCCTTGAAATAATCGAAAAGACATCTTGCTGATTCCCATGCAATTCTTAGTATTTATCATCACTTAGGATGATAATAGAATTTCATCTGTTTGGGAAAATACTTATTTTCTGTCTCCTTTAGAACATAGGTGATAACACACAATTTTCAAATACTTTCCCGTCCAGAATTCCATGATGTGGGGCCCAATAGATGATCCAAGCCAATCACTACCCCCTTCGCGACCCCGCATATCCCCTTGGTGTACGCCATGCCCACATCTTGAATTACGGCAATGGTTAGTACAGACCGTTAGATGCCAGAACTATCGTGGGATCTTGAGGATTCTCACCCATATGCTGCATATCCTCTATGAATTACCCAATAAATGCATGCTACAAGGATAACAACCATGACCTGGCCATCCGGATGCATGCGAGAGGAAGAAGATACAGTTGACTTCTCCGACCCCGCATGTCCCCTTAGTGTACGCCATGCCCACATCTTGAATTACGGCAATGGTTAGTACATACCGTCTGTCAACACCTGGATTTTTAATCCCAGATGCCTGTTATGTCATTCTTCGCAATCCGAGGATTACCATTTTTGCGAGAAATAACAGATTGGATATCACAGTACATCATCCATTACAAACCATACATAAGGTCTTACACAAATAAGGATCTCATGATCCAGTCTTAATACAACAAATAGCGGAAATAAAAGATAAGCGTAGCAGTAGGGTCCATCTGCAAGGACACATGCAATGCTGACGAAGGCAGATAGTCCTAGTTATCATAGCCGTCCTACTGGCCATCATCTTGGTAGTCTCCTTCATAGTCTGGCCATGAGAATAGCCAGGGACAAAAGCCATGAGTACTCTTTAAGTAGTCGCAAACTACCACTAACAAGTAGTATAGTTGTAATTTAAAGTGCTAACTCTAAGTTTAACTATAACGTTAAGTTTGAAACCTAAGCTGAGTTCAGAAGCAAAGAAAGATAAAATAAAGTTCTAGAATAACTTAAGTTGGGAAGCTATTGTCATAATCACAACCCTGTTGTGGTCAAGTCAAGATTCATCATTCATTTCATAAGTTATTTTGAAAACATCTGACAACGAAACAGTATGGCCATTCCAACTATCAGTTTTATAAAAGGGTTAAGGCTCATGCCTCAACATTTTCATCATCATAAACCATTTGTGTTTCTCAACACATGTCAAAACCTCTCAGTAGAATGACTCATCATTCCAAGGTTTTCCCAATTCATTTTCACCAAGTGTTCCCATCTAGAGTGACTCAAGTTTTTATCTACTCTAAACTACTAAGTTAAGAATGTTCACTAAGGTGGGATGATGGGATGAATCTCATGCCATAGAATGACATCTAAAGGGTTCTATATAGGTCAAGTTTTATACTCTTTATGCTACCTTCTAAACAAGTAAAGAACTTTGTGTAAAGTAAAGGAAGTAAAGCTTTGAAAATAACACTTGGGGTAAATACTAGTCAAGGTAGTGTAACCAAAGCATGCCTAAAGCACCTTTTCTAAACCATCTAGTTAAATCCTAGCTTGCTAAGAATTATACTTGCAAATGTTAGCTTGCCTTGGTTAGTGTAGTGGTTTAAGTTTTCTTCTTCTTCTTCTTGGTAGAACTCCTCATCCTCGAAAGCTTGGTCGGTACTATCGTCTATAAATACATACGGAGTACACAATCACCCAACAATACTTAACTAGTCTAATTAGCACTCTAAGGCATATAGTTGATGATATATTATCATCACAAGCATCACAAGTTTTATTCAATAGTTTCATCCTTTTTATTTTAGAAAAGTAATTTCTACTCATTGAAAAATTAACTAAGATTTATTATTCACCATTTAAAATATGGGATCATGTGGACACATGTCATCACCACATATTCTAACATGTGGGAATGTGATTTAAGGGTTGAATCACAATTACTTTGGTTTGAGTTCATTAGTTAATGATTTAAAGTGACTAGAAATGCCTATATAGCATTATTTTGGTACTAGTCCAAAGTCACTGCATGTAAACCCTAATATTATTACATATTAAGATAGGTATGGTGAAATGTGATTTTTCAGAGTTGGACTAAACTCAAAAGCTATCATGGTTGAATTTTGAAAAATGTTGCAAGGTGCAAAATCTTCTTTCTTGTTATTTTTACTAGGAGAAATCTCTAACTCTAATTGAATTAAATCCAACGGGCTTGGGTAGATATTTTTAGTATCTTCCTAACAAAATTGGAATCACTCCATTTGGATTTGTAGATCTCTCTGAATTGAATTTCAAACTAGGGGACATAACTAGGTTTAAACTAAATAGAAAAATCCTAATTCAAACTAAATGGGTTGCGCGAGAAAGCTAACGGGCCGGCCTAGTGACACTACGCGGTGCGGGGTACAGCTGACAGGGGGGTCCACCGGTCAGAGGCTCATAACGCGCGAAGCGGTACGAGGCGATGTGGGTCGTTAGATTAGAACAGGGATCAACGACTGGGGCTCGTCGTCGATGACAGACCTGTCGCCGGTGAACTCTAACCCTAGCTGCTCGGTGGGAATGCTTAGGGGGCGTAACAGGGCCCCAGCAACGACGGCGAGGTGGCCAAATGGACTGGTAGACGACGGTGAGCTCAGGGACGATCGAGGAAGCTCCGGGAGTGGACGAAATCAACATCGCCTTCTCCTCCTCGGCTGCGAGATCCTCCGGCCAAATTCCGGCGAGCAAGTGCTCGCGCTGCTCCGGCTAGAGGTGGGGAATGGTTAGTGAAGTGAGGGGAGATGAGTGGTGTGCTGGAAATGGCTGGGGGTGGCCTCTATTTATAGGATGACGACGCGACTGAGAGGCATGGGCGGGCGGCTCTGGCGAGGGCTACACAGCGTGCTAGTGGCGTGGCTCGAGGTAGGGAACGGTAGCTGGTCTCTTGGCGGTGCTCTACGGGATAATACAGGCATAGGGACGGTGCTATGCGGTCGGGAGGTGCGCGCTCTCTGAGCAGCAGAGGCGGCGGTCTCAATGGCGAGCGGTGGCTGCAGTGAGTTGGGTGGTGAACGGGCATGTCTGGCGTGCTCCTGGGGTCGTGGCGGAGCGGTGGACGCGGGCTGCGATCGAGGGGCGGCGTGTACACGCGTGTCGAGCGCGGCGCTCTGGCGCGTGCTCGGCATGGTGCTGACGCACTGGGCGCGGCGGTTCCTCGGTGGTCTACGGCTTGGCCTGGCTCAGGGAGGGGACAGAGGGTGGCAGTGAGGTGTGAGCTAGCTCGTAGAGATGGTGAGAGAGAGGGGGACGGTCTGTTGCGGCGGTTGCAAGGTTTAGTCGGCGGCATGGGCTCGGGTTGGCATGTCATTGCTGCTAGGGGGTAGGGGATGGGTGCTAAGGGCCTGGTTAGATCACTGGGGGACAGAGGTATTAAATGGAGATCATTTGGGGGAAAACCCTGTTGCAAACAGTGAGCTAATTACTAGGTGTAATTCATGCCTGCCAAGTGTTTGTAAAAATGGCCGCAAGAAAAATACTTTTGATTTTTGAAAAGATTTTTGGTGGGTGTGCTAGCTATAAGCTTGAGACTCTGTGGGTGCTTGGGTTTTCAAATTTGAGCTTATTTGAATGGTTTTTGAAATAGTGGGATCTTCCCATATGAAATAGATTCAATTTGAAACTGCCATTTAAATTTAGTGTTTGAATGTTTTTAGTAGATCACAAAATAGGCCTTGGTACATCATTATGTGTACTAGCAAGGGGTGCAAAGATCCATAATTGTTTCTGTTAGGTTTTGAGTACTAGGAATAGCCAAAGTAGGCATGGTAGTTAATTTGGCACAAATGACCATTATCTTCTTTTATTCATTTTGATTTGTTTTTCTTTGGGAATTATTTGGGAATGATCTAGATGATGTTTATTTCACCTAAGAATCATTTTACAAGCAATGGATCACTTAATCATGGCAATTCAAATCAACTCCTAATTTAAATGCACACACATATGAATGCTTTAATAATTTTAATTGGAAAAGTTTTTGTTAACCCTAATTTCGATGATTTGGATCTTAATAACCTTGGATTAGAGTTTTGGAATGTTACACCATCAGATGCCAGAACTATCATGGGACGTTGAGGGTTCCCACCCATATGCTCCATATCCTCTACGAATTACCCAATAAATGCTTGCTACGAGGATAACATCCATGACCTGGCCATCCAGATGCATGCGAGAGGAAGAAGATATAGCTGACTTCTCTGTCCCATTCCAAATCTTATGGTTAATGTGTAATATACGGCGCTAGAATCACTGATGTCATGGGTTATTAAGTCCTAGTTTTTTTGCAATTGGAAGATTCCCCTGCAATTCTTAGTATTTATCATCACTTAGGATGATAATAGCATTTCATCTATACTTATTTTCTGTCTCCTTTAGAACATAGGTGATAACACACAATTTTCAAAGACTTTCATAAAGACTCTTCAAAGGACATGAGCAAGTGATGAACTTGCCTTGTGATTGCAGTAGTGAAGTCGGATATTTCCACCTGACCTTGAGCTCCGGTTTCTACAGAAAACCATTATTGCTCGGTAAGGACAATATTTAAAGAAGCAATATGCAATGCATAGTAAGGTTATGCAATGATTTTTTCTTCTTCTTTGCGTGTTTTACTCATCTCGTATAGGTTTTAAGTTTCTTTTAATTAATAAAAGAAAACCATTATTTAAGAAATCATTAGATTCATATTACTTTGACATTTAGCAATTTTATAATGACCAATATTATTCTAAGAGTATAAAAATGAATTTATTTAATTTTTAACTCTTTTAAATATTTAATTAAAATTCGTTTAAGGAAATAAGACTTTATTTTTATTATACATGATTTACTTTTCAAAAATATAAACTAGTATTTTTCTATGATAGTACTTCCTTTTAGAATTTTAAAAATGAATTTTATCCAATTAGAAGTGTTTTGAATATTTTTATAAAATCCCAAAAAGGAATATATACAATTTTAATGATCTATATTTAATTGCTGAAATTTACTATCTATTATTTTTTATTGGATAAAGGATATTTTTTGTGAGTTCAGAGATATATGATTTATATTTTTAGGATTTTTAGTTATTTTTCTAGAGCTGATTTAGTTTTAGGGGTATATTTGTAAATATTTATTTTTGGATATGTCTTTTGAGATATGGGCCTGGCCCACTAGACTGGCCTGGCCCAACCAGACCCGGCCCACCCGGCCTGGTAAAATACCACCTGGGATGTACTGGGCAGCCCACGGCCTAGTACCCCCCACGCGCACTCTCTCTTCCTCGCCCCTATCTCTCTCGCGACTCTCTCTGGCGGTCGATGCCGCCGCCGCTACTACGCACGATTCCGGCCGCCGTGGCTGCCGCTGCAGTACAGGATGACCAAGATGACGCTGCTGCATAACATTGTCCAAGCCGATTCATTGCTAGTTCCCTCTTCTCTGGCCACGCTGACCTCTGCACGAGGCTAGGGTTAGGGTTCATCGTGCTTTGGCGCTCCCTCGCTGATGTTGTGGTACTCGTGGTGCTGCTCCTCCATGACCGCCACTATTATGTGCAGGCGTGGGTTGCAGCACCCCCTCGGGGTGCTCGCCATGCCGCCACCCCTCTACCGCCGGCCTCCCCTCTGCTTCCTCTCCAAATTAATTTACGAGGACCTCTAGTAAGTTCTTATACTTCTCCTCTCTTTTCTCTCTCTCTTACCTCTAATATCTGGCATGTGGTCACTTCCGATGGATTTCTCCATCTAGGTTTCATCCCTAAATTCCTAGGGTTCATACCCCTTGTAGTGATGTTTAGTTGGCTCCTTGGTTAATCATTTCTATGCAAATCCTTTGATGGTGCCCAATGGTTGGTGTATTTGAAGGGAATATGCCCGAGAGGCAATAATAAAGTGGTTATTATCTTATTCCTTGTTTATGATAAATTTTTATTTTGCATGCTATAATTGTATTAATTGGAAATGTTAATACATGTGTGTTTAATAAACAAAATACAAAGTTCCTAGTAATGCCTCTCATATAAACTATGTCGTTGATTAACAAGATGATCAAGGTTTCCTGATCATGGACATTGGATGTTGTTAATAACGAGGTCACAACATTGGTGGAATGATGTGATGAACATTCATCCGAAGTATAGCATTACGATCAAAGTCATTATGTTTATATTGCTATAACATCATACGAAGTAATCTTAGTCCTTAGACCATGAGATTATGTCAATCACTAACACCGGAAGAGTATCTTGATAACATCAAATGTCACACCATAATAGGGTGACTATAAATGTGGGTTCAGTGCTACGTAGGTGTTATGTTGAGGCTCATCGATCAAGAGTGGGATTTTTCCATCCTGATGACGGATAGATATAATCTGGGCCCTCTCGGTGATATCACATTGAAATATCTTGCAATCATGTGATGTGATCACTAGAATGTTATATCACAGTAACGAGAAAAGAGTGCATGTCGGTAACGAGATCAAACTAGGTATTTGGATGCCGATGATCGAATCTTGGACATGTAATATATCATGAGACAAAGAGATTTAGTTACGACGTTAAAGGTTCACACGATCACAAGAGTCATCGTTGAATATGTGGGAGTCAGTAAGGATCTCCAGGTCCCGCTGCTGATTATTAATCGGAGAGGGGTCACAATCATGTCTGCATTATTCGCGAACCGTAGGGTGACACACTTAAGGGATACCAACAGCATTTAGGAGCAAATATGTTTTAGACAAAGATTAAGAAAGCCCTGGAATCATTTCGATGAAAACCGGAATTATTTTGGGTGAAATTGTTGAAACGGGTTCTGCATGTGATATTGAAATGTTGTAGGGGGTTTTATGTGAATGTTTGTTACTTAAAGTAATTAACAAAATTCCGAATAAAATAAATAACGTAGTTTTATTTAATGAGAGCTTGCATTAAATTTGGTGGAAATTTAATGCATGTGAGTGGAAGTGTGAGTGGAGGCTTATTTATGTGAGTGGAGCATCCACCACATGAAGGATGGAAGAGGTGGGGGAACCACCATGGCTTCCACTCCATGGCCCTTGCCTGCCCCCCTCTTCCCTATAAAAGGCCCCCTCTCCTCCTCACAACACACACCTCCTCGTGAAGGATCTCTCTCCCCCTCTAGTTATTCCCCATGGTCTCGGATTAGCGAGATACATGTTCCTAGTGGCTTTATCTGGAAATGAGTTGCTGCTTCCGCTGCTTTGCTAGAGCTAGGGACGGAGGTTGTCGGGGTACCGGACGTGTGTGCGATCACGGATGCACCGCTGCTTTGCGGTGCTGGACTTGCTGGAACTGGATCTGATGGACGTGCTGGAGCCAGACCTCCTGGACTTCATCACGATCTTGAGATCGGCAAGTGTACGACTACATCATCCACGAGTTCCAACTCGTTAACAAAGCTTTGTTGTCTTCGAGGGTAAGTTCTCTATGGATGTATATCCACCCGTTGCTTGTATCTAGTAGATAGATCCTGGCGTATAGTTTCCATCGTAGGAAATTTTTTGTTTTCTAGGTTGCGAACCCAGCAGTGGTATCAGAGCCTGATCTATGCGTAGATGCTTTGCACGGGTAGTACACATATGTTTATATGTGGGCGATGATGATCATGTTGTTTCTTCTCTCATGTATTTTGGATATTGGTGGCATAGCGGGATGAAGCGGCCCGGACCAACTTTACATGTCATCGAATATGAGACCGGTTCCACACTCACACGCAACTAGTTTTGCATAAGTGGCTGGCGGGTGTCTATCTCTCCTACTATAGTCAATATCTGATTTACAACGAGTTGCTAATAACTTGGTTATCCTTGTTGTGGTTCCATGTTCGTAGGTAAGACCGGTTCTATCTCCGAAAGCCCTAAGCCACGTAAAATTTGCAATGGATAAATTAGAGGCGTCTAGTTTAGATTGTTGTTGGGCTAGTGTCATGATATGGTAATGTTGTAAGTAGATGTATGATAGATACTCTTACAACACACCTAACGTGTAAGTTCCATAGACCTTGGCCTTACACACAAAGGAATGATAGAGATCATACCACGATGCACATGATGGTGATAAAATGCACGGACCATATCATTCCACTTTACACATATGATGTTTGCATCTTATCTTGCTAGTTTGGCCTTTAAGTAGCATTATAAGATGATCCCTCATTTAAATATCAAGATAAAATGTGTTCTTCCTTAAGTATGCACCGTTCTATGGATCGTGTTCCGAGACATCGCATGATGATCGGGTGTACTCGACTCTACGCTTTCATACAATGGGTGTAAGACATTTTTACACACGCGGGTACTAAGGTTCTTACTTGGCGAGCCTAGCATGTATAGACATGGCCTCGGAACACAAACCAAAAGGTTAAGCATGAGTCATATAGTTTATGTGATGCCCATATTGATGCTCGCCTTTGAAGCTACACCGACTCACATGATGATCAGACTTGGTGTAGTGGATTTGGTTCATGTAATCACAAAAAGGCAGGAGGGATGTCGTTTTTGAGTGGGAGTTTATTTCTAATTTGGATTAGTCGAACTCAATTTGTCATAAACTAAATCAAAGTGAATTGGCATAATTTGTTATATTCATTGGCATCTGTTCACTACCTTATGCTTAGTTTTAATTGACATAATAGAACTATAGAATTCTGGATATTTACTTTACGAACTAGTATCGTATTGTTTTGAATGTCAATTTAAAGTTTAGAAGTCCTATTGCAAACTTTTAGCAAACTCTATTTACTCCATGAAGTTTAATAAGTAGTATTAAATCAAGAGTACTAATGTTAGTATCTAAAGTATCATGTTTGCCTCCATGATTATTGATATTCAAAAGTTGTTTTAATATCAAGATTATCTAGGAGCTGAAAAATTGTTTCAGAAACCATCATGTGTGGAAGATATTGTGATATCTGAAACAATGTTTTTGGTTGCATTATGATAGAGTATGATTTAGCAAAATACATGATCTCATATTGTATGAGAATTTGTGAAGGATGGAGATGCTAGGCATCCGGATCTCCCAAAAAAAGGTTTTGGGACCTAACATTATACTCGAGATTCTTCCTTATAGGCTATAGTAGTTTGATAATGAAAGTTGTCAGGATAAGGATCAATAGAAGATGTAAGTAAAATGTTTACTACACTAATAGATTACTAAAGAATGGATTTTTTAAAGAACACCAAACATTTGATGATGGTGATCCACTTCAAAGTGCAAGACCAAAGGTATTAGTATTTGACTGTATACACTTTGTACTATGTGTCATGTGAATGACACCACTATTGATGTTGATAGATTCTTTTAAAAGAAGAGGAATTGTTGAAAGAGAATCTATAAAATATTTGGTAGAAAATAATAGGTTGGAGATGTCCAACTTAGGTATATAGAAGATATACATGTTATGGCTGTATTCCTTGCTTGTTAAACAATGTGGTTCTAAGGTATTTGATACAGAATTGGTTGGTGTGCAGTGTCATACAGAACAACACAATTCATGAACTACAATGGCCTAAGTAACTGGCAAGATAATAAGTGCTGATGTTCATCGAAAACAAATAAAGTGTTATTCAATTTTCGTTGTCGTCAAACCTAGCCTTCAAGATTTGTTTTAATAATTGTTATTTTGTTCCAGTATTACGAGAATAATGGTTATTCAAATAATTACCGTACTGCATAAAGGATGGATGAACTTTTACAATTCTAGTTGGAGAAATCACATCCATAAACATTATTGCTAAAATGTCGTAAGACAAATGATTGGAAGATCATTTATGAAGTGAAATCGCTGTTTGAATTATATTGGAAAGTAAACATGAAGAAACTGCATGTTGATGGATTTTTGGAGTCTTTTGATTTTGATCAATTGAAGCTTGTGAAACTTTTCTCGAGATAATTGAAACTCTGTCCATAGGCCAAAGCGGAACGGATGAGTAACTTATTAGATATTATGCATGTTGATGTATATAGTCCATTATGTGTAGCCATATGCGATGGATCTTTTTTCTTCATATGCTTTCTCCAGAAACATGAGTGAATATATATATATATTTACTTAATAAGGAAGAAGTATGAAACATTTGAAAATTGTTCAAAAACTTTCAAGATGAAGTGAAAAATCATTGTAACAAGAAAATAAAAGATTTTATGATTTGATCATAAAGGAAGATATTTGAGTTACAGGTTTAGAAAAACACCTAAGATTTCAGGAATTAATCCATGAATTTGCATTTCCCGATAAACCACACGAGTATGGTATGATCGAGAGATCAAATCAAACCTTGTTTGACATGGTAAGATCAAAGGTGTCATTTATATAACTACCATTATGTTTCAAGGATTAAAGCTTTAGATACTACCGCTTTTACACTGAAAAGATCACCATCGTAATCCGTTGAAATGACACCATATGATTTATGGTTTGGGATAAAACCCGAATTGTCTTTTCTTAAATTTGGTATGCTATGCATAAGTAAAATGTTTACAACCAAAGTCGGATAAGCACGTATTTGTAGCTTATCCCAAAGAACTTGTTTGGAATTCCTCCATAACACCGAGGACAAGATTTTGTCGCTTGGAACGTCAAGTTTCTTGAGAAGGAATTTTTCGTGAAAAGTTAAGTGGGAGGACAATAGATCTTTGATAAGGTTGTTGAACCTTAGCTATATGTGCTAAGTAGCGCAGCGCCGGAAAGTGTCCCGGTGGTGGCCACAATGCTCATGGCTCCCGTGATTACAAAGGGTGTGATCTTGGAGATTAGAGTTCATATTGAACCATGTGGGTCGGTAAGAATCAAATAGTAAGATTTGAAATAGAAGTCGTTATTGTTTTGACAATGATGAACCGACTGCATGCAAAGAAGCGATGATGGGCCCTCACTTCATACAATGACTAGAAGTCATGCAATCCGTGATAGTATCCATACACGAGAAATCAAGTTTTTGAACTTGGAAGACCCTCCGCAAAGGCGTGAAGCCTATTGGTCGTGTTTGGATCTATAAAGAAATATACATGGATGTTTAACATCTACGAAATAGTCGACATGTCGGAAATAAGTTTATGGCAATGTTCAAGGAGTTGACTATGACAAGATTTGATCTTTCATAGCGATATTTAGTCTTGACGGATTAATGTAGCAACCACTACATATAATTTGGTATATGGTAGTTGAATAAAGAAAACAAGGTTCTTCTAATAGAATGGTTACCTTGGACGTGTACATGACACAGTCCGATGGGTTTTGTTAATTCAAAGGGTGCTCAAAGGGCATGCAAACTTCAATAGTTGAAGTGAGCATAGCGGAGTTGGAATCTTCACCATGATGAAAATGTTAAAGTTTAATTTCATCAGAGATGATGAAGATGCTTGCATTTGCAAGAAATTAAGTGGGAGCTCTGAGATAAATTTCCAATACATTATGCAGAGTACATATTGTTGATTGGAAATGATGTATCTTTTATTGACACAAGTTAAGAATTTCATTAAAATAGGATTTCGATCAAAGACTTGGGCAAAACTAGAATATTTGGCATCAATATCTGTATGGATAGATTGAGTCGCTAATATGGTTATGCCAAACATACATATATGAGATATTGAAAGGGTTCAATAAGGAAACAATAAGAAAGGTTCTTGCTGCATGGAAAGGATTGTTTCAAGATTCAAGTGTTTCAACACTTGGTGAGTAAAATCACATGAATATTTTGATCGATTATACCGTGATATGTATATATCCAGATATGTCCTATGCTCTAAAAGTTATGAGCACATACCAGAATGATTCATAAGATGATCATTGGACGATAGTAAAGATATTCTTATGAGCTTTGGAAGAACTAAGAATATTTCATGTATAAGTGACAAGTAGTTGAAGGTAGTTCATTGTAAAGTGTTACATTGATACTAGTCTTGTCACAAGATACAAATTAAATTTATCTCATTTTAGACTATGGGTGGCACAATGTAATGGAAAGGATGTTCCATTATGGATTTGGATGAGTTCCAAAGTTGAGACATTGTGACGGATACTACAGCAAAAGGCTAAGTATATGACTGCTATAGTAGTAGCAAAGGAGGGCATTTGTGTTAAGTAGTTTGTTATCAAACTAGGTGTGATTCAAAGTGGGCTAATACTATGAAGATATATTGTATGACAATAATATCAACATATTTTAACCCAACAAACTAAAGGTCTCACCAAAGGACCAAATTTATACAATGTCGTCTCATTTGAGAATGAGTGATGCATAGAGACGCAAAGACATGCAAATACACACGGACCTGAAACTGTCAGATTCAAAGATTATGTTAACCACTAGCAATCGCGATTTTTGCAACACCAGAAAGCCATAGGTGTTCAAAACGCAAAGTTTTTCAAACTAGATTATGGACTCTAGTGCAAGTGGGAGACTGAAGGGAATATGCCCGAGAGGCAATAATAAAGTGGTTATTATCTTATTCCTTGTTTATGATAAATGTTTATTTTGCATGCTATAATTGTATTAATTGGAAACGTTAATACATGTGTGTTTAATAAACAAAATACAAAGTTCCTAGTAATGCCTCTCATATAAACTAGCTCGTTGATTAACAAGATGATCAAGGTTTCCTGATCATGGACATTGGATGTTGTTAATAACGAGGTCACAACATTGGTGGAATGATGTGATGAACATTCATCCGAAGTATAGTATTACGATCAAAGTCATTATGTTTATATTGCTATAACATCATACGAAGTAATCTTAGTTCTTAGACCATGAGATCATGTCAATCACTAACACCAGAAGAGTATCTTGATAACATCAAACATCACACCGTAACAGGGTGACTATAAAGGTTGGTTCAGTGCTACGAAGGTGTTATGTTGAGGCTCATCGATCAAGAGTTGGATTTTTGCATCCCGATGACGGATAGATATACTCTGGGCCCTCTCGGTGATATCACATTGAAATAGCTTGCAAGCAAGTGATGTGATCACTAGAATGTTATATCACGGGAACGAGAAAAGAGTGCATGTTGGTAATGAGATCAAACTAGGTCTTTGGATGTCGATGATCGAATCTTGGACATGTAATATATCACGAGACAAAGGGATTTAGTTACGACATTAAAGGTTCACACGATGACAAGAGTCATCGTTGAATATGTGGGAGTCAGTACGGATCTCTAGCTCCCGCTGCTGATTATTGATCGGAGAGGGGTCTCGATCATGTCTGCATTATTCGCGAACCGTAGGGTGACACACTTAAGGGATACCTACACCATTTAGGAGCAAATATGTTTCACATAAAGATTAAGAAAGCCTTGGAATCATTTCGATAAAAATCGGAATTGTTTCGGGTGAAATTGCTAAAGCTGGTTCTGCATGTGATATTGAAATGTTGCAGGGGGTTTTATGTGATTGTTTGTTAATTAAAGTAATTAACAAAGTTCTGAATAAATAAATAAAATAGTTTTATTAAACGAGAGCTTGCATTAAATTTGGTGGAAATTTAATGCATGTGAGTGGAAGTGTGAGTGGAGGCTTATTTATGTGAGTGGAGCATCCACCGCATGAATGATGGAAGAGGAGCGGGCACCACCATGGCTGCCACGCCATGGCCCTTGGCTGCCCCCTGATACGTCCATTTTGCATCACTATTCTATGTCATAATTTACTGTTATTCATTGATATATTTCATATTGAGAGGTGATACTTATGTTATTTCATCTGTTTTTGCATGGTTGATGACTTTTGGAGCATGGACCGTTGCAGTCAGGATTATGATGGAAAAGGTGCTGTTTGGAGGCAAAATTCGCGAAGATCAGAAAATCCGGGAAAATATACAGAAAATCCTATTTTTCTAGAAGACGAAGGAAGCCAGAAGGGGGGGCTGGAGATGGGCCACAAGGGGCCCACACCACCCCCTGGCGAGGGCCAGCCTAGGCCGCGCCACCAGGTGGTGTGGCCGCCCTGGTCCGCCCCTAGCACTCCCCTCTAGCGTATATTATCCTCCTGAAACCCTAAGACTCGGGGAGCGACCACAGAAAGAATTCTGGGCCTCTGTGGGGCGGAAAACACCGAGAGAGAAAGATCTCTCCAGCAGACAGATTTCTGCCAGGGGAATTCCTTCCGGGAGAGGGGAGATCGTCGCCATCAACACCACCATCAAGCTGGACTTCATTGGGATCATCATCATCATCACCACCATCATCACCATCAGCACCCTCATCACCATCTCCATATTGTTGTAACAATTGCGTTGAATCTTGCATAGTTCATAGGGGAAACTTCCCCGGTGTTGATTACTATTTGTAGTTGATGCTATTGAATGAACCGTTGAATTATTGTTTATGTTCAGATTGTTATACATCATTATTCCATCTCTAATCATGATCCATATGATGTCTTGTGAGTAGTTCGTTTTGTTTTTGAGGACATGGGAGAAGTCATGTTGTTAGTAGTGGAATTGTGTTGAGAAAGATTCAATAGTTTGATATTTAAGTTGTGGTGTACTTCTTCTAGTGGTGTCATGTGAACGTCGACTACATGACACTTCACCTATATGGGCCTAGGGGAATGCATTGTGTATTTGGCTACTAATCATAGGGGTTGTGAGAGTGACAGAAACCTAAACACCCGTTAGGAAACCATTGCACAAGGGACGTAAGGGTCTTAGAGTTTAAAGTTGTGGTTAGGTTTCTACCTTAATTACTTTCTTGTACTTATGGATGTTTGCAAGGGGGATAATCACAAGTATGTATTAGTACTAGGAAGGTCAGTACATTAGCACAGGTTCACCCACACAACAGTTAGCAAGCTAAAGAAGATTAATCAACTATATGAAGCGAAAGCACTTGACTGTCTTCCTATGTGTCCTTAAGAACGTTTGGTCATCTTAAGTAATACAACCGGCTTGTCCTTTTCTGCATAAAGGATTGGGCCACTTGTTGCATTTATTCCTACTGTCTTTTATTTACTCATACTTTGTTTACTTGCTTTATCGAAAACCCCTTAAAATTCGTTTGCTAAGTATTTGTAGAGAATTCCTGATCCATACCACTAGCTAGCACCTTCTTCTCCTTGTTGGGTTCGACACTCTTACTTATCAAAAATATTGCAATACACCCCCTATACTTGTGGGTCATCAAGACTATTTTCCGGCGTCGTTGCCGGGGAGTGAAGCGCTATTGGAGAGTGGAACTGGTAAAGGAAACTTCTACTATGAGTATTGTTTACTTCTGCTAGTTGCTTTATTTTCGTTATGGATAATTCGCTGAGTTTCTTATTTGGTAATGCTACTACTTCTGCTAAGGTAGCAGATGAACCACCACCTGCTGAGAATGATGCTTTTAAAATACCGTCAATAATTATTGATCATGTTATGGATAACTACTATGTTGGGGATGGAACTGTCCATCCCGGTGATCATTTACTCTTTATACACGAATTATGCGGGTTGTTCAAGTGTGCAGGTATTACTACAGATCAAGTTAAGAAGAAGTTATTCTCATTATCGCTGAAAGGAAGAGCTGAGGAATGGTATAAGCTGCTGAAGAATGGTCAAGCTCTGGAATGGGAGGAAATAGTGCCTCTCTTTTATTCAAAGTTTTATCCTCCTAGTGAGATTCATAAAGATCGGAATCAAATATACAAATTTTGGCCTCTTGATGGAGAGAGTACAACTCAAGCTTGGGGGAGATTGAAGTTACTAATGCTCAAATGTCCCATTCATGAGCTCCCCAACAATATTATTATCAATAACTTTTATGCAAGGCTCCCTTTACATGACAATGATTTATTGGATGCTTCTAGTGCTGGATCATTTACTCGCATGGAAGAAGAAGCTAAACGGGATCTTCTGGACTGTATTCAAGATAATGCTGAAGCTTGGGAGAATGACAAAGGTAGAAAGTCAGGTATAAATTACGATTATGAATGCATTGAATCTTTTATGGGAACTGATGACTTTCAAAATATTAAAAATTCTTATGGTCTTGATTTACAAGTTATTACGAATTGCTTTAGGGATTTTTCTTCTTATATTGAAATTCCAAAAAGGAGATGGAACAAGTACCATGAACCTTATAAAGATATTGTTGACTGTTTTCCTATTGGGAGTGCTGAGTATTGCACTATTGATCCCATCTTACCTGAACCTTATATCGAGAAGATTCCCTTCCCTGATAAGGTAAAGGATCATCCTATGATAACTAATGTAATCACCAAAAGTGAAAAGAGAACTGTAAAACCTGATGAACAAATAAACGTTGAACCTGTGGTAGCAATTGTGAAAGACCTTGTCACTAAAAGCATAGAAGATGGACACATAGACTTTTGTGAGGATGCTTCTAATATTGTTTCACATCCTAATAGAACTAAAAAAGCTAGTGTCCATGTGCTTTCTGTTAGAATTGGTGATCATTGCTATTATGGTTTATTTGATATTGGTGCAAGTTCTAGTGTTATTCCTTATGAGCTTTACAGATAAATTATGCATGAAATCAGTCCCTGCGAATTGGAAGAGATTGATGTGGTTATTCACCTTGCTAATAGAGAGACCATCTCTCCAATTGGTATTGTACGAGATGTGAAAGTTCTTTGTGGTAAGATTAAGTACCATGTTGATTTTCTAGTACTCGGTTCAGCTGCTAGTAAAACTTATCCTATTATTTTTGGTAGACCTTTCTTGAGTACTTGTGGAGCTATTATAGATTGCAAAAGGGAGAAAATCTTGACTAAGTTTGATGGGGAATCTTATGAGTTTAATTTCTCGAAATTCGCTAAAGAACCTTGTGAAGAGGAAACCCATAATGAGGATTTTAGAGTTGAACAACTTGCTTCTATTTCTCTTGCTCCTAACAATGCTTTGCAGTAATTTATGGAAGATCATGAAAGTGAAATCTTCATGGAAGAAAGGAATGAGATTGACGAGATTCTCCGTGATCAGCCTAAGATGCTTAAGCATAACTTGCCTATAGAAGACTTGGGTACCACGTTGCCACCTAAAAAGGATCCGGTCTTCAATCTAAAACCTCTCCCTGATGAACTTAAATATGCTTATATTGATGATAAAAAGATATATCATGTTATTATTATCTCTAAACTTTTAGGAAAGGAAGAAGAAAGGTTATTGGAGGTTTTGAAGAAACACCAAGGAGCTATGGGCTATACTCTGAATGATTTAAAAGGGATTTCACTTACTATATGTCAGCATTCTATCAACATAGAACCAGATGCAAAGCCAGTAGTAGAGCACCAACGACGTTTAAATCCTAAGATGAAGGAAGTGGTAAGGAATGAGGTATTGAAACTCCTTGATGCTGGTATTATTTACCCTATTGCTGATAGTGAATGGGTTAGTCCTGCTCATTGTGTTCCTAAAAAGGAGGTATTACCGTTGTTCCTAATGATAATGATGAGCTTATTCCTCAAAGAATAGTAGTAGGCTATAGGATGTGCATTGATTTTAGAGAAGTAAATAAAGTTACTAAGAAAGATCACTACACGCTTCCTTTTATTGATCAAATGTTGGAAAGGCTGTCTAAAAACACCCATTTTTGTTTTCTTGATGGTTATTCTGATTTCTCTCAAATTGTTGTTAAACAACAAGATCAAGAAAAAATTACTTTTACTTGCCCTTACGGAACTTATGCTTATAGACGTATGTCTTTTGGTTTATATAATGCTCCTGCTACTTTTCAAAGGTGCATGTCTGCTATCTTTCATGGTTTTTGTGAGGAAATTGTAGAAGTGTTCATGGATGACTTTTCTGTCTATGGAACTTCTTTTGATAATTGTCTGCACAACCTTGATAAAGTTCTGTAGAGATGTGAAGAAACTAATCTTGTTCTTAATTGGGAGAAATGCCACTTCATGGTTAATGAAGGGATTGTACTTGGGCATAAAGTTTCTGAAAGAGGCATAGAAGTTGATAGAGCTAAGGTTGAGGCAATTGAGAAGATGCCATGCCCAAGAGACATCAAAGGTATTCGTAGTATCCTTGGTCATGCTGGTTTCTATAGAAGGTTTATTAAAGACTTTTCTAGGATATCAAAACCCTTCACTAATCTTCTTCAAAAAGATGTACCCTTCGTTTTTGATGATGATTGTAAGGGAGCTTTTGAAACTCTTAAGAATGCTTTAACTACAGCCCCTATTGTTCAACCACCTGATTGGAGTTTACCCTTTGAAATAATGTGTGATGCTAGTGATTTTGCTGTAGGTGCTGTCCTTGGGCAACGAATTGATAAAAAGTTAAACGTTATTCATTATGCTAGTAAGACTTTAGACGCTGCTCAAAGGAATTATGATACTACTGAAAAAGAATTTCTAGCTGCCATTTTTGCTTGTGATAAGTTTAGACCCTATATTGTAGACTCAAAAGTCACCATTCATACTGATCATGCTGCTATTAAATACCTTATGACGAAGAAGGACGCTAAGCCTAGGCTTATTAGATGGGTGTTGCTTTCACAAGAGTTTGACCTACATATAGTAGATAGGAAAGGTGTTGAAAACCTAGCTGATAATTTATCTCGATTGGAAAACATCTCTTTTGACCCTATGCCTGTTAATGATAGTTTCCCAAATGAGCAGTTAGCCGCAGTAGGGGTAAGCTCGCGAGGGAGCCCTTGGTACACTGATTATGCTAACTTTATTGTCTCCAAGTATTTGCCTCCAACTTTTACAGCTCAGCAAAGAAGGAAATTCTTCTATGATTTGAGGCATTATTTTTGGGATGACCCACACTTATACGAAGAAGGAGTGGATGGTATTATGCGAAGATGTGTTCTAGAATATGAACAAAAGGAGATATTGCGTAAATGTCATGGTAGTGCTTATGGAGGACATCATACAGGAGATAGAACTACACAAAAGGTGCTACAATCAGGTTTCTACTGGCCTACCCTTTTTAAAGATGCAAGAAAATTTGTTTTATCTTGTGATGAATGTCAGCGTGTTGGTAATATTTCTAGACGCAATGAAATGCCCATGAACTACTCTCTATTTATTGAACCCTTTGATTGATGGGGATTTGACTTTATGGGTCATTTCCCTCCCTCGAAAGGTTATACTCATATTCTTGTTGCCGTTGATTATGTTACTAAGTGGGTAGAAGCCATTCCTACGAAGAGTGCTGACGGGGAAACTTCTCTAAAAATGCTTAAGGATGTTATCTTTCCTAGGTATCTCATGACTGATGGGGGTTCTCATTTCATTCATGGTGGTTTTAGAAAGACCCTTGCTAAATATGATGTTAATCATAGAATCGCTTCAGCCTATCACCCCCAAACTAGCGGGCAACTAGAGTTATCAAATAGAGAAATTAAAGCCATCTTGCAAAAGACTGTTAATAGATCTAGAAAAAACTGGGCTAAAAAGTTGAATGATGCTTTATGGGCTTATATAACTGCCTACAACAATCCTATGGGGATGTCTCCTTATAAAATGGTTTATGGGAAAGCTTGTCACCGACCTTTAGAATTAGAACATAAAGCTTACTGGGCAGTTAAAGAACTAAATAGAGATTGTAAGCTCACTGGTGAGAAAAGATTATTTGATTTAAGTTCTTTAGATGAATGGAGGAGTGAAGCCTATGAAAATCCTAGGCTCTTTAAGGAAAAAGTTAAAAGATGGCATGACAAGCGAATACTTAAGAGAGAATTTCATGTTGGTGAGAAAGTTCTATTGTATAGGTCTCTTCTCAGATTTTTTGCAAGAAAGCTACTGTCAAAATGGGAAGGACCTTTCATTATTGAAGAAGTATACCGTTCAGGAGCAATAAAAATTTCTTCTTTAAAACATAATACTACACAAGTAGTGAATGGGCAGCGACAAACACTATATTGCTGGGGATTCTTATAATGAAGATGTTGATGCCTTTCAAGTTATAACTCCGGAAAAATTTATCAAGGACTAAATTCAGAGACCTGTAGAGTCCGCTTTCAAATAGGTAACAGTTATGGTAAGAAAAGTTCCACGAAAATATTATCCGACTATATTTTTGCAGTTTTCAGTCAATAAGGAAAGCTACGAAGCGAAAGAGGGACGAAAACGGAGCCAGGGTGGCTCACACCATCCTATGGCGTGGGCCCACCCCTGGCCGCGCCACCAGGTCGTGTGGCCACCCCAGACTCCGTCTCCGACCCGTTTTCTCCCAGTACCTTCCTTTCTTCATGAAACTTCGTAATATATAATCCCCCGGATCTCCCAAGGTTCGTATATCGTGTTTTCGTCGTGTTTTCATTTCGATCTGTTTCTGACAGGTAGAGTCCCAGATTTGGAGCTACAATGTCTTCCCCTAGACCAGCCAAGGAAGATTCTTTAGAGGATATCATCAACCCATACATGAGAGAGTTGAAGATTCATCCCAAGGAGTTATTGCTTGAAGATGGGGAACTCCGGATAAAAGAGGTTCGAGGCCCTAAAGGTGAAGGAAGTCTAGAGGACAGGATGGAAGCACTGGAGCAAGATGTCTTTAGGTACAAGAAGATGGCGGAGCGCGAAGTGGATATCATCCATAAGATTTGTTCCGAACTCATCGTCGAGCACCGAAAGGAGACTGCTAAACTCAAGGATGAAGTCCTCTCACTCTGCCAAACAATCAACAAATTGCAAGCACAGTTCTATGATGTTCCAAATCAAAATTGTGAGTATGAGGTTAGGTTTAAACACATAAGTGCTGCTGCAAGTTTCAGGATGCTGGAAACCACGATGTCCTTTGTTGATGGGAAGCCCTTACCCTGGAAGTCGGACGAAGATGAGAGGATACCACCACCACCACCAAAGGAGTAATTCATCATCAGGTTTTGCATCCCCTTGGTTTGTTCCAAGCTTGGGGGAGTGCCGCAGTATCACATCACTATCTTCTATCTTTTTGCCTTCTTAGTAGAGTCATATCATGAATAGAGAAGTTATTATGTAGTATAGTTTGCATTATGGAAGTGCCCCCTCTCTCGTTAGATATGTATCCCTTGGTGTGAGTTGCCGTTATGAAATATTAATGAGAAGTTCTATCATTCACTCTTTTTTATAGCTTATATTAGTTTTCAATTCGTGGTTATATGATTGATCTTGTTGTTAGTATTGGTATCACTTTGGGATCATTGAGTTAATTTTGTTGGTTTTGGTAAACCTGGCTCGGTCAGTAGCAACACTATTTTTGAGAGTTGAATGAAAAAGATAAAAGTACTCTAAAGAAATATAATTTCATCATCTTTCTTTCTTGATTTGCTCATAAGTCTAGTATTCTCTAGTTAAGATCTTTTGTGCTTCCAAGGAAGATTGCATGTTTGTCTTTATCGCTTGTATGTTTGTTTGTTTCCTTCAACTCTTGTAATTCCTACCCAACCTTGCTAGCCAAAAACCTGTACTGAGAGGGAATTCTTCTCGTGCATCCACTTCCTTAAACCAAAACCTTTGCCATTTGTGCCACCATACCTACCTAGTAGCATTATTGCTATTCCAAGTAAATTCTTGTTTTATCTACCTCCCAAATTAAACTTGTTATGAGAAAACTAGTGATTAAAGCTCTCACAAACTTGAAGGCACACTTTACCCTTTTGCATCTAATAAACTTGAACCATTGGGTCCTTCTTTGTTGCGTATATGCTTGCGCTTTATGAGTTGAAGTTAGCAAAACCATGTATCATGGGGAACGTTTTCAACACTGCATTGGTACTTTGTACCTAGTTCATATCATGATTCTTTTACTTCTGGATCCTGGCAGTCTAAAATAAAAGTGGAACTTATAAGATCATGGAGTTTATATGTGTGTTAGAGAAACGCCTGGGCCGCTAGCCTAAGCCAGGCCTAATCATGGTGGAAATTTGCAGCATAACTATAGTGAGCATTCTATGAAGCATCCTCAATAAAAACCTATGCAAATAGCAAATAAAAAGATCGCTGAGATGCTCATTGTCTACTTGCCTTGTCATTTTGATTATGGGATAACTCCTGTGTCATGTGCAAGGGGTACCCCGTTGGCGGTTCTCAATGATACACGTGTATTTACAATGACAAGAGCTTACTCGTGACTGAAGTTGAGTAGCATGAGGTTCGGTACTCATAAGTAAAGGGCATGAGATTTCAACTTATAACTTGTCAAGCATATCCTCTTAGTTGTGTCACTTTAACGTTAATCACCAAAAGATGCCTATGATAAGGGCAATGAGGGTTGAAAGCTAGTAAGTATCATAATTTTTGGGAGCTCTTTATGAAACTTGCAATCCCTGCGTCCCTCTGCGAAGGGCCTTTATTTTACTTTGTAGTTGAGTCAGTAAACCTATTCCCTTCTATCTCAACAAGTATTTGGAGTTGTTGTGTCTCATTCATTCATATGATGATTTATTCAATCATGTTTCTTATGTTCCTTGTTTTGCACATTGCTCTTATCTTGATGTTTACTACTTTGAAAGCTATCATTGAAAACCAGTTATTTGTGAACTCCGGCAAATTATCAACTATTCTTCGAACAAGAGCTAAGTTTGCCATTACCAATTATGATTTACTTTATGTATCTCTATTGTGTTTCCTTTACTCATTGCAAGTTGAGTTATATAATAGTGAGTTGTCTTCTGTTATGATCTATGTATTTGATGAATGTGATGCTTCTTGTCCGTATTATTTTATCAACTCTTCACTCCATAAACCTGAGGCCATGTTTATGGAGCTCAGTTTCGCTTGGGGATAAGCGAAGTCTAAGCTTGGGGGGAGTTGATACGTCCATTTTGCATCACTATTCTATGTCATAATTCACTGTTATTCATTGATATATTTCGTATTGAGAGGTGATACTTATGTTATTTCATCTGTTTTTGCATGGTTGATGACTTTTGGAGCATGGACCGCTGCAGTCAGGATTGTGATGGAAAAGGTGCTGTTTGGAGGCAAAATTCGCGAAGATCAGAAAATCTGGGAAAATATACGGAAAATCCTATTTTTCCAGAAGACGAAGGAAGCCAGAAGGGGGGCTGGAGATGGGCCACAGGGGCCCACACCACCCCCTGGCGCGGGCCAGCCTGGGCCGCGCCACCAAGTGGTGTGGCCATCCTGGTCCACCCCTAGCACTCCCCTCTAGCGTATATTATCCTCCCGAAACCCTAAGACTCGGGGAGCGACCATAGAAAGATTCCGGCGCCTCTGCGGGGCGGAAAACACTGAGAGAGAAAGATCTCTCCAGCAGACAGATTTCTGCCAGGGGAATTCCTTCCCGGAGAGGGGAGATCGTCGCCATCAACACCACCATCAAGCTGGACTTCATCAGGATCATCATCATCACCACCATCATCTCCATCAGCACCCTCATCACCATCTCCATATTGCTATAACAATTGCGTTCAATCTTGCATAGTTCATAGGGGAAACTTTCTCGGTGTTGATTACTATTTGTAGTTGATGCTATTGAGTGAACCGTTCAATTATTTTTTATATTCAGATTGTTATACATCGTTATTCCATCTCTGATCATGATCCATATGATGTCTTGTGAGTAGTTCGTTTTGTTCTTGAGGACATGGGAGAAGTCATGATGTTAGTAGTGGAATTGTGTTGAGAAAGATTCAATAGTTTGATATTTAAGTTGTGGTGTACTTCTTTTAGTGGTGTCATGTGAACGTCGACTACATGACACTTCACCTATATGGGCCTAGGGGAATGCATTGTGTATTTGGCTACTAATCGTAGGGGTTGCCGGAGTGACAGAAACCTGAACCCCCGTTAGGAAACCATGGCACAAGAGACGTAAGGGTCTTAGAGTTTAAAGCTGTGGTTAGGTTTTTACCTTAATTACTTTCTTTTACTTACGGATGTTTGCAAGGGGTATAATCACAAGTATGTATTAGTCCTAGGAAGTTTGGTACATTAGCACAGGTTCACCCACACAACACTTAGCAAGCTAAAGAAGATTAATCAACTATATGAAGTGAAAGCACTTGACAGTCTTCCCATGTGTCCTCAAGAACGTTTGGTCATCTTAAGTAATACAACTGGCATGTCCTTTGCTGCATAAAGGATTGGGCCACATGTTGCATTTATTCCTACTGTCTTTTATTTACTCGTACTTTGTTTAGTTGCTTTATCGAAAACCCCTAAAAATCTGTTTGCTAAGTATTTGCAGAGAATTCCTGATCTATACCACTAGCCAGCACCTTCTGCTCCATGTTGGGTTTGACACTCTTACTTATCAAAAATATTGCGATACACCCCCTATACTTGTGGGTCATCACCCCCTCTTCCCTATAAAAGGCCCCCCTCTCCTCCTCACAACACACACCTCCTCGTGAAGGATCTCTCTCTCCCTCTAGTTATTCCCCATGGTCTCAGATTAATGAGATATATGTTCCCGGTGGCTTTATCTGGAAAGGAGTTGCTGCTTCTGCTGCTTTGCTGGAGCGAAGGATGGAGGTTGTCGGGGTACCAGACGTGTGTGCGATCACGGATGCACCGCTGCTTTGCGGTGCTGGACTTGGTGGTGCTGGACTTGTTGGAGCTAGATTTGATGGACGTGCTAGAGCCAGACCTGCTGGACTTCATCACGATCTTGAGATCGGCAAGTGTACGACTACATCATCCATGAGTTCCAACTCGTTAACAAAGCTTTGTTGTCTTCGAGGGTAAGTTCTCTATGGATGTATATCCACATGTTGCTTGTATCTAGTAGATAGATGTTGGCGTATAGTTCCCATCGTAGGAATTTTTTTGTTTTCTATGCTGCGAACCCAATAGTATTGCTTAGTACTGTTGATTAAGATTTGCTACTCTGCTCTCTGTCAGATGACCACTCTATTTGCATGTTTTATTACTCTATTCTCTGTCCTTAGCTGCTCTGTAAAAGCATGATTAGATTATTGTGGATGCTCAATTTGTTGTGGTTATGGGTTTACTCCTATGGAGTTAAGTTGACTGCTCTCTGTGTTGATGCTTGTTTAATTGTTTCCTTGTGAAACACTTCTATGTTTAGTCTTGGGTTTTAATCCTGTTACTGTGTGAATCAAGTGCTAGTGCTAAACCTTGCTCTGTGATTAATAAGAAGATGATTTACAATGATATGATTCCTATATACTTATAGGAAAATGATTAACTCATTGATTTCTGTATAGTCTTGTTTAATAATAGATAGGGTTGATCTATACTATCTGTGTTAAAAGAAAGTGTTTTATTTATGATTCCTAAATCATTTAGGAAAATGATTATTTCTGTTGAATAAAATCTACTTGATCTAGTACTCAAGTAGACTTGATCTTGCTAGGTATAGAGGAGCTACCCTCCTGGGAATGTGCCATGTACCAGCTGATGTGATGTGTATCTATCTAGATAGAATTGGGTTGTAGGTCAATGATGTTGGTCTGAGACCTTGCCTGGGTAGAAACTCTTGCATAACCTGGTTGTTGATTAACTACTGCCTAATTTTTCTACCTATCATGTGCTTGCAAGAAAATGAATGCGCAAAAATAGAAAATGCTTATATCTACATGTTGGAACATACTCTGATGGCTCTGCTTGATTGTTGCCTTCTACTTTTGGAATGTGGTAGCCCTAGATTTATGTTGGCTTCCACCTGGTGTTGTTTCTCCTATGTGATATTGATGGCCACCCAATACTTACCCCTCCTTAAGTCACCATCTTGGATGGTGATTTCCTGGGTTTTCTATGGTGGAAAGTGGTTTGATCTAATGATATTATGGCAAGACCTGATGTTGTTCTTGTGTTATTATTGGTTGTGCTGGTGAGAAGTTGTGGTTGAGCTCGTTGTGAAGTGAATAGCAAAGCTTGCTTTTATCTATACAAGTGTAACTTGAGCTGTCCCTTTGCTCTCTGCTGTTGACACCTCAATGCATGCATTTAAGTGTGTAAGCTTCTTCTCTACTTGCTTTGGTTGTGGATGAGATCAAGTAATTGGACTTTTACTGTCTACCTTTTTACTGGTTACTTTCCCTGGTGAAACTTATCACTTGTCTATTTGGCTTATGTTGTGACACTAGAACTATTTACTTAAAAGAACAGATGCTACACCTTGGTGAAACTTTCCCCTTCAAATTACTCTATGATGTAATATGAACAGCGCACTTCACTATTCACCACTGAGATTAAAACTAATCACTAACATTTTTTCTTTCTTTGTTTAGTGGTTTATCTTATTTTGCAGGAACAAAGCCTGGATTGTCAAGATGTAGAATAAGAATAGATAGATAGATTGTGTTGTAATTTCCCTTTATTCTTTTTGTAAAGAATCTTGTAACAATATTTCTATGATTTAATAAAGATTCATTTTATTGGAATTTCTTCCTTGTAATTATCTGCCTTGATGTAATGATCTCTATTTGTAATATTTATTATGGAATAAAGAAAAGAATAATAATTCATTTCTTGCTTGAATTTACTTGTCTTAAATTCATATTGTTGTTTATTATATCTATAATATAATCAAACAATGTTAATACCTATTTTATAAAACCACTTAATGATTCTAACTTATAATTTTCAAATATTATTCAAATTATTTGAATTTCAAATGTGAATTCAAAATGTTCCCCCCAAAACACAGTAATGCCTAAAGTTCATGTCAAAATTTATAGCAATCACCTCATAGAGCTATTCCTACCTCTAGATAGTGAACGAAACTCTGATCTCTTTATGTTTTTGTTTGGCGAAAAATTTACCCCGGTTTTACAGATGAATGCATGCATATGCACAAATTCCTATTTCTACCCTTCATTGGTTCCTAAATGCTAGGATGTTACAATAAAGAAGCCTCGGGCAAGGAGGAAACAAGCCAGACCTCGCCAAAAAGACTCTACCACAGATCTCCAGCAGCCTTCAGATCTCCAAACCCTTCTCCATCTCCATAGCCATACTCCACCACTTATAATAGTAGATCTCTTCTTCGATTGGCGACATTGTAAGACTATTGCTATTAATCTTATGATTTTCATTACGATGTTTGTGATTGTTGATCTCATCTCTATGTGTGAGTAATTTTCCTTGGGCTAAGGGCTTTGGCCTAGCCATGTAGCAATTGTGCATGTTATTTATCATAGATGGGATCATGTATTAGTTATATGACATGATTATTATTGTATCTTCTCTTGCCTCAATCCAAGCACTTGTCAGGTACCCAAGACCCTGAGGGTTGATCCAGGTATAGGGAGTATGAGTAATGACTAATCTCCAGGTTGGGAACCCAAGTGACAGAAGGGGCACTATGGCTGTATGTGAGGGATTTACTTGGGACTAACGGTGACATCACTATGCATATCATTAGTTCTCTTTCTTCTATCGATGAGACTAGTAGGTTATTGCTATAAGCGATTGCGGAGGCAATAGAAATTATGGATGCACTGCCCACATATAATTTATCTTGCTCTAACAAGTACATGCATACTTTATTTCTATCTTTTATTCCCATAAGATGTTTGGCACAGCTATAGGTGAAACCAAACGCCCTAGGCCCTCTCTCTCCATCATCGACAACAACAAAAAGACGCAAGCTATTTGTCTGGTAAAAACACAAAAGGAATTCTAAAACTCCTGAAGGTCCGTTAAAGTAACTTCATTACGCATTCGCTTCCCGAGGATTCGATAACCTAGGTCTACTAGGGCAAAAGAAGCTACACTACATCCATAATACGGATTGAAGGTATCAATGACCTCTATGGTAAAAGCCTTGTCACCAAAAAATCTACCACGGTTTTTCCCCAACTGTGGTGAATCGCACCCTTTAGCCTCGGAAATTTGTGCCGTTGTAGATCTGTTTCACAGCCCATTGAATTCTGACGTCTTTCACTTGACATGTGGCAAGCACCGTTAATGGCCAGTTACCACCAGTAACGGTCCCAAAAATCATGGTACAAGATAGGCTCAGCCAAGGTGATGAGGACATCCCTACTGACTTGCTATCTCCAACTCTTAATGAAGTTATTGATGTTGCTGCCAAGACCAACTCCAATGAGATAAGGATTGGACCCATTACTTGATCTCGTGCCACTTGAACAACAGGTGAATTCGCTCCTAAATTAATCTGGTGTTTTTATTGATGAGAATTTTATACTACCTAAGTCTATGCACTTTTGTATGATCAGGTTTGTTGAGGAAACAAGCATAGATCATGGAGGAGAAGGGCTGCTGCAAGAGGAGCCCGGCATGAAGATCATCCAAGGATGCGCAAGGGAGGAGAGGGATGCAAGCGCACTAGACGAGGAGAATATCATCAAGAAGTGCGCAAGGAAATCGAAGAAACCCAGAGTGTCTGACCTTATAAATGGACAATCCAGCCCACCCAAGCGCGTTAAGGTGGAAGTCATTCTGGAGACCACGTCGGATTCTACCAGGAATCCAACCGAAATCTTTGAATTTCTAGGAGGAACGGATAGTCTGGCAATTACCATCCGGAGTATCCGGCCCACCTAGATAGTCTGGCCCATCTACACTGGAATGTCTGGCTACCGATAGAACAGTTCCGATCGGTTGTATCAGTCCGAGTCCAATACGACTTATTTCGGTTTTTGCCACCCCTGCCGCCCATATAAGCACCGGGATGACCCTTTAGCTCAGTTTAGAGCACATTTAAGATAGACCTTAGATCTATTGAGTTGCTACTTGTAACCATTGAAACCCTACACAAATTCGTATCGATCTAGTGTATTTGCTACTATCAATCAAGTGTGATTGGTTGTTCTGTTAGGAATTAACCAATTGCAAGTTTCGTGTGATATGCTATTCCATAGGGAATTAGAATATTGTAATTATCACTTTGTGGTCAACGGCTACGTGCACAAGTGTGTGAAGTTGCGAATATCTACAAGGGTTGGCAGCTGTTGCATTGGCATCAGGGATTAATCTAGAGGTTCATAATCATCATACAAGTTATCTCCACCCACTATCATCATATACCACCCTCGCTTACTAAGAAGATCAGGCCACCCCACATCATCTTGGTATCAGATTCCAGTGTTTCCTCGGTAAGCATCCACAAATCCATGCATAGTGTAGTTATTTTTTGTCCTATACAGAAAAAGCCAACACTATTTACGATTTAGTGTTTTCCATA
The DNA here is from genome assembly GCA_910589775.1 of Avena eriantha. NCBI lineage: Eukaryota > Viridiplantae > Streptophyta > Magnoliopsida > Poales > Poaceae > Avena > Avena eriantha. Next base: position 155,919,215 of record OU342746.1, on the reverse strand, counting down.
GCCTAGATTGCATCGGAGTTGAGTTTTAGTTGTTGGTCATTTAGTGTCATTGATCTGATCTCGTCTAGAACAAGTCGTAGTGTCTAGGTTTTATTTTGTCTTTAATTTGTTCTTCGTTTTCGAGTGGTTCATCAATGTTTTCCACTAGTTTGTTTCTAATTATCCAAGTTTACATAGCATACTTTTGTGTTCACCTTTGCTATAGCATATCTACAGCATCCGTGCCTAGGAACGTACCCACGAGACTAGTTGATTTTCTCTGAACAGGCTGCTCATTAGGGTTTTGAAGTGTAAGATTTTCTGGCCAAACTGAACCAGAATATCTGGCCTAGTTTTATTCAATTTTTGCATTCGTTCTGTATTGTGTCATATAGGTGAAAAAAGAGAGAAAGAATAGAAAAGAGTATAAAAAAGAGATACAAAAGTTACAAAAGAGCCATATCCAAGTTTGATTGGAGGCCTAGTTCAGAATAGAACTTGTAGATTGAGCAACCTTGTCCCTTTTTATTTTGAGATATTACTAGTATATCTCTTGTGCATTAAAATATTCCTGTTCATAAATTGCTTTGCCACGTTTATCTCCACTATGTGTGTTTCCTTGGGTGTTTGTCACATGATCAACACTAGGACTTGCTTTGGTGTAGTTAGGTATCAGCTCCACTACATACTCATGCTTTTTCGTGTGATTGTTCTTTTACCCTTGTTATTCGTTTCATCACATCTGTGCATGTTTTCGTCTATCCAAGTTGGTAAGCATATCTAATTCACTTTGGAATGGTAAGATTTCCTTTTCTTGCAGTTGTGACTGAGTTGGGGGAGAGATACCAAAAGATTTTTCAGTTAGTGCACTAACCATCTAATCATGTCTTCTAGTGATGTTGATGAGATACAGAAAAGGGATCATGATACTACTATCACTTGGCGAGAATATGAAGCATTGTGCAATCATTTAAAAGGGATCATTACTCGCACAACAGATACGATTGCAAAAGATGATCATCTTATATAGCTATAGTTGGAAGTGACTGACAAGATAGTCACTACTATTCAAACACATGTAAATGATATTCAAACAAGTATTCGTGCTTTGACAGAATTTGTGAATGGTTTGAGGCTACTAGTGGAGCAACAACAACACACACATGCTGAGGATGATAATGCTAGCGTTAATGATGATCATGTAGCCTCTGCCCCTGTGGTTACCAACAGTCATGGTGATGGTCATGGAGGCCATGGTGGTGCTCATGGAAGTCACTGGAGTTGAAGATAGATAAATTATGGTGCTTACAGGACTATACTAAAGATAGAAATATCAAGCTTTCTAGTTCAGAGTTTGATGGTTATGCGTTACGATGGTGGGATGGTATTGTTCAAGCAAGGATGAAGATGGTGATCCGCCCATTATTACTTGGCGCACCATGAAGGAGGTGATACGAGCTCATTTTTTTCCTCCCAATTATTTGTGTTTTATATTCGACAAGTTGCAACAATTAAAGCAAGGTAATATGACTATTGATGCCTATAATATGGAGATGGAGATGCTTCTACAACGAGCAAGAGTACGTGAGTTTGTTGAGATGACCATGCAGCGTTTTCTCCATGGGCTAAAGTATAACATCAAGAGCATTTTTTGACATCATAGGTATCACGATATGAATGAGCTGTTACATTATGCACGTGAAGTTGAAGCACAGTTTCCCGAAGAAGCTCTATTGAAAGCTCATTCCACTAGAGGTTGGCGTTTTTCCTCTCGGACTAGCTCTTATGTGCCCACATCAAGTGCAAGTCATGTTGATCATTCGTCTATGTTAACAAGACCTATTTCCAATGTGTCCAATACAAAGAAATCAGCCCCTACAGCAAGTGGTACCAGTTCTAACATGTCTACGCCACACAATCGTGATATGGAGTGCCATACATGTGGTGGAAAGTGTCACTTCAAGCGGATTTTCCTAACTATAAGGTCATATATCTTAATGAGGCTAATGAGTATGAGGAAAAAGAAGATGCTGATCTGGATGCTTCAGATGATGATGATTAAACTAGTGATGATGGTGTTGTTGTTGTTCCTTCACCGGCGCCAACCATTATTGTTTCACACTGGACTCTCAATGTGTCGTCTCAGTCTAGTGCTGCAAGTCAGTGCTATAATTTGTTCCAAACAAAGGCACTTGTTGGTCCAAATAAAGCTTGCAAGGTAATCATTGATGGTGGTAGTTGCTGCAACTTAGCAAGCAAGGAGTTATGTGATAAGCTGAAGTTAAAATATCTACCGCATCCTCAGCCCTATTATATTCAATGGTTAATTGACAATGGTGAGATGAAGGTCAGTCACATGGTGCATGTTGATTTTGAGATAGGGCCATATAAAGATTCTATTGATTTTGATGTGGTTTCTATGACGGTGTGTCATTTGTTATTGGCTCGACTCTGGTTGTTTGATCGTTCAGTACAACATAATGGACGAGCCAATACATATCACTTGGAATTCAAGGGCATAAAAATCAATTTACAACCTATGTCACAACAAGATATTGTGAATGAATCTCTTTAGAAAACTAAAGTCAACTTGGAAGATGCACCTACATTAGTTGATAGGAGAGAGAATGTAACAACTGTGAGTGATATAACGAAAAGTGAGAGAGTGCCCAATTTACTCATATTAGCCACCAAAGAGGACATGAGAGAATTTAGCGAGGATCCTACAACCGTGCCTCTTGTGCTTATGTACAAGGGTGAGGTTTTAGTTTCTAACGATATGACCCCTCATTCTCTTGGTGTTTCTAATGTATTATAGGAATTCATAGACGTGTTTCTGGAGGAAGTACCTATAGGTTTACCACCATTGCAAGGTATTGAGCATCACATTGACTTGATTCTAGGTGCATCGCTGCCAACTGTGCACACTATCGCACAAATCCTGAAGAGACGAAGGAAATTTAGAAACAAGTGAAGCGCTTCCTGACAAAGGTTACATTCGCGTGAGTTTAAGCCATTGTGTTGTTCCTATTATTCTAGTTCCTAACAAAGATGGTACATGGCGCTGATACGTTGCAAACGTATCCATAATTTTTAATGTTCCATGCTTGTTTTTATCTACTTTCTTATGTTTTGTCCACACTTTGGAGTACTTTTCATATGATTTCTTGGACTAACCTATTAACAAGATGCCACAGTGCGAGCTGCCTATTTTCTGTTATTTTTGGTTCCAGGAAAGTCAGAAAATGAATATTCTTGGAATTGGACGGGACAAAAGCCAAAGTTGATATTTTATCGGAAGACTCACGGAGCTAGAAGACAAGACGGAGAGGGGCCATAGGGCGGCCACACCATGTGGTGGCGCGGGCTGGCCCTGGCCGCGCCACCAGGCGGTGTGGGCCCCCTGGTCGCCCACTGACCTTGCCTCTTCGCCTATAATAAGCGTCCCAATGCATAAAACCTACATCGTCAATCAGAAATCCACGAAAAGTTCTGCAGCGCCGCCGCCACCGAAGAGGAGATTCAGGGGACAAAAAGTCTCTGTTCCGGCACCCTGCCGGGACGGGGAAGTGCCCCCGGAGCCATCTCCATCGATCTCCACCACCATCTCCATCGCCATTGTTGATTCCCATGATGACGAGGGAGTAGTTCTTCCTCAAGGCTAAGGGTTCTACCGGTAGCTATGTGTTCATCTCTCTCTCTATGCATGATCTTATTGAGATCATGAGCTTGTAATCTATAGATCTACCTTGCTACTCAAGTGCTTTAATAGATCTCTGCTCTCCCCATGTGTCTGAAAGTGATAGCGTGCACACCATGGTGGCACTTAGGCTAGAGATTACAAATACTTGTTATGAGTTATATTTGGAGTTGGATGTCTTTATGAAATTGTGGTGTTTGTTGGAACCATCTAGTGCTCAAGGTGGCAGTGTGGGGTTTTCTAGATGGAAAAGGCTTACTTTGAGGTGTGTTGTTATAGCCCTACCATCGATTAGAGTGTCCAACCGAAGAGTAGTTCAGAGTAGTATCATGAAGAGAATATATTTATATGAAAGTGTTCACTAGTGAAAGTATGATCCCTAGGCCTTGTTTCTAAGCATTGAAACACCGTTTGCAACTAGATCTGTTACATGTTTGCTTGCTGCCATCTTTATTTCAGTTTGCCTTTAGTCTCTTCCACGCCATCAAGCAATTTTCTATCACCGTTACAACTTATAATTATCCATACTACTTGTATTTCACTATCTCTTTGCCGAACTAGTGCACCTATACACCTGACAAGTGTATTGGGTGCGTTGGGGACACAAGAGACTTCTTGTATCTTGATTGCAGGGTTGCTTGAGAGGGAATACCTTTGACCACTTCCTCCCTGAGTTCGATAAACCTTGGGTGATCCACTTAAGGGAAAACTTGCTGTTGTTCTACAAACCTCTGCACTTGGAGGCCCAACAACTGTCTACAAGAATAGAAGTGCGTAGACATCAAGCTATTTTCTGGCGCCGTTGCCGGGGAGGTAAGGTAAAAGGTATTCACACCAGAGGATTAAAGAAGAAGAACCTCCCACGGCAAACGCCTATTTTCTGGCGCCGTTGCCGGGGAGGTAAGGTAAAAGGTACTCACATCCTCCGGTGTGAGTGCTCGAAGTTATTTCCTTTAGATTCTGCAATTTTGTCTTTTTGTTTCTTGTTTTCACTAGTTAGGCTTAATGGAAAACAACAACAAAATTAGAGAGCTTTTTAGTATTTTTCCTAAGTTAGAACTCGAATTCTTTGAAAAGAAAATTAAAAAACCCTTGGAACCTTCTTTGCATGCTAATAGCAATGTTATTAGTATGAATCTTTTGAACACCTTTGTTACTAATGCTATGGAAACATCTAAGCTTGGGTAAGTTGGTTTTTGTGAAAATGATCTTTTTAGTTCCCCAGCTTTAAAGAAGAAAATTTGCTCTGATGATACTTTATCTCCCATATGTGGTAATTCTAATGATACTTGTGATATTTTAAATCCACATACTGAAAGCATCCCATTGAAAATACCTACTAGAATTATTGATCGTGTTATGGATAACTACTATTTTGGAGATGGAACTGTCCATCTTGGTGATCATTTTCTCTTTATACACGAATTATGCGGGTTGTTCAAGTGTGCAGGTATTACAACAGATCAAGTCAAGAATAAGTTATTCTCTTTATCACTTAAGGGCAAATCAAGGGAGTGGTATGAGCTACTAGATGATCCTCGTCATTTGGAGTGGAAGGAGTTTGAATCTCTCTTTTACTCTAAATTTTATCCTCCTCATGAAATTCATAAAGATAGGAATTACATTTATAATTTTCATCCACATGATGGAGAAAGTATTGCCCAAGCATGGGGGAGATTGAAGTCACTAATGCTCAAATGTCCCATTCATGAGCTCCCCAGGAATATTGTTATTAATAATTTCTATGCAAGGCTTTCAGAACATTACAAGGACTATCTAAATACTTGTTTAGAGGGATCCTTCACGAGTAAGGAGGTCAAAGCTAAGTGGGATCTTCTTGAAACAATTCAAAGCAATACCGAAGATTGGGATAACAACAAAGGTAAAGAACCAGGTATAAACTATGAGTATGATTGCATTAAGTCTTGCGCTAAAACTGCTGATTTTCAAGAGCTTAGTGCTAAATATGGTCTTGATCCTCAAATTCTTATTTATTGTTCTAGATCCTTTGCCTTCTCATATTAATGCTCCTAAAGAAAAATGGGACATGTATCATGAGCCTTTTAAAGACACTTGCATGGAAAATGAAATTGTTATTAATGATAGCAATAAACATGCTCAAACCTCTGAAAGTACTACTTCTTATAAGCATGTTAATTTTTGTGGAATACATAGACCTTGTGAGAATAATCAAATTGAAGAAGAATATTGTATCACCCACAAGAATGAAAAAACTAGAACGTGGTATAGGGCTCTAAATGATCTTGGTGAAAAAGTGTGTGCCCTCTATCCTTTTATTTGTGAACTCTCCTTTGAAGTGGGTCATTTCAATTTTCAATGCTCAGGCCATAATAATAGCCCTTCTAATCCAATGAGTATTGCAAGTTTGTATTGTGATGACATCATCACTCCTAATCAGCATGATGAACTTACATTATTTTTAGGGTGTGAAGAGTTATCAAGAAAAACTTCTTTGGTAGATATGGGTGCTTTTGATATGAATAGTGTCCTGCATGGTTGTCATCTTTATTGTGTTCATAATTGCCACACAAATACTTACATACAGAATATTATAGAAGATGAGATGTTACCAAAATATGATAAGACTAATATGTGTTTTGAGCTTATTAATGAAAAGAAGGAGTCCTCCAAAGTTTCTTCTATCGTCTCTAATAATAAACCAGGGTATATGGAGAAGCTTCATTTCAAGCCTCTCCCTCCTAAAGAGAAGAAGATAAAGAAGAAAAAGAGGAGTAAAAGGAGGGAGGAAACAGTATTTTCCCCTAAGCATGTTGCTCCTATTATAGTTTTTGATGATTCTGAACTCGATGATGTTCCTATGCCTGTTACCTATAGTAGTGATCATGATTGGGAAACGCACACTTCTTTTGATATTGAAAATCTCTTTGGTACCAATTCTGAAAATGATGATATTAATAATTGCTATACTATTAGTGTTATCCATGATCCTTCTAATGATGATATGTTTACAAATGAACACACTTTGGAAGATAATTATTCTATTGCTTATGACGATTCTACACCTCCAATATATGATGATTGCAATGATGAATATGTTATTTTTAGTCCACCTACTATTGAGGAGAAAATTCATTATGACTACAATATGCCTCCTATATTTGATTATTATGGTGATGAGAATAATAATGATAGCTATTTTGTTGAATTTTCTCCCACTACAATTAACAAGAATGACTATGCTTATGTGGAGAGTATTAATACTTTTATGCATGTGGCTCATGATAAGAATGTTTTATGTGATAGTTATATTGTTAATTTTATTCATGATGCTACTGAAATTTATTATGAGAGAGGGAAACATGGTTTTATGCATCACAACAACATTAGGTTTCCCCTCTTTATGTTGAAAATTTTGAAGTTGCTTTACTATGCTTGTAGCTTTGTGCTTTCATGACTTGTTTCTTTACAAGATTCCTATGCATAGGAAGTGGGTTAGACTTAAATGTGCTTTGAATTTGCTTCTTGGTGCTCTATTTTACGTCAGTTCATATTTTTTATGTGAGCATCTTCTCAAACTATCATGCCTAACTTAAAGGCATTAAAGAAATGTACTTATTGGGAGATAACCCAAAAGTTTTAGTTGAGTCTTGGAAGTTATTATCTCTGTAATAATCGCTCCTTATCCTTTTTATTTGCTTTTTGTGCCAAGGGTAATCTCTAATGAGAGAGAAGTAATGATTGGGAAAGTTGTTGTCCCGAAACAGATTTATGTGCTTCACCGTAAAAATTCGTGTAAAATCTCTGTACGTCCTTTTGAGGCGTGAATTTTTGTGCTTCTGCCCCAGGTTGTTATTTAACTTTCGTTAGTTCAACACTTTTTGATTTTGAGCAACAGAAGGTCTTCGAAAAAATTCGTCTTTACCTGCTGGTCTGTTTTAACAGATTTCTGCCATTTTCTGCATTTGCTTCTTGTTGGTTCCTTTTTTAGTTCTTTTGGGGAATTGAGCTTTTTGAGGGAAATGCTACAGTAGCTTGTGTTTTAATGGAAGTTTTATTGGTGTTGAAACTGAACCCAAAGACTTATTATCTCGAGTGCACTAATGTTGCTAATAAAGATTGTGTGAAGTTTTGTATGAAGGAAAAAATTTCAGGTGTATGGAAGGAATGAGTAATGAGATAAAGAATGGACTAAATCTCAAGCTTGGGGATGCCACGCGTGTCACCCCAAGAAATATCCAAGAAGTACAAGCGTCAAATCTTGGGGATGCCCAAGGCACCCCCTCTTCATCAATAAAAATCCCAGGTTTCTTCCAAATGCTTCATTTTTATTGTTTCATGCATAGTTGTGTTGTTCTTGGAGCGTCTTCTTTTTCTTTTTCATTTTTGTTTTCCGTTTGCTGAATAAATTGGTTGGACCCCCTCTTTCATACATTGGTTTTCAAATAGTTTGGTTTGGATTGGAAAAGAGTAGGAAAGTTCATACTTATGTGGTAAAAAGAGCTTGTTTTTGACTGTGGCCTATGCTTTGTCATGTCATGCTCGATATTGTTTTGGCTTTATGCTTAGTATTATTTTCTGTAGCATGACTTTTTATAAAACAATTGAGATTGCTTAATGTGCCTTGGATGAATCAAGCGTTGTTTTAGCATATTAAAGCATAGTATAGTGGTATTCTCCTTTGATGCTTTATTTGGGTTGACTTGGAGCATGCTCACACCATGTTATGACTATCTCAAGTCTCCTAAGCCTTTATTATCCTTTAGTTTTCAACTTGTAGTATCACTTTATGCTTTGATCAATGATGTTTTGTTGCTCTACATGATTATGGCCATTATTGCTCTCTTAGTTTGTCGCTCCCAGTCTTTTGCTAGCCTCCACAACCAAGTACAAGTTCCACTCATGCATCCAACTCCCTAAACCAAGTTATTCCAAAGAGTCCACCATACCTACCTACTAGCTTATGCTATTCCAAGTATATTCATGCTTTTTCTACCTTCCAAATTAAACTTGTTATGTGAAAATTAGTGATTAAAGCTCTCATGAACTTGATCGCACACTTTACTTTTCTTGCATTTAATAAACTTGAACCATTGGGTCCTTCTTTGTTGCGTATATGCTTGCGCTTTATAAGTTGAAATTAGCAGAACCATGTATCATGGGGAACGCTTTCAACATTGCAATTGTACTTTGTACCCCGTTGATATCATGTTCTTTTGCTTATGGATCCCGACGGTGTGAAATAATAGTGGAACTTGTAAGATCATGGAGTTTGTATGTGTGTTAGAGAAACGCCTGGGCCGCTAGCCTAAGCCATGCCTATTCATGGTGGAAACTTGTAGCATCACCATAATGAGCACTCTATGAAGCATCCTCAATAAAAACATATGCTAATAGCAAATAAAAAGATCGCTGAGATGCTCATTGTCTGCTTGCCTTGTCATTTTGATTATTGGGATAGCTCACGTATCATGTGCAAGGGGTACCCCGTTGGCGATTCTTTATGATACACATGTACTTACAATGACAAGAGCTTACTCGTGACTAAAGTTGAGTAGCATGAGGTTCGGTCTTCGTAAGTAAGGGGCATGAGATTTCAGTTTATAACTTGTCAAGCATATCCTCTTAGTTGTGTCACTTCAACCTTAATCACCTTCAAGATGCTTATGCTAGGGGCAATGAGAGCTAAAAGCTATTAAGTACCATAATTTTTGGAAGCTCTTTATGAATCTTGAATCTCTGCTTCCTACTATGAAGGCATTTCTTCCACTTTTATATTGAGTCTCCACCTTCTATCTTTATGCACCTACTTTGAGAGCATAGTGGCCATTCTTAGTTCTATGTGCATTGTCCCAAGACTTGTTGATTTATGCATATCTTTGATATTGCTTGTTTTAAACTATTTGTATCTAGTCACTCTTATAAACTTTGAAGGTGTCCTATGCATTTATATTTTCTACTCTATGAGGGACAAGCTGAATACTATTATGCTATGTTTTCTTTATGTGAAACAAACAAATGTCTTGCAAAGCATTGTTATTCATGGATCTTTTGTTTGTGCCTTTTCACGTTGCATCATAGTTTCTTTGTCTTATTGCTAGAACTTTGTCTTTCATGTTATGATTGAAGTACTATGATCCCAGCTTTGAATATTTTACAAATACTTTGATCAAGTCTATGATGGTGCATGTCACCTCAAAAATTATTCTTTCTTTTTATCACTTACCTACTCGAGGACGAGCAGGAGTTAAGCTTGGGGATGTTGATACGTTGCAAATGTATCCATAATTTTTGATGTTCCATGCTTGGTTTTATCTACTTTCTAATGTTTTGTCCACACTTTGGAGTACTTTTCATATGATTTCTTGGACTAACCTATTAACAAGATGCCACAGTGTCAGCTGCCTGTTTTCTGCTGTTTTTGGTTCCAGGAAAGTCAGAAAATGAATATTCTCGGAATTGGACGGGACAATAGCCAAAGTTGATATTTTACCGGAAGACTCACGGAGCCAGAAGACGAGACGGGGAGGGGCCACATGGTGTCCACACCATGTGGTGGCGCGGGCAGGCCCTGGCCACGCCACCAGGTGGTGTGGGCCCCCTGGTCGCCCACCGACCTTGCCTCTTCACCTATAAGAAGCCTCCCGATGCATAAACCCTACATCGTCAATCAGAAATCCACGAAAAGTTCCGCAGCACCGCCGCCACTGAAGGGGAGATTCGGGGGACAGAAAATCTCTGTTTCGGCACCCTGCCGGGACGGGGAAGTGCCCCCGGAGCCATCTCCATCGATCTCCACCACCATCTCCATCGCCATTGTTGATTCCCATGATGATGAGGGAGTAGTTCTTCCTCGAGGCTAAGGGTTCTACCGGTAGCTATGTGTTCATATCTCTCTCTATGCATGATCTTATTGAGATCATGAGCTTGTAATCTATAGATCTACCTTGCTACTCAATTGCTTTAATAGATCTCTGTTCTCCCCATGTGTGTGAAAGTGACAGCGTGCACACCATGGTGGCACTTAGGCTAGAGATTACAAGTACTTGTTATGAGTTATATTTGGAGTTGGATGTCTTTATGAAATTGTGGTGTTTGTTGGAACCATCTAGTGCTCAAGGTGACAGTGTGGGGTTTTCTAGATGGGAAAGGCTTACTTTGAGGTGTGCTGTTATAGCCCTACCATCGATTAGAGTGTCCAACCGGAGAGTAGTTCAGAGTAGTATCATGAAGATAATATATTTATATGAGAGTGTTCACTAGTGAAAGTATGATCCCTAGGCCTTGTTTCTAAGCATTGAAACACCGTTTGCAACTAGATTTGTTACATGTTTGCTTGCTGTCATATTTATTTCAGTTTGCCTTTAGTCTCTTCCACGCCATCAACTTATTTTCTATCACAGTTACCACTTATAATTATCCATACCACTTGTATTTCACTATCTCTTCGCCGAAATAGTGCACCTATACACCTGACAAGTGTATTGGGTGTGTTGGGGACACAAGAGACTTCTTGTATCTTGATTGCAGGGTTGCTTGAGAGGGAATACCTTTACCACTTCCTCCCTAAGTTCGATAAACCTTGGGTGATCCACTTAAGGGAAAACTTGCTGTTGTTCTACAAACCTCTGCACTTGGAGGCGCAACAACTGTCTACTAGAATAGAAGTGCGTAGACATCAGGCGCATGTGTATAGATTGTAGAGCTATAAATAACATCAGTATTTTATATCGTCATCCCATTCTAGGTTTGGAAGATATATTGGATGAATTGAGTGGTTCTCTTGTTTTATCTAAAATTGATTTGTTTAGTGGTTATCATCAAATTATGATGAAGAAGCGGATGAAGGAAGGGGATGAGTGGTTAGTAATGCCATTTGGTTTAACTAATGCACCTCGTACTTTCATGAGATTAATGAACCATGTCTTAAAGAACTTTATTGGGAAATTTGTGGTTGTGTATTTTGATGACATATTAGTGATCATATTAGACAAGTCTTGCAAGTTTTACGAGATGCTAAGCTATATGGTAAGCTTGAAAAGCGTACAGTTTGCAAAGGTAAGGTCATATTTCTAGGGTATGTTGTTTCTAAGAATGGAGTAGAGGTAGATGCATCTAAAATTGAAGCAATTCAAAATTGGCCTACTCCTACGAATGTGAGTCAAGTACGAAGTTTCACGGTTTAGCTGATTTCTATAGACGTTTTGTGAAAGACTTTAGTACTATTGTTGCACCTTTGAATGAACTAACTAAGAAAGGTGTACCTTTTGTGTGGGGTGATGATTGCAAGTGCATAGATTGTTTGTAGCTAGTTTCGAAATAAAGATATCGATACCATAGGGATTAGTAGGCGAAAGACTAAAATGCTTTTAACTAAAACTAAACGAAGTACTTAAGGAATAACTTTGAGATGCAAGAAAAGTAGAATTTTTTTTGGGTTTTTGATTGAATGAAGCAATTAAAATAAAGTAAAACTTAATGGAGAAAGTAAGAATCGTGTATGTAAAAGAACTTGGAACTGCAGTAGGAAAAAAAGCGTTCTCAGGGAGTGGTGGATACACCACTAGCAATTTAGACTAAGAAATCAAGATTATTATAACAAATATTCTCATGATATGTATGTATGTGGGAGGAGCTCCATATATGGACAAATAGGCAGTAACCACTGCTCACACAATCCTTCATAACCACAACTGATAGATAAACGATACCAATCGTATTATCCCGCTATTAAGGGATTTCTCCCGTGGCATGGACATGGCTTTATGAGTTCTCCTTGTTTCCCCAAGTTAGTACGTAAAGAATGACAACAGCTTTATAGTCACAGTAAGTGCTATCATCCCTCCGTCTACCAACAAGTAATCCCCTTCATTGTGTCCCCATAAGAGGCAAATAGTAAGGAGGTGCACAACTCTCAACATCAAGATGAAGACAATTAACACATATACATAATGATGTATAACATAATAATATCTATCTCATCTTAATCATATTCTAGGGTTTCTCCATCTCCCCAAGAACTAATTATCTACTCAGACATGGAGGCAATCAACATCATGGCTATGGCAATGGAAACAATTGTAAATGAATAGTTCTTGTATAAATCCACAACGAGTATGGAAATACAACAAGATCTAGATGGGGTGAAGATGGGATGGATGGAGATGATGGTGGTGCAGCAGTTGATGAAGATGAAGATCGATGCCTTGGCCTCCTAGATCTCTATAGGGCAAAGATGGATACCTTGGGGAAGTTCCCCCTCCAGATTCCTTCCGGAGGTGAGGTTTTCAGCGATTTCTGGGTGTTTTGTATGTCGTCTCCCTGATCTAGTTGCATGGCGTGAAACTATTTGAGGAGGCGGTGGCGGCGCCAACTATACGACCAGAAAAATTATTCTGGTTGTATAGTTGGTCGTTAAACCCTCTAGATGCCTCAATTGCTTCAGGTTTTCTTCTGGTGTTGTTGATATTTCCAAAATAAGCGATTTACGTTGTTTTTGACTCCTTTTCTCCCCAATACAGCTGCTCCAAGAATTGTGTCCATTGTATCTATCATCTATCCTCATCCTGGTGAAAATAGACATAAAATATGTGCGCGCAGGCCGTAAAATACCACGATCCTACAACTACAATGCAAAATAATAATATAAAACATGATGCAAATATTCACTCATCAACTTCCCCAAGCTTAGAATCTTGCTCATCCCGAGCAAGTTTAGCTTAATGGATGTGATCCCCATATTCATGAAGTTGAGTCGATAAAATAAATTAGGCAGTTGCAACATGTGTTCACATAATTACCGTATTCCATAGAACATGGATGAACTTTTACAAGTCTAGTTGGAGAAATCATGTCCATAAAAATGGATGCTAAAATGTCGGAAGACAAATGATTTCACTTACGAAATTTAAACTATATTTGAAACAAAACATGAAGAAACTCCATGTTGATTGATTTTTGGAGTCTTTGATTTTGATCAATTGATGCTTGTGAGACTTTCCTCGAGATAATTGAAACTCTGTTCATAGGCCAAAGAGGAACGTATGACTAACTTATTGGAAATTGTAAATGTTGATGTATATAGTCCATTATGTGTAGCCATGTGCGGTGGATCTTTCAGCTTCATATGCTTTCTCCGGAAATTTGAGTGAATATATGTGTATATCTACTTAATAAGGAAGAAGTATGAAACATTTGAAAAATGTTCAAAGGTTTTCAAGATGAATTGGAAAATCATTGTAACAATAAAATAAATAATGTGTGATTGGATCATAAAGGAATATATTTGAGTTACATGTTTCGCAAAACACCTAAGATTATAGGAATTGTTCCATCGATTTGCATTTCCCGATAAACCATAGGAGTATGGATTGTTCGAGAGATGGAATCGAACCTTGTTTGACATGGTAAGATCAAAGGTGTCATTTATAAAACTACCATTATGTTTTAAGGATTAAAACTTTAGAGACTGTCTCTTTTACACTAAAAAGAGGACCATCATGATCCGTTGAAATGACACCATATGAGTTTTGGCTTGGGATAAAACCCAAGTTGTATTTTCTTAAATTTTGGTATGCTAGGCATAAGTATAATTTTTACAACCAAAGTCGGATAAGCACGTCTTTGTAGGTTATCCCAAAGAATTTTTTGGGTATTCCTCCATAATACCGAGGACAAAAGAGTTTGTCACTTGGAACGTGAAGTTTCTTGAGAAGGAATTTTTTTGCAAAAGTTAAGTGGGAGGACAATAGAACTTTGATTAGGTTGATGAACCTAAGCAACATGTGCTAAGTAGCGCAGCACCAGAAAGTGACCCAGAGGTGGCTAAAATGCTCATGGCTCCCGTGATTACAAAGGTTGTGTTCTCGGAGATTAGAGTTCCTATTTGAACCATATGTGTCGGGTAAGAATCAAATAGTATGATTTGAAAAAGAAGTCATTATTGTTTTGACAATGATGAACTGACTGCATGGAAAGAAGTGATGATGGGCCCTGACTCCACAAAATGACTAGAAGTCATGAAATCCATAATAGTTTCCATACACGAGAAATCAAGTTTTTGAACTTGGAAGACCCTCTAGAAAGTCATGAGGCCTATTGGTCATATTTGGATCTATAAAGAACTAGATATGGATGTTCGACATCTATGAAATAGTCGACATGTCGAAAAGGAGTTTACGACAATGTTCAAGGAGTTGACTACGACAAGATTTGAGCTTTCATAGCGATATTTATTCTGAACGGATTATTGTAGCAACCACTACACATATCAATTTTTGGTATATGGCAGTTGAACAAACAAGACAAAATTCTTCTAATAGAATGGTTACCTAGGACATGTACATGTCATGGTCCGAAAGGTCTTGTTAATTCAAAGGTTGCTAAGAGGGCATGCAAACTTCAATGGTTGATGTATGCATAGAGGAGTTGGAATCTTCACCATGATGAAACTGTTAAAAGGTTTAATTTCATCGGAGACGATGAAGATGCTTGCATTTGCAAGAATTTAAGTGGGAGCACTGAGACATATTTCTAATACATTATGTATAGTACATGGTCTTGATCGGAAATGATGTATCTTTTGTTGACACATGTGAAAATTTTCATTAAAATTTGATTTCGATGAAAGACTTGGGCCAAACTAGAATATTAGGCATCAATGTCTATATGGATAAATTGAGGCACTAATATGGTTGTGCCAGACATGCATATATGAGATATTAAATGAGTTCAATATGGAAACAACAAGAAAGGTTCTTTCCGCATGGAAAAGGTTGTATCAAGATTCAAGTGTATCGACACTTGGTGAGTGAAATCACATGAATATTTTGATGAATCATATATACTGTGATATGTACAAATCCAGATATGTCCTATGCTCTAAATGTCATTTGCATATACCAGAATGATTCATAAAATGATCATTGGACAATAGTAAGGATATTCTTATGATCTTTTGAAGAACTAATAATATATTTATGTAAAAGTGATAAATAGTTACAAATAGTTCATTGTAATGTGTTACACTGATAATAGTTTGTCACGATATATAATTAAATTTATCTCAATTTGGACTATGGGCGGCACAATTTAGTGGAAAAAAGGTTCCACGGCGGATTTGGATGAGTTCCAAAGTTAGGACATTGTGACGGATACTACAACAAAAGGCTAAGTATATGACTGCTATAGTAGCAACAAAGGAGGGCATTTGTGTTAACTTGTTTGTGATCAAACTAGGTGTGGTTCATAGTGGGCTAGTACTATGAAGATATATTATGCGAAAATTATATCAACATATTTTAACCCAAAGGAACTAAAGGTCTCACCAAAGGACTAAATTTATAGAATTCCATCTAATTAGAGTAAGAGTGATGCATAGAGACAGAAAGACATGCAAATACAAACGGACCTGAAGGTGTAAGATCCAGAGGTTATGTTTACCACTAGCAAACGCATATATACAACACCATAAAGCCATAGGTGTTGAATGCGCAAATTTACAAACTAGATTATTGACTCTCGTGCAAGTGGGAGATTGAAGGGAATATGCCCGAGAGGCAATAATAAAGTGGTTATTAGCTTATTTCCTTTTTATGATAAATGTTTATTTTGCATGCTATAATTTTATTAATTGGAAACATTAATACATGTGTGTTTAATAACCAAATAAAGAGTTCCTAGATATGCCTCTTTATAAACTAGCTCATTGATTAACAAGATGATCAAGGTTTCCTGATCACTGACATTGGATGTTTCTAATAACAAGGTCACAACACTGGTGGAATGGTGTGATGAATATTCATCGGAAGTATAGTAATACGATCAAAGTCATTATGTTTACATTGCTATAACATCATGCAAAGTAACTTTAATCCTCAGATTATGAGAACATGTCAATCACAAACATTGGAAAAGTAACTTGATAACATCCAATGTCACACCGTAACAAGGTGGCAATAAAGGTGGGTTCAGATACTCCGAATGTGTTACGTCTCATGGATCAAGAGTGGGATTTGCTCATCCTGATGACGGAGATATATACGCTGGTCCCTCTCGGTGATATCACATTGAAGTAGCTTGCAAGCAAGTGATACAATCACTAGAATGTTATATCACAGGAACAAGAAAAGATAACTTGTCAGTAACGAGATCAAACTAGGTATGGGGATACCGATGATCGAATCTCAGACATATACTATATCACAGACAAAGGGATTTAGTTACGACATTAAAGGTTCAAACGATCACTAGAGTCATTATTGAATGTGTGGGAGTCACTACGGATCTCTAGGTCCCGCAACTGATTATTAATCGGAGAGGGGTCTCGATCATATATGCATTATTTGCGAACCATAGGGTGACACACTTAAGGGATACCAACACCATTTAGGAGCAAATATGTTGCAGATAAAGATTATGAAAGCACTGGAATTATTTCGACGGACACTGGAATTGTTTTAGGTGAAATACCGGTTCTGCATGTGATATCAAAATGTTGTATGGGGTTTTATGTGAATGTTTGTTAATTAAAGTAATTAACAAAATTTTGAAAAAAATAAATAAAATGGTTTTACTTAATGAGAGCTTGCATTAAACTTGGTGGAAAATCAATACAAAGTGAGTGGAGTTGGTTTTAATGGGAGTGGGTTTAATGGAAGCTCCTCTCACCATTATGGAGGGAGAGGTGGGGGAACCACCATGCCATGCGCATGGAGCCTTGGGGGCTTCCCCCTCCTCCTCCACTCGCACACCTCCTCGTGAAGGATCGCTCTCCCCCTCTAGTTTATTTCCCCATGGTCTCAGATTAGCGAGATACATGGTCCCGGTGGCTTTGTTTGAAAGTTATTGCTGCTTCCGCTGCATCGCTGGAGCAAGGACGCGGAGGTTGTCGGGGTACTGTACATGTGTGCAATCATGGATGCAACGCTGCTTTGTGGTGCTGGACTTGCTGGTGCTGGACCTGCTAGACTTCATCAAGATCTTGAGATCAGCAAGTGAACGACTACATCATACACGAAATCAGATTTTGTTAACAAAGATTTTGGTCTTCAAGGGTAAGATCTCTATGGATGTATATCCACCCATTGATTGTATCTAGGTAGATAGATCTTGGTGATTGGTTGTTCACATCATAGGAAATTTTTTGTTTTTTATGCTACGAATCCAACATACCTGCACCTACTACACCATGGGAAGATATAAGCATGGATTTCGTATTAGGTTTTCCTAGAACTAAAAGGGGCCATGATTCAATTTTTGTGGTAGTGGATAGACTCTAAAATGTCACATTTTATTGCCTACCACAAAAGCGACGATGCGTCGCGTATTGCTAACCTGTTTTTCAAGGTCATCATGCGTTTACATGGAGTACCCAAGAGATGGTCAAACGGAGGTGGTCAACCGAACACTTGAGACATTGATGCGAGTTATGATCAAGAAAAATCTTACTGAATGGGAAGAGTGTTTACCGCATGTGGAGTTTGCA
Organism: Avena eriantha; assembly: GCA_910589775.1. Lineage (NCBI taxonomy): Eukaryota > Viridiplantae > Streptophyta > Magnoliopsida > Poales > Poaceae > Avena > Avena eriantha. Next base: position 155,901,072 of record OU342746.1, on the reverse strand, counting down.
GATAACTGAGAGGTTCACTCTACCACACAACTTTGTCCTTTTGAGGTGGTCTATGGGTTCAAACCTATTACACCACTTGATTTGCTGCCTCTTCCTATCCAAGAGATAGTTAATATGGAAACATCGAAGAGAGCAGATTTTTTTAGGAATATACATGTGAAGACAAAAGAGGCTATTCAAAAGAAGGGCAAGAACAATGCTGAAACAGCTAACAAGAAGTGCAAGGAAGTGTTGTTTTAGCCTAGAGATATGGTTTGGGTACATTTTCACAAGGATAGATTTCCTGAGTTGTGTAAGTCCAAGTTGCTTCCACGTGGTGCTAGTCCTTACAAAGTGATTACCAAGATCAATGATAATGCCTACAAGATAGATAATCCTCAAGATGTGTTTGGACGTGTCAGTGATAGCTTCAATGTTGCTAATTTGACACCATATGATGGAGAAGACCTTGGAGCATCGAGTTTGATGCCTTTTGAGGGGGGAGATGATGAGGACATCCCTACTGACTTGCTATCTCAACCTCCTAATGAAGTTGTTGATGTTGCTACCGAGACCAAGTATAATGAGATAAGGATTGGACCAATTACTCGAGCTGGTGCCAAGCTACTTGAACAATAGGTGAATTTGCTCCTAAATGAAGGTGGTTTTTTATTGATGAGAATTTTATATTTCCTAAGTCTATGCACTTGTGTATGATCAGGTTCGTTGAGTAAACAAGCATGGTGCGAGGAGGAGAAGGGTTGTTTCAAGAGGAGACCGGCGTGAAGATCATCCAAGGATGTGCGAGGGAGGAGAGGGACTTAGGTGCACTAGACGAGGAGAAGGGCATCAAGAAGGCCGCGAAGAAATCCCACCTGAGCATCGTCAAGGCGGAAGCCATTTTGGAGGCCACATCGGATTCTACCCGAAATCTAGCCGGAAGCTTTGAAGTTTTGGGGAGGAACGGATAGTGCGGCGGTTACCAGCCAGAGTATACGGCCCATCCGGACAGTCCGGCCCATCTACACTGAAATGTCCGGCCACCGACGGAACAATTCCGATCGGTTGTATCAGTCTGAGTCCAATACGACTTATTTTGGTTTTTGGCCGCCCATATAAGGACTGGGATGACCCTTTAGCTCAGTTTAGACCCATGTTAAGATAAACCCAAGATCAATTGAGTTGCTACTTGCAATCCATTGAACTCCTACACCAATTCGTATCGATTTGGTGTATTTGCTACTATCAATCAAGTGTGATTAGTTATTCCATTAGGAATTAGCCAATTGCAAGTTTCGTGTGATCTAATGTTCCATTAGGAATTATAAGATTCCAATTACCGCTTCATGGTCCGCGGCTATATGCGCAAGTGTGTGAAGTTGCGAATATCTACAAGGGTTGAGAGCTATTGCATTGGCATCAGGGATTAATCGAGAGGAGCGTCATACAAATTATCTCTAGCCACTATCATCATATACCACCCTCACTTACTGAGAAGATCAGGCCACCCCACATCACAAGGCGTACATTTAAGTGGGATGTCCCATGAGAGAAGCCCAATAAAAACATGGCATGTTACTGTTTTAGCATGCTGGAGGCCTGCACTGCTTTAATGGGGTCCACAACTTTGCATCCTTGTAGCAACCTATTAAATTTATAGTCCTTTACTATTCTGTCATACGTGAGGCCCATCTGGTCCAACACTATGTGGCCCATTAGCAGTATGTGTCATGTCAGTCCGGTACTATTAAGGCCTTTCATAACCCCATCATTGGGCATAAAGCTCGTCGATTTCCATTTGTTGTGGGCTTTTTGTAGGAAGGCATGTTACTGTCCAGGCCTTTTCTCCAATCTGTCCTTTCAATATTCTAGCAATTTACTATTCTAGCATGTTACTATTCTATCTTGTTACGGTTCTAGCATGTTACTCTTATGGCCATTTACTGTTTTGGTTGTTTACCGTTTTGACCATTTATTGCTCTAGCCATTTACTGTTCTGGTCTGATATGATTCAGGCCCTTTGTTGTTCATGTCTTTTGCTGTTTAGGCCTTTTACTATTTAGACATTTTAACATTTAGGCATTTTTGCTGTTTAGGCCTTTTACTGTTCATAGGGTTGATCCATGGTTCACCAATCACGGCCTTTCACTATTTGGTGTGTTACTATTCTGGCCTTTCACTATTCAGCATGTAACTATTTCAGCCTTTTTGGAAGCATCAACGTTGTAACATCCCACTTTTAGCAACCTCGATTAATGGTTCAGAATGCAAGAATTAGGGGGAACAAAAACTTATTCTTGTCTAATGCTGAAGTGTTTGCTTGTTGTCTGTTTGTACATGTGCATGTGAGTATATACCCTATGCTACTCCCTACCTCACCATCAGTTGACAAAAGCTATTTACCAAAACTATCCTAGCTCAATTTACATATTCTCAAATGTTCTAGCATTTCAAAACATGACCCAAGATGCTTATTTAACCAAAATTATTTTTGTAACTTCTATTGACAAAACTATGGAGAGTTATATAACAAAATCTTCTTATGTTTTCAAGACAGAACCTTTAACTACTCTTACCTCTAGGATCTCCAAAACCTTTCAGTAAGCTTTAGAATTCTACTCTTGGTAGAGATACCAAGGACCTTACCTTGTTCAAACTCTAACCTATTTCAAAATACCCATCCTTACCTCAAGCTAAGCTTGGTGGTAACCCTAGTAGTAGTTGATTTATTTGTAAGACGAGTTGCCTTGATCTGTTGTTTGAATTGTCTGCTTAGGAGATAGTATGAGCTTCTCTAGGATCTCATCACTAGGATCAAGTTGTTTTCCAAGCCATCACATCCCTAAGCAAGATTACAAACCTAGATGTGATCCCTATCCACTTAGTGATCATCTAAAGCCCTTAACCAGATCTATTCTCAGGATTTCCATTCTAGATGTCTCCAAGTCCATGAAGACTAATATCAAGCAAGGATACTTCCTCCTCAATCTACACTTAAACAACATCCACTTGATGATGCTTGGGCAACTTGCAACCCATCAAAACCATCACCACTCACATTCTAGTCAAAAACCCTAAATCTGCAAAATTTGGCCAAGTCTAGAAATATGTTTCCAACAACACCTTTTTGAATGTCTCCCTTTCTCAACCCTTGTACTTTTTGGCAATGCACTTGAACCATCTTGTCAACCATCCTAAGTACTACCAAGACCCACACTTGATATTGGTTAGATCATCCTCCAACCCACTTGTTCTTGATGGTTTTGCAGGCAAGAAAATAACTTTTCCTGCAAATCTAGTCAACATGCCTACTTTGGTATAAGATCACACCACCATCCAACCTTATATGGACCAACTCTTCTCATGGTTGTGTTATACTAATATAAGTATATCAACACCTACTTCACTTGTTCCAAGTGGATCTTTGTGCTACTCAAACCCACAAGGTTTTGAAGGCTAGTTGATAATCCGCTTTGGCAGGCTTATTTTATTCAAAGTTTGAAAGCTTTTCTTGGTGAGCTCAAGTAGTATCAAGCTCAAACCTCTATACCATGTTGATTTACATCACTTGGTCTATCCATCCATCTACCCCATGCCCCAAGGGGAGATCTGAACTCCAAGATACAACCATGTTTTGATGGTATGAAATTAACATCACCATAGATCCTTAATCTAGGGTATTCCACCAAAATCAACTTGGATTCTCCAATCCCAAGGTTGCAAACGCTTGCTACACCTTGTTTACATCATCTACCCTGATCATCAAGATTTATCAATAATTCTCCATAATTATTATGCCTCCAAATCTAATAAATCTCTTTAATAGTCAAAATCTCCAAAACTAATTCCATAAAGGAAAGTTTGGTTTTTGACAAAACACTTCCCCGACATTTCGCTCAATTGAGATCCATATATCACACCCCATCTTCCCACCTCAAAAATAAATATTTTTGAGATTCTTTACTATTTCTTTTTGCCCTTTCTCTTAAATGGCACAAACAAGAAATAATCCTTTTAAAATACTTTCCCACCTCAATTAATCTCAATAAAATTCTTCAAGGTGTGATATGGTTTCTAGGACCATCTCACATCAACATCCAACAAAGTCCAATGTAAAAATATCAAATGATTTCCAATAATCCATTTCTGCAGTTTTTGAGTAAATGGATTTAAGTGGACTTTAAATCCTCTGAAAAATCCCAAATAATTCTTGGAGGTGTGTCTTGACCTCATCTACCTACCAGTACCATTTCCCCACCTTGTCCAATGCAAGTTTTGGACCCGCTCCATAACCATCTATATGATCAAATTAAGCAAACTAAGGCATTAATGAGCCAAACCAAGAATCAATACCCACCCAAGGCTCACCACCACTCACCACAGCAACCGGCACTTCTCCCTGGCCATGTCTACTATAGCAATTACTGTAGCAACCCTTACTCCCCTTGACCATGTGCTTGTGAGAGAGAGAGGGACAAACAAGTGGGACCATTTTATTACATCAGCCTCCCCCACTCTCTCCCTATCTCCCTGCCGACCAGATGACCCTCTTACCCCTCCTCACCGCCCCCTGAGCGAATCCTAGGCCAGCCCCACTACTCCCCCATGTCCAAAGAGGACATTTACACCATCTCCCTCTCCCCCTCGGTAAAAATCGGCCAGAGGGCCTCCTAGCACACCCCTGCCCCCTCATTTGCATCCTCTCCCTCTCCCTCACCACCCCCTAGATCCACTCCCCCTCCCCTGCCCTGCTCTGGCCAGGAGAAGAGGAAAAAGGCTCCTCGGCCTTTTCCAAAAACCGAGCTAAGCTCTCTCTCCTCGCTTCCTCCCCTACTGCATGTCCCTTTATGGTGATCCCCTCCTCCTCCTCTTTCTAACCGTGCCTCCCTCTCTTCTCAGGAATGGCCGGAACCACCTCGCCGGTGAGCTCCCGAATGTAATGTGTATTTGGAATCAAACCAAAACCTTCTGTAGTTTGAACTTGGTGAAAAAGACAAAATGTCTACAGAACTGCCTTTGGAAATTTCCTGAGGGAATTCTGGTAAATACTCTAGCATGAATCCAACTCTCAGTGAACAAGTACATCAAGCCCTACCTAATCCCCCAAGGAAATAAGTTTTGGACATCCAGAACCTTTCTGGTGATTTATTTCCTAAAACTATAGACTAATTTACTAGGAAAACCATAAGTAATTATGGAAAAGTGATAAATTAGTGAAACCACTTGTGTTGGTTTCATTTTATCAACACCTATCTGTTGGTATCTTTTTTTCTCAATGGTGTCATACAGAATAAGTCCTTGGTTCCAAAACCCCTCTTAGGTAGTCCTTCGGCTATAAAACCCTAAGAGATGTTCCTCCCCTTCTCCAATACCATCTCAATCTTCTAATTCCAATCCTCTCAAACCATATGAATCTTAATCTGGTATTATTCATTGTTCGCTGTATGTAATGGTGCTTGTTTGTCTGGTGTTGATTGTGGCTTGGTTTGTTTGCATGTGTTGTCGGGACGACGATAGTTGCGATGAAATTAGAGAGCAGAATAAGTGGTATTTATTATTGATATTGGTATTTTGGGGTATCTAAAGAAGAAGTCCAGGGACATTTATGCCATACTGCTGATCACAGGCAAGCCACCTTCTTGCTCATAAGCCTTGTCCTACTGTTTTGCTTATGCATGTTTTGACTACTGTTTATTAAAACTGCATCGTTTTACTTTATGTTGATGTATATATATATATGGTACTGGTTTGGCTCCACCGAACTATTACACTTCTGTACTATTAAGTACAACCCCCTGGTGACACCTACTTGTCCTTAGTAGAGTAGATGGTGTATATCACCATAACCCTTTGGAGACCCTCGATTTAGCCGAAGCAAAGCTATAGGATGGGAAGACCCCCGAAAAAAGTTTTACCAAATGTTTTATGATAAAACCTTGGTGAGGTGGGACCTCCCAAAAGATGTTGAAAAGGAAGAAGGTTTTGTTTTACAAAATGCTGAAGGAAAGGTGGAGGAAAAAGATTTACGAAAACGCACCCAGTTCTTTGCAGATTTGCTAGAACAATTAACCCTGTGTAACCACACTATCCCTATATGGGAAGGGGCTGGATTTGATGGTTGCCTATCCCGGTATAAGCTGCCTCGCAACAACTACAGGGGATCGGGGATCCCTGGAGGGTGGTCCTTCTCCGATAAGGTCCATGTGGGACAACGACCTGGAGAAGGAATGAGGGGTCGGCAGGCCTCCACGCGTTACTATGAGCCCCACATTGAAAGCGCACACTCGAGAGGTGGAAAAAAAGCGCTCCGGTTGGTCCTCGCCCGACGTCCCGGTTTTGAGGGGATTAACACTCATATGGTAGGCACTTATATTGGAGTGGGTATCCGAAGAGTCTTCATTGGTTACTCGACCCACGATCGGTGAAGATCAGGGTAGTGTACCCGGATGGTGTGGGTAAAGTGCTCAACCTCTGCAGAGTGCAAATCTATTCGAATAGCCGCGTCCACGGTCATGGACGGTTGGGAAGGTTGCTGTAGAGTTGTGCTGGTTTTTTTTCAAAAAGGATCCCGAAAAAGAAAGTGGCTTTGGAAATTTTTTGACCTTGGGATGGTCAAAGAGGGTACCTGCTTTGACCATGGGATGGTCAGGCAGGTATGGAAGGAGTTTGGTCGTGGGACGACCGGAAGAAAGGAACAAATGGGTGACCCAGTCTAATGTTTTTCCAAAACTTTTCAAAACAGTTTCCAAAAGTTTTCAACAAAGATATGTAGATGCTATATCTACAAGAGAAAACTATTTGAGAAAAGGACCTCTCCTGGATCCCTCCTACTACCACAGCCATACTGTATATCCTCTTGTTATTACTATTATCTTAATATGGTTTTGCGAGTACATTCGAAGTACTCATTAGCATTGTCCCTGGCTATTTACTTGGTCAGATTTCGAGAAGAAGATGGGTTGGCGATTCTGTGAGGTAAGACGTTCTCCCAGTCAGTTTCCTGTAGGTTCAGGCATGTCTCAGGCTCTACGCTTGATCAAGATCCGCTGCTGTTTTTTGATGTAGCCATAACAGCATTTATGTAAGTCTTGTAATTCGGTATATTCTCGTACGATGTAATGATACTTGTCGGTTATGTGCCACGACTAACTGATCATGGGATTGTGGTTGTATGCATAACAGGGATTCTCGGAGGATTAATCCGGGGGCCCCACAGACTTGGTATCAGAGCCATCCTGACTGTAGGAGAACATTAGTTAGCATGGTCGCTAGACAGGGAACTTATTTTGAAAACCCCGGCTTTCGAAAACTAGTTTCTTAATGAGTTTCAAAAATCTCTATTTCTTCTCTTACTCTAAGTAAATGCTTTCGAAAATGGTTTCCTCTAGCTCTCGTCCAAAACTTCAAACCTACGGATTTTAAATAACTAAGATCTGGAACCCGATGAAGATAATGAGAACAAGATAAAGACAAGCAACTACTAGCAAACACAAGGAGACTACAATATCGCTCTATCAGCGGAATCCTCAATCAGAAGAAATCGGGTGTTGCACTATCAAGAAACATCCAAGATACGACGAAGACTTCATCTGCAGGATAGTGACTCCGACTTGAAGAAAGATGGTATCTAGGGTCAATAGTCCTAAGGATAGGATTCCCCAACATCGCGAGTAGTTAACTCCTTGGTCCATAGCATTGACCGTGTTTGCTTTCCTAAGTGCCTCTTGTGTTGCTTGAAGTGTGTCGTTTGCCGAGGACATTGTGATCCCCTCGATCTGTCTGCCTTGTTTGTATGTTCTGGTTTGCCTTGACCTCCCTAAAAATGTGACTCGAGGAGCGATAAACCACCTACTAACTTAGGAAACCCCTATGTTAGCTGTCGGTATTGAGACCCAGACTAACCTCGAGAGTATATGACAGGAAAAGCATCGCCAGAACCAGGAGTTCAACATCGTCAAGTCCGAGTCAACTCGAAGATTTCACCTCAGCAGGACGGCATACCTCGTCAAACACACCTCGTAAGATGCGTCAATCGCACCACACTCCCTTGTTCCTCAGTCTACTACAGAAAGAATCCCGTTGGAGCTGGAAGTCCATCACCGAAGGATCCTCAGTATCCACTAGAAACCACCCGATAAGTCATCCAAGACAAGAAGTGAAGACCTAAGTACGCTAACCTTCGGTACATTAGAACTTCCGACCACCTCAGGAGACTACCTAGTTTAGTCAAACCTACCCAAACCACCGGGAAGTTCCTCCCTAGAAAGTCAGAACCACCCCTGAAGTCAGATGATTAGGAAGCGTGAAGACAACGAGTCCACTCCGCCATCGTGCAAAAGCAATACTACTAACTCAAGTGAAGACAGTTTCCTTGGAGCAGGATGCCTCTACTCTGACTGAAGATCTGACAAGAAGTCTTGTTAATCGGTAACCCTCCTAGAGATAACTCTAGAAGGCTTTGTTAGGGAACTACCCACCACCAAGGTTGATAATGTAGGGCGTCGCTCAACGACCCCAGCTCCAGACTCCAGGAAGATACAGCCTTCCACGAACATCGGGTCAGCACTCCAAGACAGTCTTTCCACTCAAATCTTCAGAAGACTGTCTACCAAAAGATACTCAGAAAATATCTCCGGCTCCGACGTCTTCCTGCCAAGCAACAACCCGTGAGTTATCCGATGAGAAACTAACTGAAGATTCTACGAAGTCTCTCTGCCGATTCAACTGAAGACCCACTGGAAGGGCCACAGGATCACTAATCGCCCAGTTCCAATCTCGTAGAGGATTTGAGACTCCAACTGGCTAAGTACGAACAATCGGAGTACATAAGCCCTGTGGGACCCACCTTCGCGGACATCATCAGAATATTCCAACTCCAGAAGAAAGATGGAAGACAATCCCTAGAAACCCCATTCAAGGACTTCAAGAAGGAGGGACTATGTCAACTCTCCAATATACCCCAGTTTAATCCTAAGGGGGAAAGACTGCGTCTTTCCCACAAATATAGGGTAACCCTTCGCTGAAGCAAACTCAGGAGTCCCGACCCAAAAAACCATTAATTAGGATACGCTACGACCCTAAGGAAAAGTTGTGAATCCTTAGAGAGATGTACTCCCAGCTGTAGATTCTACCCTACGACGAGCACTCCGGAAAGCTCAGCATCGAGATAGTCTGCCCCGTCTAAGCCCTCGGGATATAGAGTCCGGAAGGAAAAGAAGTTCATCCCTCGCAATCAGAACTAGACTCTGCTCAACACTCCGGGCATCCCAAAGAACTGAAGTTCAACTTCATCAACAGAATAGCCACTTTCAAAGACGGAGTCTGTAAGAAAGAACGCGTAAGACACCTAGTATCAACCCGACTCAAATCCCCTAACCCTACTCTCCTGAATTTCGGGACGAGATTCTTTTAAGGGGGAAAGATCTGTAACATCCCAATTTCAGCAACCCTGATTAATGGTTCATAATGCAAAAATCAGGGGGAACAAAAAAAATCTTGTCTAGTGTTGAAGTGTTTGCTTGTTGTCTGTTTGTACATGTGCATGTGAGTATATACCCTATGCTACTCCTTACCTCACCATCAGTTGACAAAAGCTATTTACCAAAACTATCCTAGCTCAATTTACATATTCTCAAATGTTCTAGCATTTCAAAAGATGACCCAAGATGCTAATTTAACCAAAACTATTTTTGTAACTTCTATTGACAAAACTATGGAGAGTTATATAACAAAATCTTCTTATGTTTTCAAGACAGAACCTTTAACTAGTCTTACCTCTAGGATCTCCAAAACCTTTGTGTAAGTTTTAGAATTATACTCTTGGTAGAGATACCAAGGACCTTACCTTGTTCAAACTCCAACCTATTTCAAAATACCCATCCTTACCTCAAGCTAAGCTTGGTGGTAACCCCAGTAGTAGTTGATTTGTTTGTAAGACGAGTTGCCTTGATCTGCTGTTTGAATTGTCTGCATAGGAGATAGTATGAGTTTCTCTAGGATAAACATGAGAAATTTAAACTTCTCTCTCAAAAAATGAGAAATTCAAACTACTTATTACACAATGATAAAAGTTTGTGACACTTAACCCAACAGGGTCTCTCTAGATTGAAATTTACAACAGATCATTAGATAAGACATGCATTTAAAAAAGATCATAAACAAGAGTTGGCATCATCAATAAGAGATTGGTGCATGGAGATGCGCTTCATCGTATCATCTATCCTCTTGTTCAACATTTTAGCTATAGATCTAAGAGCAGCCACACCCTTTCTTTCTACATGCAATACAACCTTTGTATATATACATATATCACCTGCAGGAGTTATTCTAGGTGGACTGTTAAGAATGTTGTTTCCTTCAGAAATGCAATGGGAGGATGAATGGTAAGAGGAATCACAACTTTTAGCCCTGCCTTCTGAGGACTCTTGCTTGTTTTAATTGTAGCCTGGTAAAATATGGTGAAAGAGGTTAAAAAAAATAACAAGGGAAACATGTATTATATAAAGTACATATCATTTAAGTAAGTATGAAATTATAGTAGACTGTTCAGGCTCATAGTAGTTCCTTCTCAAGCAAGTGCAAGTCCTGGTCAATCTGCTAGTAGAATCTGAGTCGAGCAGCTAGAACTCTAGTCCTTGTACTCCATGTCCTTTCTCTGCATTAAGGCATGACATTTAAAACCGAGTCAGCTAGTTGATGGCTCTGAAATATAGCCATCTACATCCACATTTAAACTGGATATTAATCATATTTTTGATGAAATATCTCTCTAAACCCTACAACTAATGCTAATATTTAGAGGGGTACGTAATCCTTTGTTCTTGTATTTTTCCTACATAGATAATGTCGTTTAAAGGACGGAATCACTACATTAAAGTCAAAGATATGATATTTCCTTCAACCAGAAGAAACCAGGAGGGGTCGTAGTAGTAGAAGAAGAACTGAGAACCGGTTTCCACCCGCACGATTTCCGAGGCATGCCTCTCTGAGGCCCATCCCAACGGCACTCGCCGGCACCACTCCGGTGCCATCGCACACATACTCATGGGCTCTCACTCACTAGATTCATCTGGTGGTGGCTGGAAAATCACCTATTCTAGATGCTCCACCGATGGTAAGTTCCTCGTTGGATCACTTATTCTCTCGGACAATCGCTGGATGGTCATTCTCAATGCCAATGGTTCACCACTGGAAGGTAGAAGTTTGGAAAATGGGCAGGTTCTCATGATTGGTTCTGTGGTGAGGTTCTCCTCTCACCTTGCAAGGATCAATGATATTTTGCCACCAACATCTGTTTTTCTTGGGACTTCTCATGTTCATGAGTGCAAGAGTGATGATTTGAAACTTATGTGGCATGTTACTAGCTCTACCTTGCCTTCTGATGTTTTGGACAATGCTCCTAGTTTTCTGGTCATGTATACTCTTGCTAAGCGGGTTGTGTTACTAAATCGTGACAAGGTGGTTATTGATGCTAGATTCCTTCTTCAAAATGAGAAAGTTTCCTCTGGTATTATCTTGGATCTTGTCATAAAAAGAGTGGTGGTGGGTGACCAGATCTTCGATGTGCCCACTTCATCAACCAAACACAACGGTATTTCTGTGGATTTTCGAAAGGGCTGAAGTTTGAGGATAATATGTTCAAAAAAATTGGACACCACATTAATTTCTCAGGAGGATTTCGCAGAAGACCTTTTTTCCTTGTTGGTTCATTTGGTCGTGCAAATTTTAAGATTGATATTCATACTATTGGCATTGTTCTTCAAGCTTGTTTTGGGGGCCATGCATCAAAATTTCAAGTCAAAATACTCCAAGACAGAACCTTTAGATTCTCGGTTGCATCACGACCTGTGGGATTTGAAATATATAATTCTGGTTCTTTCTCTGATGAGTCGTTCATCTTGAAGATCAATCTTTGGGGTGATGGAGGCCCAAATTGGAAATTCGAAGAGAAAGAATATTACAAAGAATTGGACAAGGATTGGTCTTTTGTTTCATACAAAAGAAAAAATAAATCATCTGTTTTTGATCGTATTGGTTCTTCGACGTCACCTGCCCCATGCAATAACGGTCAAAATAAAGGTGACATTATGCGTGTGGTACCGGGTACATCATTTGCGGAAATTGTGATCAATGGTAATGGTATTAAAGAGGCGAAATCAACTGCAGTCAACAAATCTTCTACAATTAATTTGCCTGGTCTACTACCATTTTTGAAATTCCCTACTTTCCCTTCTTGTCCCTGGCCTGACAAATCTTACCTGCATTGTTTCAAGGCCCATGTCACGCCGCAAGTTTCACGGCCCAGGGTGTACGATTGTCTTAAGGATTTTATTCTTGCCCAAAAAATTAATTCGGCCGAAACCCCTGTCTCCTCAACTCCCTCGCCTGGAGAAACCCCAACTGCCTTGCTTTGCTCGTCGCCGGCGACAACCACCGACGCAATGTCCAACATTCCACTTGACCCTCAACCATTTCTTCCCCATGGCTTCGAGATTATGCAGGTGGCTGGCAGGAATCAGGTCAAAAGGGTGGTGGTTCCTCGTCGACCAAGGGCACATGAACAGTATGCCATTGCGCACATCCATCCCCTTCCTCCTGGTCCTGTGCCTTTTGGTAATATCAGGGATGTGTTGCAAGATTTCTTTATCAATGATGCACATGTTGAATTTCGTGATATTCAAGATTGCCCATTTGGTTCTGCATATGTTCAATTTGCAAATGTCAGTGACCATGACCGGTTAATTGCTGCGGGTCATATTCCCTTCCAAGATGTTGCTATTTCATTTGATAGGCATAATGAAGGAATCAACTGGCGTAGGACTCGGTTCAACAATGAATGTTGGGTTATGCTACTGGGTCCTCCACTTGATCACTGGCATCATGACGACCTAAATGCTATTTTCTCTGATATTGGTAAAGTTATGCTCTGGGAGAGGGACCCTGAGCACAAGGGCAGGATCATTGCTAAGCTCAGAGTCACTGACCTCTTAGATGTTCCTAAAAGTGTTAGATTCACCATTGGGGACCTAGTGGACACTGAATCATGGACCTTTTCTGTGGAAATTTTGCACAGCAATCTCCTGGGGGGGCCACCTGATGATGACCCACTACCTGATGATGGTGTTGACCCACACCCTTTACCTATGGTGGGACCCATTTTTGGACCCCCTTCTCCACCTCCTCCACCACCTGAAGGAGACATTGGTGGATGGGATCAATGGATTGAACCTGCCCCTCAGAATAATGTTGGCTGGGGCAACTGGAATGCTGTCCAAGGACCAGTTTTTGCTGATGGAGTTGACATGCCCATTGACAACCAGAATTTGCCACCTCAGGAGGCTGACAGTGCTGTTACTGGGTCTATCCCTGTTGCAAATGTTTCATCTGACAGTGACAGGGCATCTGTCCATGGAGCTGAGGATATAAAAGTGGAACAAAATATTGCTGTTTGCTAATCTACATGTGGGCATGGGAGAAGGACTGCTTAACATTCTGCAGAATTACCAAGATGAGGATGAGGACACCATCCAAGCTGATGAGGGTAACATGCAGGATGATTGGATGATGGAGGACACTAATCTCCTCTCTCCAAATGAGGCACACCTTCAAGTTGGAATGGCCATTATTCCTTTTGTCAATACATCTGAGATGCTTTCTGCTAGGAATTCTTTCTCTAAGCAAGGTCTTGAACTTTGGGACAGATTCTTTGCTCCACACATGAATCCCTCACCTGACAAAGGCAAACTGCAATGTGACATTCCTATAAGTTGGTTTAATTTTATCACTCTAATGCTCATCACTCCTGAGAAATTCAGTTGGACTAGACATTTTCTCACATCTCCACTATGGGAGATTATTAAGGAACCAATTACTGAAGAATCTACTTTCACCTTCATTATACCAGATGAATGTGTTGGACAGATTCCTCCCCATTGTCTGAATGATTCCCCATCAAGCATGATGGTGCCAAATGCTCCTGCAAAGAGGAGGAGGGGTAAAGAACCATTGGTGGAATCTGAGGTGAGAAGGAGCCCCAGAATTGTGGAACAAAATGGGGGTTTTAAAAGCCATATGAATTGCTCTGATCATAATTGTCTCTCTTGCAATGCTGCTCCACCTTGTCTCAGTAATAAGGTTGTTAAGAATCTTGCTGATTCATTTTGCAAGGTTAAGGAGGGTGAACTCGAGAAAAGGTTGCTGAAGAAGGGCAGGATCAATGAATTGATCATCAAGCCACCTGGAAAGCCTGGACCGAAGAAGACTGGTCCAGAACAATACCTTTCAAGCAAGAAGAAGGGAGGTGCTGCTGAATCTTGTGGACAGCAGTCTAAGAAGAAAGCACCTAAATAATGTGGTTAATGATTACAAAAATCTATCCTTTTGTGACTGGACCAGTTACTTTTCATGTCTGTTATGAGTTGTTGCAGAACTATTTGTTTTTGGACATATATATGAATTCAGTATCCTATGATATGTTCAGTCTTGTTTGTGTGACTACAAATTTTGTGTCACCCCAATGCTCACCCAATTGGTTTTTAAATGAGTAACAACAGAAACTGGAAGATTCTGAACTGGAACCTCAGGGGAATTAACTCTGAGAAAAAATGGTTGGCACTAAAAAGCAAGATCATGGAATTTGAATGTGACATTATTTGTCTCCAAGAAACCAAGAGAGAAAACTTTGATATCAATTATTTAAAAAAAATTTGTCCAAACAAGTTTGACAGCTTTGATTTCTTACCATCAATTGGTGCATCTGGAGGAATTATTACCATCTGGAACAGTTCATTATTTAATGGTACCAGGGCTTTTCAAAATGATTTCTCAACTTCTGTCACATTCACCTCTCAATTATCAGATGATTCCTGGACTCTTACTAATATCTATGGTCCATGTCAAAATGATAGAAAGATGGATTTCTTAGACTGGTTTTCAAACATCACTATGCCTGATAGTATGGATTGGCTAGTGTTAGGTGATTTTAACCTTATCAGAAGTCTCACTGATAGAAATAAAAGTGGGGGAGATGTTAATGAAACTATGCTCTTCAACGATGCTATCTACAACCTGGGCCTTATTGAGTTGCCACTAAAGGGTAGAAAATTCACATGGAGCAACATGCAAAAAGATCCACTCCTGGAAAGATTGGACTGGTTTTTTACATCTAGTTCTTGGACAACCAAATACCCATACACTATGGTTACTCCACTATCCAAACCTACTTCTGATCATCTTCCCTATGTCATATCCATTGGAACTACAATCCCCAAGGCACAAATCTTTAGATTTGAAAATTACTGGCTTCATCATTCTGATTTTAAGATGATTGTACAAAATGCTTGGAATATACCTGTAAATTATCAAGACATGGCAAAAAGAATTTGTGCCAAGTTGAAAAATGTGAGGAGAGGCATCAAGATTTGGGAAAAACAGTTACCTTGCTTAAAGGACCAGATTGCTAAGGTGAATGACACCATTGATCTCCTGGACCTACTTGAAGAATCTAGAACATTAACCATACATGAATGGCACCTCAGAGATATCCTGAAATCCCATATTATCTCTCTTCTTCAGAACCAAAACACCTATTGGAAACAAAGAGGGAAAATTAAATGGGTAAAACTTGGGGATGAAAACACTAAGTTCTTCCATTCCAAAGTTACCATCAGTTACAGACAAAACTATATATCTATGATCAAGAATGAATCTGGACAGGAATTCACAAATCACTATGACAAGGCTGATATCCTTTGGAATGACTTCAGGGCAAGAATGGGTACATCAGCCAAAACTGAGATGCACTATAACCTTGAAGATTTCTATGGAAATGGAATGAATGATGAGATGAAGAATTCACTTGAAAAACCTTTTCTTGACAAGGAAATTGAGGAGGTTATCACTGATCTACCAAATGACAAGTCACCTGGTCCTGATGGTTTTAATAATGAATTTATCAAAAGTTGTTGGTCTATCATTGGATATGATATCAAATTACTGATACATGAGTTCTTCAATGAGAAAGTATCCCTTGAGAGCATCCACTCTTCTTACATAACTCTCATACCTAAAGTCACTTTCCCATCATCATCGGCTAATTTCAGACCAATCTCCTTATTGAACTGTATATTCAAAATAATTACCAAACTTCTTGAAAATAGACTCCAATCTATTATTCTGAAATTGGTACATAAAAACCAATATGGATTTCTCAACAATATATCTATTCAAGATTGCATTGGTTGGGCTTTTGAATACTTATTCCAATGCCACAAATCAAAGGATGAGATTTTAATTCTCAAACTTGATTTTGAGAAGGCATTTGATACAGTAGACCACTCTGCCATCATAAATATCCTGAAAGCTAGAGGATTTGGGAGAAAATGGATTAGGTGGATTGAAATGATCTTTGAATCTGGAACTTCTGAAAATTCTTCTTAATGGTGTGCCTGGTAAAAAGTTCTACTGCAGAAGAGGTGTTAGACAAGGAGACCCACTTTCACCATTACTATTTGTCCTTACTACTGACCTCCTGCAATCAGTTCTAAACAAGGCCATGCATATGAATCTTCTAACTCCACCTATTATGGGGCCACCCAACAGTGACTTCCCTGTTATTCAATATACTGATGACACATTGGTGATACTTAAAGCTGATGCATCTCAATTATTATGCTTGAAAGCACTTCTTCAAACATTTTCAATTTCCACTGGACTCAAAGTCAACTACCTGAAATCTAGCATGATGCCAATAAACACATGTAATGATAGACTTATGCATTTTGCTATGACAATCAACTGTCAAACTGGCCTTTGGCAATCAGGTAGATCTGCTTATTTCTGGACTGACCTTTGGCAAGATGAGTGCTTGATGAATAAATTCCCTCACCTTCTGTACTATGCTAAGTCCACAAACACTAGTGTTCATGACTTCCTTCATGCTGAATTTCTTGAAGATAACTTCCACCTACCTCTCTCTCAACAAGCTTTCTCTGAGTTTTTAGTCATGGAAGAAAGATGCCAGGAATTCAGGCATGACACTCAGGAGGACACCCATGATAATTGGACTATATTTGAGGATCAGATAAATTTGAAGTTAAGAAAGCCTACTCAGCCATGATTGGATACTCACCATCACCTCCTCACTTTTCTTGGGTTTGGGCAACCTCCTGTCAAAATAAACACAAGTTCTTTTTCTGGCTTTTATTACTAGACAGATTGAATACAAGAAATCTACTGATGAGAAAGAATTTCAACCTTCCTGATTACAATTGTGTTACTTTCAATTGCATCTCAGAAGAATCAGCAAATCATCTTTTCTGGGATTGTCCATTTGAAAAAAAAATTGGGACCATATTTCCAGAAATAGAACTGCAAATCTAACAGGATTAGAAGCTATTACAAACATCAAAGAAAAGTTACGTCTACCTTTTGCAATGGAGATCATTATCCTGACTTCCTGGGGTATCTGGATATGCAGAAATGAGAAGATTTTTAATGACAAAAGACCCACTTTTGATAGATGGAAAGCAATTTTCTACCAAGAAATGAGATGGATACAATTCAGAATCAAAGGAAAATACAAAGAGAAATTCAAAGCCTGGCTCAATCAGCAATTAGACCAGGGATAGAATAGATTATCTCATTTTAGAACAAGTTAGTTGTAACTGTTTATGATCTACCTTAGATCATTTTGCCTTGTAACATACTCATAGATAATAATAATAAAAATTGCAGTGGGGACTTTCCCTACTGTTTCACCTCAAAAAAAAAAGAAATCAGGAGCCGTCCAACGAAGGCAGACGCTGTAACGACCAACTATACTGCCGGAGCAAAATTTCCGACCATATAGTTGGGGCCGCCACCGTTAGGTCAAACATAACAACTTTCATGAAGGGAACCCTATATAAAGAAGCCTTAGGCGACGGGAAAACAACGCTCACCTCGCCCCAAAGAAGCCAGACTCCGCCAAAAACCCACCTCAGATCTCCAAACCCTTCTCCACCTCCATAGCCATCTTCCACCACTTGTAATAGTAGATCTCTTCTTTGATTGGTGACATTGTAAGACTATTGCTATCAATCTTATGATTTTCATTACAATGTTTGTGATTGTTGATCTCATCACTATGTGTGAGTAATTCTCCTTGGGCTAAGGCCTTCAGCCTACCAATGTAGCAATTGTGCATGTGATTTATAATGGATGGGATCGTGTATTAGTTTGTATGACATGATGATTATTATATCCTCTCTTGCCTCAATCTAAGGACTTGTCAGGTACCCCAAGACCCCGAGGGTTGAGCCAGGTATATGGAGTATGAGTGATGACTGATCTGCAGGTTGGGAACCCTAGTGACAGAAGGGGTAGTACGGATGTATGTGAGGGATTTGCTTGGGAGTAATGGTGACATCACTATGCATATCATTAGTTCTCTTTCTTCTAAGGATGAGACTAGTAGGTTATTGCTATAAGCGGCTGCGGAGGCAATAGGAATTATGGATGCACTACCCACATATAATTTATCTTAATCTAACAAGTACACACATACTTTATTTCTATCTTTTATTTCCATCAGATGTTTTTACACAGCTACAGGTGAAACCGAATGCCCTAGGCCCTCTCTCCATCATTCACAACCACAAAAAGACGCAAGCTACTGGTTCGGTAAAAACACAAAAGGAATTCTAAAACTCCCGAAGGTCCGTTTAAGTAACTTCACTATGCATTCGCTTCCCGAGGATTCGATAACCTAGGTCTACTAGGGAAAAGAGTTATACTACATCCGCAATCCAGATCGAAGGTATCAACCCTTTTTCTAGCACCGTTGTCGGGGAAGAAATAGCTACCCTGGTGAGGTTATTAGGAACCTTGCTTGTTTTTAATTTTGTTAGTTTGCTTTAAGTCTTTATTTGATAAACCAAAAAAATTAGTTAATCTTTAAATTCTTGTTTTTACTGTTATAATTTTTAATCTAAGAAAACCCAAAAACATAGGAAGTATGGCTGAAAAGAATCTTGGGGAGTTTGCTACTCCCAATAATGATGATTGCGTACTCCTATTACTCAGCCAGCAATTGCTACTAATGACTATGAAATTAAGCCCCATTACTTAAGTTTGGTTCAACAGAATCAATTTGGAGGCTCTGTTGTTGAAGACGTAGGTATGCACTTAAATACTTTCATTGAAATATGTGATATGATGCGTATAAAATACGTTGACCCTGATGCGGTCAAATTACATCTATTTCCTTTCTCTCTAAGAGGAAGAGCTAAAGAATGGTTGCTATCTTTGCCTAAAAATACTATCACATCATGGGTGGGATGTACTTCTTTATTTATGACTAAATTTTTCCCACCTGCAAAGACTATGCAACTCCGATCTAATTCTACTGGCTTTAGACAGGAAGAGCGTGAGCCACTAGCACTTGCATGGGAGAGGATGAAAGAATGCCTAAGAAACTTTCCTAGTCATGGGATGGAAGATTGGTTAATCCTCCATTTATTTTATAATGCTCTTAATCCTGTGTCTAAGTCTATGCTTGATACTACAGCTGGAGGAACATTCATGGATAAACATATTACCGAAGCAAAGCAGCTGCTAGACATATGCAAGACAACCATGCCCAATGGCATGTGGAAAGATCGAACACGAAGAAGGTGAACTCTGTCTCACCACAAGAGAACGAAGATCTCAATGCTAAGTTGGATGAGCTCATAATAGCTGTAAAAGGTAAGGAAACTCAGGTAAGAGCCACCCCTGAAACAGATATAGAAGAAATAGACTTTGTACCTCATAATGATTATAATCCTGCTTAGAAGAAGAGTTACAATCCTAATTTTCAAAAACATTATGCTAGTCCTACAAATAACTCTAATAATAATATGGGAACTAGTAATGGTAGTCTCTAAGAAACGCTTAAGTCTTTCATAGACTCACAGAATGAACAAAATAATATTCTAATCAAAATCATGGAGAACCATGATGCTATGCTTGGTAAATTATCTAACCAAGCTGTTAGTTTGAGAAATGATTTGCAGGCCCTTCAAGAAAGAACAAGGATCGTTGAGGCACAGCTAGGTAAGATAACCGAGAGTCACACTCTCATTCTAGCTAAATCTACAGGTAAAGTTGAGCCCAATCCTGTTGAAGAACTCAAAATGATGAGGATCCAAAGGGAGGAGCCTGAAGAACTTGATTATAGTAATGCCCCTTCACCAAGCTACACCATTGAAGGTCTCATAAAGCGGATCAACATCAAAATTCCGGTAAGTGAAGGTAACCACGAAGCCATGTATCAACACTTTGTTGATCAAGTAGCAATTAAGGTACGCAAGCTTGAAGAAGAATACAAGAAAATCGCTGAAAAGTTACCTATTAAACTAGATGACATATTTGAGCCTACTATTAAGATAATGATTGGAACCAATGAGATAGCTGCTCTTTGTGATCTAGGTGCAAGCGTCTCAACAATTCCAAAGAGTCTTTTTAACAAGTTAAATCTTGGCTCCTTTAAAATTACTGAATTAAAATTGCATCTAGTAGATTCTACCTACAAACAAGTTGTAGGGATTAAGGAGATGACTTTAGTTTACATCAAAGGCTATCCTGCTCTCATTGATTTTGTTATTGTTGACATGCCTGAAGATATTGTAGCTCCTATAATATTAGGCCGTCCTTTCTTAAGAACTATAAAGGCTTTAATTAATCTTCATGAAGGGAACATGAAGTTGCAATTACCTTCGCGGGATCCTTTTGTTATTCATTCCCTAGGAAGAAGAAAGCCAAACATGACAAGAAGGAGGCCATCACTTTGAAGGCCAATTATTTTGGTGTGGGTGTTCCACTCATCTGGCCCAAGTGAGTATCATCAAGGTCAAGCTATTGACCATAAAAGAGCGCTCCAGGGGAGGCAACCCATGTTAAATTAAGGTTTGAGTTAAGTTTTTAGTTTTAGTTTAAGTTCATGTTTAATAAAGAGTGCTAGAAAACTCCATTTGAGGAGAAGAAATTTGGTAGTACTTGAAATTCTGCATTATTCATGCTATTGTTTGTCGACAATATTTTCTGTCAATTTTCTATCACGAACAAGGTATATCACTAAGTTACAGGAAAAGAAATAGTTTATGAAGAAACAAAAAAAATTTGATACATACAGACGGTTTAACGACCAACTATATGGCGGGAATAAAAATTCCGGCCGTATAGTTCTGGTCGTATAATTATCTTTGTCATCGAAAACTTTTCTGCAATATGTACTGAGAGTTTAACGACCAACTATACGGCGGGAATAAAAATTCCGGCCGTATAGTTCCGGTCGTATAGATATCAATGCCTCCGTACAATTTCTTTTCATATATACTAGGAGTTTAATGACCAACTATACGGTGGGAATAAAAAATCCGGCCATATAGTTCCGATCGTATAGATATCGATGACTCCGTACAATTTATTTTCATATATACTGGGAGTTTAACGACTAACTATACGGCGGGAATAAAAAATCCGGTCATATAGTTTCGGTCGTATAGATATCTATGCCTTTGCAAATTTTCTTTCGCAGGGATAGACAGTTTAATGACCAACTATACGGTCGGAACATTTTGTTCCGCCCGTATAGTTGCGTCCATATAGCTGCGCCGCCAGGAGAAAGACCTAATATTTTGACAGAACGCCAACGATACGGCTGGAACGCATGTTCCGCCCGTATAGTTGCGTCTGTATAGTTGCGTCCGACCACAAAATCGCACGGGAAGGTACTCCCAACTCTAAAACTTCAATCCTTTTTCTTTCTTCTACCTACAAACTCTCTCAAAACCTCAAGGGATCTTCATCTCTACTCAATTTCGTTTGATTTCCTTGCACACAAGTGATCTACGGTGTGTTTCTCCTTCGATCCTCCGATTAATTTTTGCAAATTCATCTTTAATCTATTGTCATTATCAATCTTGGGTGAGACCTACTATGAACTAATTGCCATGATTTTATTACCTAGATTATTATCTTGAGGAGATTCTTTAGTGTGTTTAGATGAGGAATATATTATACTTACTGTTGTTGGGTCAAAAAGTTTTATTTTTCCCTTTCTTCAATGTTTTAGAAGATGAACACAAGGAGCCAAACTCGTGCCCGTGCACCGCTAGCGCTTCTCGGGCAATCACCCAGGAATGCATGGGGATATGGTTCAGGGATGAGGCCCATCGCGAACGCTTCAACAAGATCAAGAACCGCGAAGTGAAGGCCACCAAGTTGGCTTGCCCCATTATATTGAACCAACTCGGTATTTCTGATGACTTTAATTTACTTTGCAATAGAGCTGGCCTGCAAAACTTTGTGTACAATGATGTACCTACTTATCGCCGCTTAACCATTGAATTCCTAAGTTCGTTGCAAAGCACCATTAAACTGTGGCAAGGAGAGGATACTATTTCTTTCTGTCTGATGAACAACAACTACACCTTAACGTTAGATGAATAGTGTGCATGCTTTAATTTTCCAAAGAATGATGTTCATGCTCTACGTGCATCCATTACTGGCTTAACTCCTTCCCCCGATCAATACTATAATGGAATGAGTTTCACTAGTAGAGTGAACAAGGGGAAGAATATTCAACATCCTGCAATTCGCTATTTGTTCTATGTTATTGCTAACACCTTGCAGGCATGCAATGTGTTCACGAGACTCAACGAGGAGGACATCCTAGTCCTTGCAAAGGCTGCTTACATCAACTGCAACCTGACACTCAACTTGGGCGCCATCCTTGTGCGCTACTTGGAGTAGCAAGCCTCCCAAATCCAAGGGCCAATCATAGGAGGAGGCGTCATCACCCTGCTTGCCACTGCCCTAGACATTGATCTAGGTGAGTTGCAACCCGTACTAGGTAAGACGCGTGTTGGTTTCTCCACCTTGAGGGCATGTGGAATGCTCACTAGGATAGGTGGTGTTTATTACCTGCATATTGCTAGAACTGGGCATAACTACCCTACTCCTTTGCCTAATGGTCTTTTCTCTATCGAGGGATGACGTTTGCTATATGATGTACAGGTTGAGCAGTACCAACCCGAGGAGGAGATTCCTGAAGAGGATGAGGACCAAGAGGAGGAGCAAGAAGTTCCTCATCAAGAGGAGCAGCCAAAAACCCGGTTCGCCACATACCAAGATTTCCAAGGACTTGGAGGGACTGTGGAGAGGATGCACAACTGATACGTTGCTAACGTATCCATAATTTTTGATGTTCCATGCTTGGTTTTATCTACTTTATTGTGTTTTGTTCCAACTTTGGAGTACCTTCTATACACTTTCTTGGACTAACCTATTAACAAGAGCCACAATGCCAGCTGCCTGTTTTCTGCTATTTTTGGTTCCAAGAAAGTCAGAAAATGAATATTCTCGGAATTGGATGGGACAAAAGCCAAAGTCAGTTTTTCACCGAGGGACACAAGGAGCCAGAATACGAGACGGAGAGGGGCAGGGGGCGCCTCACCACCTGGCTGCGTGGCCCAGCCTGGCGTGCGCCAGGGGGTGGTTTGGCCGCCTCCGGCACCCCCTCGGCCTCCCCTTTCGCCTATAAGAAGCCTCCGATACAAAAACCCTAAGTACCCGATCAAAATTCCACGAAAGAGTATATAGCCACTGTCATCTCCATCCCTAGATCGGGAGGGATTTGAAGCTCTTCCCGGCACCCTGCCAGAGAGGGGAATTCACCATGGAGGCCTTCTTCATCAGCATGCAAGCCTCGGTGTGATGCGTGAGTAGTTCGTCTCTAGACTACGGGTCCATGTAGTAGCTAGATGGATGGTTCTCCTCATTTGTGCTATCATGTTTAGATCTTGTGAGCTCCGTTCATGATCAAGATCATCTATTTGTAATTCCTACATGTTGTGTTTGCGGGGATCCGATGGATATTGAGATGCTATTTTAGATTTATTATTGATTCTATCATGTCTTTGTTATTTGTGATCTCGCATGCTTTCCGTTGTTAGTACCTATCTTGGCCAAGTAGACGCTAGCAACTCCAAGAGTTAGTATTTATGCTCGATAGTGGGTTGATCTAGTAATCTGGGGAAGTGACAGAAATCTCTAAGGTACTAGATGTGTTGTTGCTACTAGGGAGAAAACAGCAATCCTTTGTTCATAGAACAATCGTATTGTTTACTTTACATGCAATGTGTAATGCAATTATCCATTGCTTGCAACTTAATACTGGAGGGGTTCGGATGATAACCTGAAGGTAGATTATTAGTCATAGATGTAGTTGGATTACGGTCTATGTATAATGTTGTAATGCCCAATCGAATCTCAAAGGAGTCAAGATGAGTAGTATATGCATATTGCTTTCTCAATGTTTGTCAATTGCCCCGCTGTAATTTGTTCACCCAACATGTTATTTATCTTAAGGAGAGCCACCACTAGTGAATTATGGACCCCGGTCCTTTCTTTTACCATCAATCTAGAATCAACTGTTTACTGATTTGTGTTTACTTTCTACAAACTATTACTTTCTTCCACTCTATATGTTTAATCCTTTGTTTTTAGGAAAAGCGGTGAGATTGACAACCTCATCGCAAGTTGGGGGAAAAGTTATGTGGTTGTGTTGTGCAGGTCTCCACATTGCTGCTGACGCCGGTAGTGCACCCTGCCAAAATCCAGCTAGTAACACCTTTGGGGTGTTTCCTTGCTCCTACTGGATTGATAACCTTGGTTTCATAATTGAGGGAAAACTTTCTATTGTGCTCATCATACCTTCCTGTTGGTGTTCTCCAACAGGCTCGATATATTTTGGGCTAAGCAACCGATATTCTGGCGCCGTTGCCGGGGAGACAAGGACATCTTCACAAGGGGAGTCCCTCATAACCAATCTCTTTACTTTGTTATTTGTTTTGCTTAGTTTATTTTTGCTTTGTTTGCTTGTTTCTTTTTATCAAAAATACAAAAAAAATAGTTCCTACTATAGTTGTTATTTTTGTTGGTCTGTTATTGTCTTGCTTTATCATGCTTTCTATCAATGGTTGGTTTCTTTGAAACTAGATCTTATTGTCAAGGTGGATTCACGGAAAAACAAAAATATTATAAGGAAAACCGCTTGTCACAAAAAGGGAAACACTTATGGGAACAAATTGATAAATTTTATACCATTGCTACAAACGTGTGCTCTACTTATAATGTTACTTATTTCTTTGATAAATCTTGTTGCTATAGGAGGTATAAACACCTCCCTTTTCAATGTGAGTATAACGATGATGTTACCATATCTTCTTATGTTAAGGGAAATTATGACTTTTCTGATGTGGAACAAATTGAAGAATTTATTGCATGGAAGGGTGCATTCTAACTTGCTTATTTTCTTGAAAATACTGATGATGCACCTTATAAATATGAGGTTTATGATATACTTAAATATTTCTTTGATAATTACAAGGAAGAAAATGGCTATATTCTTGAATATCTTAATAGATACTCTCCACCAACGGAAGATACTAATGCCTTGCAAGAGCCTATGGAAGAAGAAATTGCTGAACTTGAAAGCTCATTAGATGAAAAAGAGGAGGAGAGTGATGAACAAAAGGAGGAATAATGGATCTACACATACCTACCTTCTAATGAGAGTAACACTTTACCCCTTACATTATTTGATTGTCCCCCATGCTTACCAAAGGAGGATGAATGTTATGTTCATGTGGATTCTTTTGAAAATGTTTCTAATAAAGCTCTAGATGATGGCCCTGTATTGGTTGATAATATTAATTGTACTACTACTGAAAATGAGATTGATCAGTCATCTTGTTATAAAATTGTTAAAAGTGGGTATAAAGGTTTTAATCCCACCATTTTTTAGCTTGATAAAAATTATGTGTTTGTAGATCATGAAAAGCATGTTTTATGTGATATTTATATTGTTGAGTTTATTCATGAGGCTACTGAAAATTATTATGAGAGAGGAAAATATGGTTGTAAAAGTTTTCATGGTACTGAAACACCTCTCTATGTGCTGAAAGTTTTAAAGTTACTCTCGTTTTATCTTCCTATGCCTATCACTTTGTTATTTATGAATTTATTTGCGTATAAGATTCCTATGCATAGGAAGTGGGTTAGACTTAAATGTGTTTTGAATTTGCTTCTTTATGCTCTCTTTTACTTCAATTCATATTTCTTATGTGAGCATCATCGAAATTATCATGCCTAACTTAAAGGCGTTAAAGAAAAGTACTTATTGGAAGATAACCTAAAAGTTTTAGATGAGGCTTGGAAGTTATTACCTCTGTAATAACCTCTCCTTATCATTTTTATTTACTTTTTGTGCTAAGAGTAACCTCTAATGAGAGAGAAGTAATGCTTGGGAAAGTTGCTGTCTCGAAACAGATTTTTGTGCTTCGCTGTAAAAATTCGTGTAAAATATCTGTACGTCGTTTTGAGGCGTGAATTTTTGTGCTTCTGCCCCAGGTTGTTATCTAACTTTTGTTAGTTCAACACTTTTCGATTTGAGCAACCGAAGGTCTTCGAAACAATTTGTCTTTACCTGCTGGTCTGTTTTGACAGATTTCTGCCATTATTTGCATTTGCTTCTTGTTGGTTCCTTTTTGAGTTCTTTTGGGGAATTGAGATTTTTGAGGGATGTGCTACAGTAGCTTGTGTTTTAATTGAAATTTTATTGGTATTGAAACTGAACCTAAATACTTATTATCTTGAGTGCACTAATGTTGCTAATAAAGATTGTGTCAAGTTTTGTATGAAGGAAAATTTTCAGGTGTATGGAAGGAATGACTAATGAGATGAACGATGGACTAAAGCTCAAGATTGGGGATGCCACGCGTATCACCCCAAGAAATATCCAAGAAGTACAAGCGTCAAAGCTTGGGGATGCCCAAGGCATCCCCTTCTTCATCAATAAAAAATTCCAGGTTTCTTTCAAACACTTCATTTTTATTGTTTCATGCACAGTGGTGTTGTTCTTGGAGCGTCTTTTTTCGTTTTGGTTTTGGTTTTTCGTTTGCTTGGTTTTCTTAGTTTGCTGAATAAATTGGTTGGACCCCCTCTTTCATACATTGGTTTTCAAATAGTTTGGTTTGGATTGGAAAAGAGTAGGAAAGGTCATGCTTAAGTGGTAAAGAGAGCTTGTTTTTGACTGTGGCCTATGCTTTGTCATGCCATGCTTGATATTGTTTTGGCTTTATGCTTAGTATTCTTTGCTGCAGCATGACTTGTTATAAACAATTGAGATTGATTAATGTGCCTTGGAAGGATCATGCGTTGTTTTTGCATATTAAAGCATAGTATTGTGGTATTCTCCTTTGATGCTTTATTTGGGTTGACTTGGCGCATGCTCACACCATGTTATGACTATCCAAAGTCACCATAGCCTTGATGATCCTTTAGTTTTAAACTTGTAGTATCACTTTATGCTTTGATTAATGATGTTTTGTCGCTCTGCATGATTATGGACATTATTGCTCTCTCAGTTGGTCGCTCCTAGTCTTTTGCTAGCCTCCATAACCAAGTATGAGTTCCACTCATGCATCCATCTCCTAAAACCAAGTTATTCCAAAGAATCCACCATACCTACCTATTAGCATATTCTATTCCAAGTATATTCATGCTTTTGTTTACCTTCCGAATTAAACTTGTTATGAGAAAACTAGTGATTAAAGCTCTCATGAACTTGATGGCACACTTTACTTTTCTTGCCCTTAATAAACTTGAACCATTGTGTCGTCTATGTTGTATATGCTTGCACTTATATGTTGGGTATTAGAGAACCATGCTGTCATGGGGAACGCTTTCAACATTGCACTTGTACTTTGTACCTAGTTGATATCATGCTCTTTTGTCTATGGATGACGTCGGTGTGAAATGAAAGGGGAGCTTGTAAGTCCATGGAGTTATGTATGTGTGTTAGAGAAACGCTTGGGCCACTGGTCTAATCCATGTTGTCAAGGTGGAAACCTGTAGCGTAACCATAATGAGCTATCTATGAAGCATTCTTCTTATAAAAAAGAGTTAGATATTGAGAAAAAAGAGAAAAAGATATGAGAAAAGAGGAAATAGAGAAAAAAGCACCATATTCCCATGGTAAATAAGAAGATTTCTGAGATGCTCGTTGTCTGCTTTCCTTGTCATTTTGATATGGGGATTCTTCCGTATCACCGGGCAAGGGGTACCCCATTGGTGTTTCTCTATGATACACATGTACTTACGATGACAAGAATTTACCGATAACAAAACTTGAGTAGCATGAGGAGCGGCCCTCGTATTCAAGGGACATGAGATTTCCAACTTATACTTCGTCAAGCATATACACCACAATTTGTTCACTTTAACCTTAATCACTTCAAGATGCTTATGATAGGGGCAATGAGAGCTGAAAGCTAATAAGTACCATAATTTTTGGAAGCTCTTTATGAAACTTGAATCCCTACTTACTTCTATGAAAGCCTTTCTTTTACTTTTATGTTGAGTCTCCACCTTCCATCTTTATGCACCTACTTTGAGAGCATAGTGGCCATTCTTAGTTCTATGTGCATTGTCCCAAGACTTGTTGATTGATGCATAACTTTGATATTGCTTGTTTTAAACTAGTTGTATCTAGTCACTCTTATGAACTTTGAAGGTGTCCTATGCATTTATGTTTGCTACTCTATGAGGGACAAGCTGAATGCCACTATGCTATGTTTTCTTTATTTGAACCAAACAAATGTCTTGCAAAGCATTATTATTCATGAATATTTTATTTGTGCCTTTTCATGTTGCAACATAGTTGCTTTGTCTTATTGCTAGAACTTTATCTTTCATGTTATGATTGAAGTATTATGATCCCAGCTAACAATGTTTTACAAATACTTTGATCAATTTTATGATGGTGCATGTCACCTCAAAAATTATTCTTTCTTTTTATCACTTACCTACTCGAGGAAGAGCAGGGGTTAAGCTTCGGGATGTTGATACGTTGCTAACGTATCCATAATTTTTGATGTTCCATGCTTGGTTTTATCTACTTTCTTGTGTTTTGTTCCAACTTTGGAGTACTTTATATACACTTTCTTGGACTAACCTATTAACAAGAGCCACAGTGCCAGCTGCCTGTTTTCTGCTATTTTTGGTTCCAAGAAAGTCAGAAAATGAATATTCTCGGAATTGGACGGGGCAAAAGCCAAAGTATGTTTTCCACCAAGGGACACAAGGAGCCAGAATACGAGACGGAGAGGGGCTAGGGGGCCACCACACCACCTGGCCGTGCGACCCAGCCTGGCCCACGCCAGGGGGTGGTCTGGCCGCCTCCGGCACACCCTCGGCCTCTCCTTTCGCCTATAAGATGTATCCGATACAGAAACCCTAAGTACCCGATCAAAATTCCACGAAAGAGTCTATAGCCGCCGTCATCTCCATCCCTAGATCAGGAGGGATCTGAAGCTCTTCCCGGCACCCTGCCGGAGAGGGGAATTCACCCTGGAGGCCTTCTTCATCATCATGCAAGCCTCCGGTGTGATGCGTGAGTAGTTCATCTCTGGACTACGGGTCCATGTAGTAGCTAGATGGCTAGTTCTCCTCCTTTGTGTTATCATGTTTAGATCTTGTGAGCTCCGTTCATGATCAAGATCATATATTTGTAATTCCTACATGTTGTGTTTGCGGGGATCCGATGGATATTGAGATTCTATTTCAGATTGATTATTGATTCTACCATGTCTTTGTTATTTGTGATCTTGCATGCTTTCCGTTGTTAGTAGCTATCTTGGCCAAGTAGATGCTAGCAACTCCAAGAGTTAGTACTTATGCTCGATAGTGGGTTCATGCCTCTAGTAATCTGGGGAAGTGACAGAAATCTCTAAGGTACTAGAGGTGTTGTTGCTACTAGGGAGAAAACAGCAATCCTTTGTTCATAGAAAAATCGTATTGTTTACTTTAAATGCAATGCATAATGCCATTTATCCATTGCTTGCAACTTAATACTGGAGGGGGTTCGGATGATAACCTGAAGGTGGATTATTAGTCATAGATGTAGTTGGATTACGGTCTATGTATAATGTTGTAATGCCCAATCGAATCTCAAAGGAGTCAAGATGAGTAGTATATGCATATTGCTTTATCGATGTTTGTCAATTTCCCCGCTGTAATTTGTTCACCCAACATGTTATCTATCTTAAGGAGAGCCACCACTAGTGAACTATGGACCCCGGTCCTTTCTTTTACCATCAATCTAGAATCAAATGTTTACTTATTTGTGTTTACTTTCTACAAACTATTACTTTCTTCCACTCTATACGTTTAATCCTTTGTTTTTAGGAAAACCGGTGAGATTAACAACCTCATCGCAAGTTGGGGCAAAGTTCTGTGGTTGTGTTGTGCAGGTCTCCACATTGCTGCTGACGCCGGTAGTGCACCCTACCAAAGTCCAGCTAGCAACACCTTTGGGTTGTTTCCTTGCTCCTACTGGATTGATAACCTTTGTTTCATAACTGAGGGAAAACTTGCTGGTATGCTCATCATACCTTCCTCTTGGGGTTCCCCAACGGGCTCGATATATTTTGGGCTAAGCAACAACCTCTCTTTGAACCTCCGAGAATCAACAAGTAACCTCTCCACTCAATTCGTGAATTGGAGTAATGACTTTTTCCCGCCACCACAATGATTTGAAGGGCTTGAAAAAGCCTAAGCTGGGGGAAGTTTCCTCATGTATCTTTATTTGGCATTTATTTGCTTTTATTTATTTCGAGGATACATTTAGCTTATAAGCACTCGTGTTGGTTTCCCCAACACTTTATCTTTAGTTCTTTCTATTTGCTTTCGAAATTTGCTAGCGAAGCTTTCCCGCCAATTTTCTATTCTTTATTTCCCTCTCTTAAAAATCACAAAAAGATTTCTCCATTTTTCCTTATTTTCCCTTTTTCTTTTCTTTCTGCCTCGAGGTCTTCGTATATCTGCAGGAGAGTGATCGACTTCGAGTTTCCAAGAATAAAATAAAAAAGGAAGAAAGAAGTGGAACCAAACATGAGAGATATGCCTTATGACTCCCCACTTTTTGAAGTTTGAGAAACCCATGCTAGTTAGTAGTGAATGTTGAGATATTATATTGATGGAGTGAGTCTTTGTATCATAGTAAGATTGTCGTTTGCATGGGTATTTAATTGGACTCATTTTGTTCTAGCTCTCGTAATTAACCAACTCTTGCCTAAAAATTGCTAAACTATTGTAATAAGAAAAGGTCTCACAATTGAAGGCTTCGGTGATATAGTGCTTGGTCTTGAAGGCTTATTTCTAGAGACACTTGACACCACTAAAAATGTTTATTGACTTAATGGCTCTCTTTGAAAAGATTTGTTCGATTGAATTAATGTTTAGCGGTTTTTGTGAGCATGCCAAAGTTTGACTTGTTAATCATAAGAATGATATATTTGTATGCGTGTAACATCCCAAAACTTTAATCAATGTGATCAAGATCCAAATAACCCAATTTAGGGTTAACAAAAAAATTATTATTAAAAATAAATATGAATGCATGTGTGTTTGCATTATGATAGAATTGTATGAAATGGCCATGTTTGTTCGATCTAATGGTTGTAAAATGATTCAAAGGTGAATGCCACATCATCTAGATCATCCCAAAACCAAATCCAAAGAAAAAGAAATCAAATGGAATTAATAAATGCAAATGGTCACTTTTGCCATTTTAATCCACTAGGCCACTTTAGGTGTTCCTAGAAGTCAAATTCAAATAGAAACAATTCTAACTCTTTGCACCCCTTGCTAGTACAAGTAAAGATCTACCAAGGCCCACTTTGAATTCTTACAAAAACATTTAAACACTAATTTAAAATGGCAATTGAAAATGGAATCAAGTGTATGTGCTTAGATCCCACTTTTTCAAAAACCACTCAAATGAGTTCACCTTGACAATCCCAAGAAACCACAACTGCTCAAGCATATGACTAAGACACCCACCAAAAATCTTTGCAAAATTCAAATAAAATGTTCTTGCGGCCATTGTGTTGAACAGTTGGCAGGCAGAGATCATTTGGCCTAACTAATACTATTGCTAATCAAGTTCTTGTCCCCCATTCGACCCTCTCATCTCTCTTTTGTCCCCTCGTACACTAACCCATCTCCAGACAACATCCCCTCTTCACCGCAGCGCCAGTACCACGCCGCCCGAGAATGGTCGCTGCCGACCAACATTGCCCAAGCCACAGGAGACCAATCCGCCCTCTTCCGCCGCACCAGGGAGATAGGCGTGATCACACCGCCGCCCATGGTCCCTTCCCCGAGCACTTCCAGCCCCTGGACCACCTCACAGCAGCCGTGCACCGAGCCTCTGCGCCATGCACGGAGCACGCCAGAGCGCCACCCCGACAGGCCAGCACACGATGCGCCTCGACCTCAGCTTGCACGCGCAGCTCCGCCTTAACTCCAACACACTCCCGGACACTCCCATTTCCTGTCGTGCGACCAGCAGCCACAGCACGCGCTTCGAACACCGCCTCTGCCACGCAGAGCATCGATCCTTCCCGACCAAATGCCACCGCCCCTAGCAGCGCCATTACCCCGTAGCTGACCGCCAGGAGGTAGCGCACTGTCCGCCTACCCCACCCATGCCTTTAGCACCTTGTACCACCGTCACCGACGAGCTCACCGTCGCACCCCACTGTCCCCTCGTTGATCTATAAAAGGAACCCTCCCCCAGCCTCCATTTCCACACTACCTCACTCCCCACCTCCCACTGAGTCCCTCACACCATCCCCGGAGCCACTCGAGCCACCGTTCGCCGGAATTTCCACCAGAGTCGCCACAGTAGAGAAGAAAGGGGCCCGTCGATTTCGACCACCCCAGGAGTCATCGCGACCACGCCTAAGTCTGCCTTTGTCCACACGTTCGATCACCCCCATCGCCATGTTAGCTGGAGCCCTGGTAAGCCCCCAATTGACCCCCACCGAGCCGCTAGGGTTCATTCTCGTCGGCGACCAGTTCGTCGTCAATGATGAGCCACGACCGTTGATCTAGATTCTAATCGCACGGTGCACATCGCCCCGTACCGCTTCGCGTTTAGTTGTGCCACTAACATGTGGGACCCCCCTGTCAGCTGCCCTCTACACCGCGGAGTGTCACTGGGCCGGCCCATTTAGTTTCTCGTGCTGGCCCTAGAATTCAAATAAGTGTTTTTCTATTTAGTTTTAAACTCAATTTTGTCCACTAGTTTAAAAATCAATTCAGAGAATTCTACTAAACCAAAATGAATGATTCAAATTTTTTTAGAAAGATAATTAAAATATCTATCCAAACCCGTTGGATTTAAATCAGTTGGAGTTAGCCATCTCACCTAGCAAAAATAACAAGACAGAGACTTTTCTACATTCAAACATTTTTCAAAAATCAACCATAATAGCTTTTGAGTTGATTCCAACTCTCAAAAATCACTTTTCATAATATCTATTTGATTATGTAATAATATTTAGGTTTCCATGCAGTGACTTTGGACTAGTACCAAAATAATGCTATATAGGCATTTCTAGTCACTTTAAATCTTTTAAATAATGAACCTAAACTTATTGAAATGTGAGCAAACATTTAAATCACATTCCCATGCATTAGAATATGTGGTGATGACATGTGTCCACATGATCCCATATTTTAATTGGAGAATATTAAATCTTAGTTAATTTCAATGAGTAGAAATTAATTTTCTCAAATAAAATAAATGAAACTAGTTCATTAAATCTTGTGATGAATATGACGATGCTAGATCAAGTGTGTGCATTAGTGTACTAAATAGACTAGTTAAGTATTGTTTGGTGATTGTGTACTCCGTATGTATTTATTGTCAACATCCAGATTTTTAATCCCAGATGCATGTTATGTCATACATCACAATCCTAGGATTACCATTTTTGCGAGACATAACAGATTGGATATCATAGTACCTCATCCATTACAAACCATAATAAGGTCTTACACGAATAAAGGATCTCATGATCCACTCTTAATACAACAAGCAGCGGAATAAATAATAGGCGTAGCGGTGGGGTCCATCTTCAGTAGCACAGGCAATGCTGACGATGGAAGATAGCCCTAGTTATCATAGCCGTCCTGCTGTCCTTCATCTTGGTAGTCTCCTTAATAGTCTGGCCATAGGAATAGCTGGGGACAAAAGCCATGAGTACTCTTTAAGCACTCACAAACTATCACTAACAAGTAAGGTAGTGCTATTGGGAAATGCTAACTCTATGTTTATTTGTAAAGTTAAGTTTGAAACCTAAGCTGAGTTCAGAAACAAACAAAGATAAAAATAAAGTTCTAGAATCACTTAAGTTGGGAAGCTAGTGTCATAGTCACAACTCTTTTGTGGTCAAGTCAAGATTCATCATTCATTTCATAAGTCATTTTGAAAAACATCTGACAACGGAATAGTATGGCCACTCCAACTGTCCATAACCACGGACGCGGCTATTCGAATAGTTTGATACTCTGCAGAGGTGGTACACTTTCACCACAAGATTCGATACATCTGCCAGGGATAACCCTGAATCATCATACTTAGTATGTAGATAATCAAACATAACATTTCCTTTACACACCCTAGTATAAGAACCTCTCCTATGAGTATGGCCTCCCAACCATGACCATCTGTCATCTTGGGCACTGCATAGGTGGACAACATTGAGAGGTAGCCTCAGCTCAAACCTCTCCCGCGAGGGAACTAATACTAATGCATATAAATTTCCAGCTAAGCCTTACCCAATTCAGGTATTGTGGTTGTACGGTAAATTGGAACGGTATCGCATCCGAACCCAACCATCAGTTTTGTAAAAATGGTTAAGGCTCATGCCTCAACATTTTCATCATCATAAACCATTTGTGTTTCTCAACACATGTCAAAACATCTCAATAGAATTACTCATCATTCCAAGGTTTTCACAATTCATTTTCACCAAGTGTTCCCATCTAAAGTGACTCAAGTTCTAGTTTAGCTCTAAACTACTAAGTTAAGAGTGTTCACTAAGGTGGGATGCTAATCTCAATCTCATGCCATAGAATGGCATCTAAGGTTATCTAGATAGGTCAAGTTTTATACTTTTTATGCTACCTTTAAACAAGTAAAGGACTTTAATAAAGTAAAGAAAGTAATAGATTGGAAATACAACTTGGGGTAGGTAATAGTCAAAGTGGTATAACCAAAGCATGCCTAATGCATCTTGCTTAGTTTATCTAGTTTAAGTCTAGCTTGCTAACAATAGCTTGCCTTGGTTGGTGCAGTGGTTGAAGTTTTCTTCCTCCTCCTCTTGATAGAACTCCTCCTCCTCGAAAGCTTGGTCGGTACTATCGTCTATAAATACATACGGGATACATAATCACCAAACAATACTTAACTAGTCTACTTAGCACACTAAGGCACACATTTGATGATCTATTATCATCACAAGCATCACAAGGTTTAATTAACTAGCTTCCTTCTTTTTATTTAAGAAAAGTAATTTCTACTCATTGAAATTAACTAAGATTTAATATTCTCCAATT
The DNA here is from genome assembly GCA_910589775.1 of Avena eriantha. Classification (NCBI taxonomy): domain Eukaryota; kingdom Viridiplantae; phylum Streptophyta; class Magnoliopsida; order Poales; family Poaceae; genus Avena; species Avena eriantha. The sequence goes on along the minus strand of OU342746.1, from coordinate 155,865,600 downwards.
AAAATATGGGATCATGTGGACACATGTCATCACCACATATTCTAACATATGGGAATGTGATTTAAGGTAAGGGTTGGATCGCATTTTAATAAGTTTAAGTTTAATATTTAATGATTTAAAGTGACTAGAAATGCCTCTATAGCATATTTTGGTACTAGTCCAAAGTCATTGCATGTAAACCTTAATATTATTACATATTCAGATAGGTATGGTTAAATGTGATTTTTGAGAGTTGGAATCAACTCAAAAGCTATTATGGTTGATTTTAGAAAAATGTTTGAATGTGCAAATGCTTCTGTTTTGTTATTTTTACTAGGAGAGATCTCTAACACTAACTGATTTAAATCCAACACGCCTGGATAGATAATTTCAGTAGATTTCCAACAAAATTGGAATCACTCAATTTGGTTCAGTAAATCTTCCTGAATTTATTGTTAAACTAAGGGACAGAATTGGTTCTAAATTTAAATAGAAAAATCTATATTTCAATTACTGGGTCAGCGCGGGAAAGTAATTGGGCCGGCCCAGTGACGCTCAGCAGAATAGAGGGCGGCTGACAGGTTGGTCCCGCTTGTCAGCGAAACATAAAACCCAAAACGGTATGGGACAATCTGGGCGCTACGATTAGAATAGAGATCGACGGTTCACAGTCGTTGTCGAGGACGGACTCTTCATCGGCGAGACCGAACCCTAAACGGACAGTGGGAGTCTACTGGGGACGTACCAGGGCTCCAGCTAGTGCGGCAAGATGGGCGATCGAACTAGACGGCAACGGCAGGCTCAGGCAAGGTCGCGGCAGGGCCTGAGGTGGACGGAATCGATGGCAGCGTCTCCTTCTCTGTTGCGGCTGCCTCCGGTGAAATTTCAGCGGCCTGCTGCTCGAGCTACTCCGGTGAGAGGTGGGGAAGGACTGGGGGTGAGACGGGAGTGGAATGGTGTGGTGATTGAGGCTGGGGAAGGCCTCCTTATATAGGCTCGAGGAGGGGACCGAGGGGGCGATGGCGAGCTCGTCGGTGACGATGATACAGAGGGCTATCTGCATGGGCAGCATAGGCGGATGGTGGCTTGCCTCCTGACGGTCCTTTATGGCTTTATGGTGAGGCTAGGGGCGGTGGCATTTGGTCGGGAGCGTCACGCGCTCTAGGAGAAAGAGGCGGTGCTCGACGGCGATCACGGCGACTGTGGGTCGCGCGGCGATGCACGGCCGTGTCTGGTGGGTTGCTGGGGTCAAGGCGATGCACGGCGTGCGTGGTATGGGGTCAAGGCGCGGTCTGCTACGTGCTGGCAGCAATCGCGCTCTAGCGTGCTCTGGCTTGCTCGTAGAGAGAAAGGACGGCGCTGCTGGGGAGTGGTCTAGGGGCTGAGGTTGATCGAGGGTGGACAGGGGAGTGCGGTAGGGTTGGGCGGAGCTAGTGGTGGTGCTGGAATGGCGTGGTGCGGTCTGTGGAGCTTTGCCCCTGTTCGGCCGGCGGTGACCAAAAACGGGCGACGCACCACTTCTGCTCGTAGCTAAGGGGCAGGTCTTTGATGGCTTGGTTGGGTCTGGGGGAGACAAGGGACTTGAATTGGGTTCAAATGGCTTGACCAAATTTGATCAAAAACAGTGTAAGTTAGGCCATTTTGATTCTGCCTGCCAGGTGTTCGACACAATGGCTGCATGAACAAATTTTTTGAATTTTGAGCTGATTTTTGATGGAGTGATGTATCTTATGCTGAAGCTTCTAGGTGTGCTTGGGTTTTTGAAATGGAGTTCATTTGAGTGGTTTTTGAATAAGTGTGATCTGTACATATGAACTACATTCAATTTTCAATTGTCATTTATATTTAGTGTTTGAAAGTTTTTGGGATGAAACAAACTGGGCCTTGGTACTTCACTACTTGTACTAGCAAGGGGTGCAAAGAACCATAACTGTTTCTGTTAAGATTTGAGTTCTAGGAATAGCCAAAGTAGGCTAGTTAGTTAAAATGGCACAAATGACCATTTGCTTATTTTATTCTTTTTGATTTCTTTTTCTTTGGGATTTGTTTGGGAATCATCTAGATGATGTTTAATTCACCTTAGAATCATTGTACAACCAATGGATCACTGAAACATGGCAATTCAAAACAACTCCTAATTTAAATGCACACACTTATGAATGCTTAATCATTTTAAATGGAAAAGTTTTTGTTAACCCTAAATTGGGTAGATTTGATCTTGATTAACCTTGGATTAAGTTTTGGGATGTTACAAACCTTCCTCCCTTAAAAAAATCTCGTCCCGAGATTTACGAAAGAAAACTAGGAACTAAAGAGATCTAGGAACTCCGTCCTAATGTAATCTTCTCGCTCCCAAGTGGCTTCTTCTTCGGTATGGTTGCTCCATTGAATCTTGAGAAATTTGATACTCCTTGTTCTGGTCGTTCTGTAAGCTTCTTCCAAGATACGGATGGGCACTTCACGATACGTCAGATCCTTGTTGATCTCAACAGCTCGGGTGATCGATGTTCTTGAAAACTTCGGTCTTCTACGGCACTTCTAGGCATTTGCGAAGTAACGAGATATGGAACACATTGTGGATGGCTGACATCTCTTCTGGCAGTTCCAGTTGATACGATACTTCTCCTCGGCGATTCAGAATCTTGAAGGGTCTGATATATCTGGGGGCTAACTTTCGTTTCAGACTAAAGCGTTTGGTTCCCTTCAATCGAGAAACCTTGAGATATACAAAATCTCCAACATTGAAAGTCAGGTCTCTCCTTCTCTTGTCAACATAACTCTTCTGTATGGATTGGTCGGTCTTGAGGTGTTCACGGACTTTGTTAACCTTAGCTTCTCGGAGAATGTCAGGTCCAAAAATCTGACTCTCTCCTACTTGTGACCAATTCAAAGGGGTACGACACTTTCTTCTGTATAGGAACTCAAATGGTGCCATTTGCAAACTGGCTTGATAACTGTTGTTATATGAGAATTATGTGAAAGGTAGGCAGTCTTCCCATTTTGTTCCATACTCCAACCCACAAGCTCTCAACAATCTTCTAGGATTTGGTTGACTCTTTCAGTCTGTCCATCAGTTTGCGGGTGATAAGCGGTGCTGAAATTCAACTTGGTTCCTAATCCCTCTTGGACTTTCTGTCAGAATCTCGAGGTAAATTGGGTTCCTCGATCTGATACTATGGTCTTGGGGGTTCCATGCAGACTAACAATTCTAGCAATGTACACCTCTGCTAGCTTCGAACTCTGATAGGTAGTCTTGACAGGTATAAAGTGTTGTAGATATGCCCAAGAGGCAATAATAAAAGTGATTATTATTATATCTTTGTGTTTATGATGAATGTTTACATCCCATGCTATAATTGTATTATTAGGAAACACTGATACATGTGTGTTTTGTAAACATATAAGAGTCCCTAGTAAGCCTCTTGTTGAACTAGCTTGTTGATTAATTGATGATCATGGTTTCCTGATCATGGACATTAGGATGTGATTAATAACAAGGTCATATCATTAGGAGAATGATGTGATGGACACACACACCCATAGTAAGCGTAGCATAAGATCAAGTCATTAAGTTCGTATTGCTGTAAGCTTTCAAACACATAGTAACCTATTCCTTCGACCATGAGGTTATGTTAATCACCATCACTGGATGGATACTTTGATGACATCAAATGCCACTTCGTAACTGGGTGGTTATAAAAGTGTCATTGGGTATTCTGAAAGTATGTGTTGAAGCTCATGAACCAAGATTGGGATTTGTCCATCCATATGACGGATAGATATGCTCTGGGCCCTCTCGGTGGAATGTCATCTAGTTAGCTTGCAAGCATGTCACTAGGTCACAAGGGATGACATATCACGGAACGAGTAAAGAGTACTTATCAGTAACGAGGTAGAACTAGGTATGGAGATACCGACGATCAAACCTCGGATAAGTATAGTATCGCGAGACAAAGGGAATTAGTTTCGTATGTAAATGGTTCAATCGATCGCGAAGTCATCGTTGAGTATGTGGGAGCCATTATGGATCTCCAGGTCCCGCTGATGGTTATTGATATGAGATGTGTCTCTATCATGTCTACATATTCACGAACCGTAGGGTGGCACACTTAAGGTTCGAAGTTATTTTAAGTAGATATGGAATGTGCGTTGGAGACCGAATGTTGTTCGGAGTCTCGGATTGGATTCGGGACATCACGAGGAGATCCGGAATGGTCCGGAAAATAAGATTCATATATAGGAGATCATTTTATGAGATAGGAAATGTTTTGGAGTGTTTGTATGAGGATTCTAGAAGGTTTCGGAATGTTCCAGAAGGTTCTGGAAGATATCTTGGAGTTTGCTTGAAAATCAAGATAGGGATCAAGAAGTCCTGGTGGGTCAAGATACGGATTCGTGGGGGAGGAGGACTCCTCCCCCCACCTCCAATCCGCCGGCCTAGGGAGGAGAGGAGTCCTACAAGGACTCCCCTCCCCATGGCGCCATCCCCTCTTTAAATAGAGGGGCAGGGGCGCCCCCTCCTCCCTTGCTCTCATAACGTCCAATCTTTGCCGCCTCTCTCCTCCACCATCTTCTGCACAGGCATAGGCGAAGCCCTGCAGAATTCTCTACTCCACCACCACCACCACGCCGTCGTGCTGCTGGGATTCCGTGGAGAAGATCTACTACCTCCGCTGCTCGCTGGAACGGGGAGAGGAAGGTCTGCTTCGACTCCGCACGTGTGACCGACTGTGGAAGCGCTGCCGAATCGTGGCGCCGGAAGGATCATCAACTTGACCAAGGGCGGAAGCGCTGCTGGAACGCGACGCCGGAAGGATCGTCTACTTGACCGAAGGCGGAAGCGCTGCTGGAACGCGACGCCGGAAGGATCGTCCACACGATCTTGAGATCGGCAAGTGATCGACTACATCAACCACGAGATCTAATCTCGTTAACGCTTTCGGATCTACGAGGGTTAGTTCCCATCTATCTCGTTGCTCATGTCTAATAGATTAGATCTTGGCTTTTATCTAGATTAGATCTAGGTTTTGTTCGTTCTTGCGGTAGAAATTTTTTGTTTTCCATGCTACGAACCCATCAGTGGTATCAGAGCCGTATCTATGCGTAGATCTGTTGCACGAGTAGAACACAATGTTTTTGTGGGCGTTAATGCTTTTGTTGTCGGTGTCTTAGCGTGTACTTTGCATCTTGCGGCATGGTGGGATGAAGCGGCTCGGGCTAACATTACATGTCATCGCACATGAGACTTGCTCCACGCTTGACGTGCAACTTGCTTTGCACAAGTGGCTTTGCGGGTGTCTGTCTCTCCCACCATAGTTAAGATTCAATTTACAATGAGCATCTTGACAACACTTGTATCAACGTTGTGGTCCTTGTTCGTAGGTAAGATCGGTCTTATGCGAAAGCCCCAAACCACGTAAAACTTGCAAAGAAAATTAGAGGCGTCTAACTTGTTTTTGCAGGGGTTCTGTGATGTGATATGGCCAACATGTGATTGTGATTGTATTTGATGTATGCAATGATCCTTGTTGTAATATGGCAACCGGAAGGAGCCTAATGGTTGTCTTTAATTCTGTTAAGACATGCGTGTCTATTCATCTTGTAATAGCTTCTTTCCAAGTAGTTGTAATAGTTGCTGGTGATGATGTACAACCATGAAGCGGTGCCACTGACCTTGACGCAATGATGGTGATGATGGAGATCATGTTCGTGCTTTGAGATGGAGATCAAAGGCGCAAGAAGAAAAGGCCATATCATATCACACTTATTATGAATTGCCTGTGATGTTAATCCTTTATGCATCTTGTATTGCTTAGATCGCGAAGGTAGCACTATAAGATGATCCCTCTCACTAAATATCAAGTAATAAAGTGTTCACCCTTAGTTGGCACCGTTGCTAAGACTCGTCGTTTCGAAGCATCTCGTGATGATCGGATGTGATAGATTCTACGTGTGCATACAACGGGTGCAAGCCAGATTTGCACATGCGGAAACTAAGGTTGTCTTGACGAGCCTAGCATGTACAGACATGGTCTCGGAACACGGAATACCGAAAGGTAGACATTAGTCATATAATTGATATGATGAACATGAAGATTGTTCGCCAATGAAACTACATCTTCTCTCGTGAAGATTGGACTTGGTGTAGTAGACTTGGTTCGTGTAATCACTAAGACAATGTGAGGGATGTTGTTTTGAGTGGGAGTTCACCTAGTTAGTTTAATAATTAAATTTGAACTCAATTTGTCATAAACTTAGTCTAAACTACTTGCAAATTGTTATAGATTATGGCGACCCCCTCCATCAATTTCAATGCGTTCCTAGAGAAAGAAAAGCTTAAAAATAATGGAAGCAATTTCACGGACTGGTTCCGTGGACTGAAGATCGTCCTCAGGGCTGGTCAGTTGACCTATGTGCTCGATGCACCGCTAGGTGACCCACCTGCAGATAATGCCACTGATGACGAAAAGAATGTTTTCGCCACTCGGAAGAATCATTACTCCACAGTTCAGTGTGCCATCCTGTACGGTTTAGAAGCGGAGCTCCAACAGCGTTTTGAGCACCACGACCCGTTCGAGATCATTAAGGAGCTCAGGCTAATTTTTGAGACTCGCGCGGCCATGGAGAGCTATGAGGCCTCCAAGAAATTCTTTAACTGTAAGATGGAAGAAGGAAGCTCCGTTAGCGAGCACGTGCTCACCATGTCTGGGTACGCTAAGAAGCTCCAAGAGTTGGGAATATCGATTCCTAATGAATTGGGGATTCACCGTCTCCTTCAATCACTGCCACCAAGTTACAAGAACTTTGTGATGAACTACAACATGCACTGCATGAACAAGACGTTGCCTGAACTGTCGTCCATGCTGAAAACTGCTGAAGTGGAGATCAAGAAGGAGCAACAAGTGTTGATGGTCAATAAGACCACCAATTTCAAGAAACGGGGCAAGCCTAAGAACAAGGGCAACTTCAAGAAGGACAGCAAGAAAGCTGCCGCACCTGCTAAGAAGCCCAAGGCTGGTCCTAAACCTGAAACTGAGTGCTTCTACTGCAAGGGAGCTGGTCACTGGAAGCATAACTGCCCCAAGTACCTGGCGGATCTGAAGAACGGCAACATCAAGAAGAAAGGTATATTTGATATATGTGTTATAGATGTGTATCTTACTAGTAATCGTAGTAGTGCTTGGGTATTTGATACTAGTTCGGTTGCTCATATTTGTAACTCGAAACAGGAGCTGCGGAATAAACGAAGACTGGCAAGAGACGAGGTGACGATGCGCGTTGGAAATGGCTCCAAGGTTGATGTGATCGCCGTCGGCATGCTCCCTCTACATCTACCTTCGGGATTAGTTTTAAATTTAAATAATTGTTATTTGGTGCCTGCGTTAAGCATGAACATTATATCTGGATCCTGTTTATTGCGAGACGGTTACTCTTTTAAGTCTGAGAATAAAGGTTGTTCGATTTATATGAGTAATATCTTTTATGGTAATGCACCTGAGATGAATGGTTTATTCTTACTAAATCTCGATAGTAGTGATACACATGTTCACAACATAGATGCTAAACGAATTAAACTAAATGATAATTCTACATACATGTGGCACTGTCGTCTTGGTCACATTGGAGTGAAGCGTATGAAGAAACTCCATTCAGATGGACTTCTTGAATCACTTGATTTTGAATCACTTGAAAGATGCGAAGCATGTCTAATGGGAAAAATGACTAAGACTCCATTCTCTGGTACAATGGAGCGAGCTACAGACTTATTGGAAATAATACATACCAATGTGTGCGGTCCAATGAGTGTAGCATCGCGCGGTGGATATCGTTATGTTCTCACTTTCACGGATGACTTGAGTAGATATGGGTATGTCTACTTCATGAAACATAAGTCCGAAACTTTCGAGAAGTTTAAGGAATTTCAAAGTGAAGTGGAGAATTATCGTAACAAGAAGATTAAATTTCTGCGTTCTGATCGCGGAGGTGAATATCTGAGTTACGAGTTTGGCATGCATTTAAAGAAATGTGGAATACTTTCATAGTTGACACCGCCGGGAACACCACAGCGTAATGGTGTGTCCGAACGTCGTAATCGAACTCTCTTAGATATGGTTCGGTCTATGATGTCTCTTACAGATTTACCGTTATCATTTTGGGGCTATGCATTAGAGACAGCCACATTCACTTTAAATAGGGCACCATCTAAATCCGTTGAAACGACACCGTACGAATTGTGGTTTGTTAAGAAACCTAAGTTGTCGTTCCTTAAAGTTTGGGGTTGCGAAGCTTACGTAAAGAAGTTACAACCTGAAAAGCTAGAACCCAAAGCGGAGAAATGCGTCTTCATAGGATACCCTAAAGAAACGATTGGGTATACCTTCTATCATAGATCCGAAGGCAAAGTTTTTGTTGCAAAGAATGGATCCTTTCTTGAGAAGGAGTTTCTCTCGAAAGAAGTGACTGGAAGGAAAGTAGAACTCGATGAGGTTATTGAAGCTTCTCTCGGATTTGAGAGTAGCGTAGCACCGGAAGATGTTTTGGTGCCGCCTGCACCAATTGAAGAGGAAGCTAATGATAATGATCATGAAACTTCGAACGAAGTTACTACTGAACCTCACAGGTCAACGAGGATTCGTACCACTCCTGATTGGTATGACTCTGCCTTGAACGTCATGTTGGTAGACAACGCTGATGACCCTGCGACGTATGAAGAAGCTATGGTGAGCCCAGATTCCAACAAATGGCTAGAAGCCATGAAATCCGAAATGGGATCCATGTACGAAAACCAAGTGTGGACTTTGGTGGACTTACCGGATGGCCGTAAGGCTGTCGAGAACAAATGGATTTTCAAGAGAAAAACAGATGCTGATGGTAATGTTACCGTCTATAAAGCTCGACTTGTCGCGAAAGGGTTCCGACAAATTCAAGGAGTTGACTATGATGAGACATTCTCACCAGTAGCGAAGCTAAAATCTGTGAGGATTTTGTTAGCAATTGCTGCACATTTCGATTATGAGATTTGGCAGATGGATGTCAAAACAGCGTTCCTTAATGGTGACATTGAGGAAGAGTTGTATATGGTACAACCCAAAGGTTTTGTCGATCCTAAAGATGCTGACAAGGTATGCAAACTTCAGCGCTCCATTTATGGACTGAAGCAAGCATCCCGTAGTTGGAATCAACGTTTTGATAAGGTAATCAAAAACTTTGGATTTATACAAACTTATGGAGAAGCTTGTATTTACAAGAAAGTGAGTGGGAGCTCTGTAGCATTCCTAGTACTGTATGTAGATGACATATTGTTGATTGGGAATGATATAGAACTTCTTAATAGCGTCAAAACCTATTTGAATAATAGTTTTTCAATGAAGGATCTTGGCGAAGCGGCATACATTCTAGGCATCAAGATTTATAGAGATAGATCAAGACGCCTAATAGGGCTTTCACAAAGTACATACTTGGACAAAGTTCTAAAGAAGTTTAGAATGGAATATAGCAAGAAAGGGTTCGTGCCCATGTTGTCAGGTAAGACCTTGAGTAAAACTCAAAGTCCAGCTACGGCAGAAGATAGAGAGAAAATGAATAAAATTCCCTATGCCTCGGCCATAGGTTCTATCATGTATGCCATGCTGTGTACAAGACCGGATATAGCACATGCTGTTAGTTTGACTAGCAGATATCAAAGTGATCCTAGAGTGGAACACTGGACAACGGTCAAGAATATCCTAAAGTACCTAAATAGGATTAAGGATATGGTTATTTCTTATGGAGGTGATGAACAGCTTGTTGTAAACGGTTACACCGATGCTAGTTGGAACACCGATCCGGATGACTCAAAGTCACAGTCGGGTTACGTATTTATTTTGAATGGTGTTGTAGTGAGCTGGAGGAGTGCGAAGCAAAGCGTTGTGGCGAAATCTTCAATTGAATCGGAATACATAGCCGCTTCGGAGGCTGCACAAGAAGCTGTTTGGATGAAGGAATTCATTACTGAACTCGGCGTGGTTCCCAGTGCGTTGGACCCGATGGCCATCTGCTGTGACAACACAGGTGCCATAGCTAATGCGCAGGAGCCAAGGTCACATAGCAAGCTGAAGCACATCAAGCTACGTTTCCACGCTATTCGCGAGTATGTCCGAGATGGTGACATAAAGATTTGCAAAGTACACACTGATCTGAATGTGGCAGATCCGTTGACTAAACCTCTCCCTAGGGCAAAGCATGACCAACACCAAAACGCCATGGGTGTTCGGTATATTACCATGTAATCTAGATTATTGACTCTAGTGCAAGTGGGAGACTGTTGGAGATATGCCCAAGAGGCAATAATAAAAGTGATTATTATTATATCTTTGTGTTTATGATGAATGTTTACATCCCATGCTATAATTGTATTATTAGGAAACACTGATACATGTGTGTTTTGTAAACATATAAGAGTCCCTAGTAAGCCTCTTGTTGAACTAGCTTGTTGATTAATTGATGATCATGGTTTCCTGATCATGGACATTAGGATGTGATTAATAACAAGGTCATATCATTAGGAGAATGATGTGATGGACACACACACCCATAGTAAGCGTAGCATAAGATCAAGTCATTAAGTTCGTATTGCTGTAAGCTTTCAAACACATAGTAACCTATTCCTTCGACCATGAGGTTATGTTAATCACCATCACTGGATGGATACTTTGATGACATCAAACGCCGCTTCGTAACTGGGTGGTTATAAAAGTGTCATTGGGTATTCTGAAAGTATGTATTGAAGCTCATGAACCAAGATTGGGATTTGTCCATCCATATGACGGATAGATATGCTCTGGGCCCTCTCGGTGGAATGTCATCTAGTTAGCTTGCAAGCATGTGACTAGGTCACAAGGGATGACATATCATGGAACGAGTAAAGAGTACTTATCAATAACGAGGTAGAACTAGGTATGGAGATACCGACGATCAAACCTCGGATAAGTATAGTATCGCGAGACAAAGGGAATTAGTTTCGTATGTAAATAGTTCAATCGATCGCGAAGTCATCGTTGAGTATGTGGGAGCCATTATGGATCTCCAGGTCCCGCTGATGGTTATTGATATGAGATGTGTCTCTATCATGTCTACATATTCACGAACCGTAGGGTGACACACTTAAGGTTCGAAGTTATTTTAAGTAGATATGGAATGTGCGTTGGAGACCGAATGTTGTTCGGAGTCTCGGATTGGATTCGGGACATCACGAGGAGATCCGGAATGGTCCGGAGAATAAGATTCATATATAGGAGATCATTTTATGAGATAGGAAATGTTTCGGAGTGTTTGTATGAGGATTCTAGAAGGTTTCGGAATGTTCCGGAAGGTTCTGGAAGATATCTTGGAGTTTGCTTGAAAATCAAGATAGGGATCAAGAAGTCCTGGTGGGTCAAGATACGGATTCGTGGGGGAGGAGGACTCCTCCCCCCACCTCCAATCCGCCGGCCTAGGGAGGAGAGGAGTCCTACAAGGACTCCCCTCCCCATGGCGCCATCCCCTCTTTAAATAGAGGGGCAGGGGGCGCCCCCTCCTCCCTTGCTCTCATAACGTCCAATCTCTGCCGCCTCTCTCCTCCACCATCTTCTGCACAGGCATAGGCGAAGCCCTGTAGAATTCTCTACTCCACCACCACCACCACGTCGTCGTGCTACTGGGATTCCGTGGAGAAGATCTACTACCTCCGCTGCTCGCTGGAACGGGGAGAGGAAGGTCTGCTTCGACTCCGCACGTGTGACCGACTGCGGAAGCGCTGCCGAATCGTGGTGCCGGAAGGATCGTCAACTTGACCAAGGGTGGAAGCGCTGCTGGAACGCGACGCTGGAAGGATCGTCTACTTGACCGAAGGCGGAAGCGCTGCTGGAACGCGACGCTGGAAGGATCGTCCACACGATCTTGAGATCGGCAAGTGATCGACTACATCAACCACGAGATCTAATCTCGTTAACGCTTTCGGATCTACGAGGGTTAGTTCCCATCTATCTCGTTGCTCATGTCTAATAGATTAGATCTTGGCTTTTATCTAGATTAGATCTAGGTTTTGTTCGTTCTTGCGGTAGAAATTTTTTGTTTTCCATGCTACGAACCCATCATAAAGTGAGCTACCTGGGACAGTCTATCAACGATGACCCAGATTGAGTCATTTCCCCTACTAGAAGTAGGCAAACCGGTGATAAAGTCCATTCCGACAGAATCCCATTTCCATTCCAGAATCTGCAATGGTTGCAATAGTCCTGCGGGTCTCTGATGCTCTGCTTTGACTCTTTGACAGATGTCGCACTTGGTGATGTAGCTTCCGATTTCTCTCTTCACCTTGTGCCACCAAAATTGCTCTTTCAAATCTTGATACATCTTTGTCCCTCCGGGGTGGTAAATAAAGAGTATCATGAGCTTCCTGCATGATAACTTGCTTCAGCTCCGAATCTGCTGGCACACAGATACGTCCTTTGTACCACAGAACTCCTTCTTCATCTTCGGTGAATCCAGGTACCTTTCCTATACCAATACGACGTTTGCTTCTGTCGATACTTTCATTTCCCTTCTGAGCTTCCTTGATTTGGCTGATCAAAATGGGTTGAATTTCAATACTAGCTAAAAATCCTCTGCTAACTAGCTCAGTTCTAAACTGCTCCAACTCCTCATACAAACTTGGTTTCTTCTCCTTGATCACGGTGTTTAGCCTACATGGCAATCTGCTAAGAGCATCCGCTGCCACATTGGCTTTGCCGCGGTGATAGTGAATGTCAAGGTCATAATCCTTGATTAACTCTATCCATCTCCTTTGCCTCATATTCAGCTCCTTCCGAGTGAAAATATACTTCCAGCTCTTATGATCCGAATAAATCTCATAGCGGTTACCCATAAGGTAATGACGCCATGTCTTCAATGCCAAAACTACGGCTGCTAACTCAAGATCATGGGTCGGATAGTTCTGCTCATCCTGCTTCAGTTTTCGAGACAGATAAGCGATGACTTTGCCTTCTTGCATCAATACACATCCGAGACCAATCTTGGATGCATCACAATATACATCAAACGGCTTCTTGATATTTGGCATGATCAATATTAGGGCTGAAATCAATCTCTTCTTCAGTTCTTGGAAACTGGCTTCACATTTGTCGGTCCATTCAAACTTCTTGTCCTTCTTCAACAATTGGGTCATGGGTCTGGCGATGCTCAAGAATCCTTCTATGAACTTGCGGTAATATCCCGCTAATCCGAGAAATGCACGGATTTGGGTTTGAGTTGTTGGGGCTTCCCATGCTTCGACATCTCTGATCTTGGTGGGATCAACAGAGACTCCTCTGGCAGACACAATATGTCCTAAGAATCCTACTTCTTTCAGCCAAAACTCACATTTGCTGAACTTGGCATATAACCGATGCTCTCTCAGGGTTTCTAGGATGATTCTCAGATGTTGCTCATGCTCTTCTTCTGACTTGGAGTAGATAAGGATATCGTCGATAAACACAACGACAAACTTATCTAGGAAATTCATAAAGATCTTATTCATGAGATTCATGAAATAAGCAGGGGCATTGGTTAATCCAAAAGACATGAACGTATACTCGTATAAACCATAACGAGTAGTAAAGGCGGTCTTCAGAATATCCGTTGCACGAATCTTAAGTTGGTGATAACCAGTCCTAAGATCAATCTTTGAGAACACTTGCGCACCAATCAACTGATCAAATAGATCCTCTATCTTTGGCAAGGGGTACTTGTTTTTGATGGTGACATCATTCATCTTTCTGTAATTTGTGCACAAATGGTTGCCTCCATCTTTCTTGTTGACGAATAACACTGGTGATCTCCATGGCGATGCGCTTGGTTGAATCAAGCATGTTGCTAACATAGCATCCAACTGCTTCTTCAATTCTACTAACTCTGAGGGGTTCATGCTATAGGGTCTCTAGGCTATGGGTCCGGTTCCGGGGATTAGTTCGATAATGAACTCAATATCCCTATCCGGGGGCATGCATGGCAATTCATCTGGGAATACGCTAGGGTATTCACAGACTACTCTGACTTGGTCTATGGTGGGTAGGGCTAGACTCTTGTTGCACTTTAATTGACGGGGTAAGGTTTCAGATACATGCTCTACTGTTACTCCAGAGCTACTGCTCATGGTGATGGCTTTCTTAGCACAGTCTATCAGTCCTTTATGCTTTGACATCCAATCCATACCTAGTACTACTTCCAATCCTTTGGTTCCAAGTACTATTAAATTAGCATAAAAATCTATCCCATGTATTCTGATAGGCACAGCCTTGCAAATTTTTCTAGCTTTTGTAGTTGAACCGGGAATTTGAACTATCATGACATGCTTCAAGTTGGTTGGGTGAATCTTACTAGTGCATGCAATTCTTCGGTGACAAATGAGTGCGATGCTCCAGAATCAAACAACACTCTTGCTAAAACTGAGTTGACAGAAAACATACCCAGCACTACATCCGACGCTTCTTGGGCTTCTTCGGCATTCATGTGGAAGAGACGGCCATTGCGGTTGTGAGGGTTCCCTGGGGCGAATCTTCTTCCTGGTTGAACACGACACTGCTGTTGAGCTGGGGAATTCACATTGGCAATGGTGGCAGTCTTGTTGGGACACTCATTAGAATAGTGACCCTTCACTCCACACACGAAACAAGTGATCTGAGACTTGTCTTTCGCTGCCACAGGAACAACACTGCTTCTAGTTATAGGTGCGGTGTTGTTGTTGTTGTTTCTCTTGGGAGGTGCACGGTTGAAATTGCTGGTGTTGACGGGGTTGTTGTTGTTTCCTCCGGACTTCACATTGCCTCCGCTACGGTTGGTGTAGCTTGGGCGAGACATTGGGGGTCGGTTGTTTCTTGGTGCATACCCTGCAGACGGGTTGGGACGGTACTTCTGGTGACTGTTGGATCCAGCTTGGTGCATCATACGATGTTTGCGGTTGTCGTTTGCCTGGTTAATCTTCCCTTCCATCTGAATGGTAGAGTCGACTAGCTCTTCGAGATCCTCGAAGCGGATGTGGACGAGGACAGTCTGCATCTTATCATGCAGTCCGTTCAGGAATCTCTCCTTCTTCTTGGCCTCCATGTTGATATCATCAGGCGCGTACCTGGCAAGTGACAGGAATTTGTCACGGTACTCCACTATAGTCATTCTGCTTTGCTTTAATTCTCTGAATTCATCCCTCATTCGGGTGAGTAGGCCCTACGGCACGTGGGTGTGGCTGAACTTGATTTTGAAGGCTTCCCATGTCATCACTTGACCATGGTTCCTCAGGTGGATGCTATTCCACTAGGCTCTTGCGTCTCCTGCCAAGTAGTGGGTGGCAAAGAGAACTTTCTCGTTGTCATCAACTCAGGCTACTTCCAAATTGTTCTCCATTGTCTGCAACCAGTCATCAGCATCTAATGGCTTCTTTAAGGTGCTAAATATTGGGGGATTGGTATTCTGGAAGTTTTTCAGCTTGGATCCTTGATGATCCTGATTTCCATGCCCTTGGTTGTTTTGGGCCATCTGGACTATCTACTGCAGTGTTGCTAAGTTGGCCTGGCGCTCTGCCCTGCTTTCTTCACGGTCTGCAACTAACATTTGCATAATCTGCAGCATTGGGTCCTGCGATGAGCTCCTCCCTCTGGGGTTTCCACGAGTCATCTGAAGATTGAGATAGATAAAGGGGTAAGAGGGAAAGTTCTAAGGTTCATGGTTTTGGTTTCAAAGCTAAAACTTTGAGTTTGACTCAGGTTTTGCAACTAACTTCTTTTCATTCATTCAAACAAGCACACGATACAAACACACACCACACATCAAAGGAAAACAGATGGTTTTAAGAACCATTCTGCAAGCTACGATACATTGGGACCGATACATCTCATGCTACGATAGTGATCTAGTGCATCTACTCATCGTCGATGAAGTCGGAGTCGTCATCATCGGTGTGGAAGTCCACGGCATCCTCCTCTAGAAAGTCATCATCATTGCTGAGGTAAGAGTACATATCTCCCTAGATGTCTTCACCTTCCTCTTCTTCCTCCTTTGCTGCAAGTTGAGCTTCTTGCTCCTTGATGGTCTTCTCGAGGTCGGCCACCTTCTTGCGAAGATGGTCGATGGTGCGATCCTTCTTTTCGCGCTGGTGGCAAAGAGACTGACGTACCTTGACAAGAAGTGAGAAAGTATGGGCCTTCTAGGCGGCAATGGCAAGGTTGTGGTTGGCAAACTCCCTAGCATTGTCCAATTCCTTCTAGCGGTCGTATAGCAGGAAGTCAAGGTTCTCCACTTGACACTTCAACTCTGGGTGACTTGGCATCTCCATTGGCATTCCCATGAAGTCACACCTTGCATAGTGAACAAAGCGGGTTCCTTGGATCTGGTTGACACTCAGGGCACACAGACGTGCGAGAGCTTCATGCATTGTCCTGGCTAATCCATCTAGCCAGTTGTTCTCTCTTACGGAGAACTGGATTCTCCAGGATGTTGGTGCTTCTATAATTCCTCGAAGATCAGCGGTGACTAGCCATTGTAAATCTCCTCCTAGGGGTCCAGGAAGTTGAGCTCCAAGAAACTCCGGATGTGGGCGTCCCAAAAGCTCAAACAGTGAATCTAGATCCCTCTCGAAGATCAGCTGGCTTCCGTTGCCCAACTGGTAGAACTTGCTGAACTGAGTCTCCATCTACAAGAATTAAGGACTAGGAAGTTAGTGAAGTGATCAAGTGCGTCAAATTTTATGTAGTAATGTAAGAATTGGAGGAACATGAATTTTTGAGAAAGAATGAATTTCCAAGGGTAAGAGAGGAAATAGTTTTCATAAATACTCACTTTGGTTTTGAAAATAAGTTTTTGTTCGGACGTCCATTCTAACTAGGGTCTCCTATAGTCAGGATGGCTCTAATACCAACTTTTCAACACCCGGATTTTTAATCCCAGATGCCTGTTATGTCATACATCGCAATCCCAGGATTACCATTTTTGCGAGACATAACAGATTGGATATCAAAGTACCTCATCCATTACAAACCATAATAAGGTCTTACACGAATAAAGGATCTCATGATCCACTCTTAATACAACAAGCAGCGGAATAAATAATAGGCGTAGCGGTGGGGTCCATCTTCAGTAGCACAGGCAATGCTGACGATGGAAGATAGCCCTAGTTATCATAGCCGTCCTGCTGTCCTTCATCTTGGTAGTCTCCTTCATAGTCTGGACATAGGAATAGCTGGGGACAAAAGCCATGAGTACTCTTTAAGCACTCACAAACTATCACTAACAAGTAAGGTAGTGCTATTGGGAAATGCTAACTCTATGTTTATTTGTAAAGTTAAGTTTGAAACCTAAGCTGAGTTCAGAAACAAACAAAGATAAAAATAAAGTTCTAGAATCACTTAAGTTGGGAAGCTAGTGTCATAGTCACAACTCTTTTGTGGTCAAGTCAAGATTCATCATTCATTTCATAAGTCATTTTGAAAAACATCTGACAACGGAATAGTATGGCCACTCCAACTGTCCATAACCACGGACGCGGCTATTCGAATAGTTTGATACTCTGCAGAGGTGGTACACTTTCACCACAAGATTCGATACATCTGCCAGGGATAACCCTGAATCATCATACTTAGTATGTAGATAATCAAACATAACATTTCCTTTACACACCCTAGTATAAGAACCTCTCCTATGAGTATGGCCTCCTAACCATGACCATCTGTCATCTTGGGCACTGCATAGGTGGACAACATTGAGAGGTAGCCTCAGCTCAAACCTCTCCCGCGAGGGAACTAATACTAATGCATATAAATTTCCAGCTAAGCCTTACCCAATTCAGGTATTGTGGTTGTACGGTAAATTGGAACGGTATCGCATCCGAACCCAACCATCAGTTTTGTAAAAATGGTTAAGGCTCATGCCTCAACATTTTCATCATCATAAACCATTTGTGTTTCTCAACACATGTCAAAACATCTCAATAGAATTACTCATCATTCCAAGGTTTTCACAATTCATTTTCACCAAGTGTTCCCATCTAAAGTGACTCAAGTTCTAGTTTAGCTCTAAACTACTAAGTTAAGAGTGTTCACTAAGGTGGGATGCTAATCTCAATCTCATGCCATAGAATGGCATCTAAGGTTATCTAGATAGGTCAAGTTTTATACTTTTTATGCTACCTTTAAACAAGTAAAGGACTTTAATAAAGTAAAGAAAGTAACAGATTGGAAATACAACTTGGGGTAGGTAATAGTCAAAGTGGTATAACCAAAGCATGCCTAATGCATCTTGCTTAGTTTATCTAGTTTAAGTCTAGCTTGCTAACAATAGCTTGCCTTGGTTGGTGCAGTGGTTGAAGTTTTCTTCCTCCTCCTCTTGATAGAACTCCTCCTCGAAAGTTTGGTCGGTACTATCGTCTATAAATACATACGGGATACATAATCACCAAACAATACTTAACTAGTCTACTTAGCACACTAAGGCACACATTTGATGATCTATTATCATCACAAGCATCACAAGGTTTAATTAACTAGCTTCCTTCTTTTTATTTAAGAAAAGTAATTTCTACTCATTGAAATTAACTAAGATTTAATATTCTCCAATTAAAATATGGGATCATGTGGACACATGTCATCACCACATATTCTAACATATGGGAATGTGATTTAAGGTAAGGGTTGGATCGCATTTTAATAAGTTTAAGTTTAATATTTAATGATTTAAAGTGACTAGAAATGCCTCTATAGCATATTTTGGTACTAGTCCAAAGTCATTGCATGTAAACCTTAATATTATTACATATTCAGATAGGTATGGTTGATTTTTGAGAGTTGGAATCAACTCAAAAGCTATTATGGTTGATTTTAGAAAATGTTTGAATGTGCAAATGCTTCTATCTTGTTATTTTTACTAGGAGAGATCTCTAACTCTAAATAATTTAAATCCAACAGGCCTGGATAGATAATTTCAATATCTTTCCAACAAAATTGGAATTACTCAATTTGGTTCAGTAAATCTTCCTGAATTGATTGTTAAACTAAGGGACGGAATTGGTTCTAAATTGAAATAGAAAAATCTATATTTGATTTACTGGGTCAGCGCGGGAAAGTAATTGGGCCGGCCCAGTGACGCTCAGCGGCGCAGAGGGCGGCTGACAGGTTGGTCCCGCTTGTCAGCGAAACAAAAAACCCGAAACGGTATGGGATGATCTGGGCGCTACGATTAGAATAGAGATCAACGGCTCACAGTCGTCGTCGACGACGGACTCGTCGCCGGCGAGACCGAACCCTAAACGGACGGTGGGGGTCCACTAGGGACGTACCAGGGCTCCAGCTAGTGCGGCAAGGTGGGCGATCGAACTGGACGTTGATGGCGGGCTCAGGCGAGATCGACGGCAGTGTCTCCTCCTCTAATGCGGTTGCCTCCGGTGAAATTCCGGCAGCCTGCTGCTCGAGCTGCTCCGGCGAGAGGTGGGGAAGGACTGGGGGTTAGAGGGGAGTCGAATGGTGTGGTGATTTAGGCTAGGGAAGGCCTCCTTATATAGGCTCGAGGAGGGGACCGAGGGGGCTACGGCGAGCTCGTCGGTGACGATGATACAGAGGGCTATCAGCATGGGTGGCATAGGCGGACGGTGGCTTGCCTCCTGGCGGTCCTCTATGGCTTTATGGCAAGGCTAGGGGCAGTGGCATTTTGTCGGGAGCATCGCGCGCTTTGGGAGATAGAGGCGGTGCTCGACGGCGATCACGGCGACTGTGGGTCACGCGGCGATGCACGACCGTGTCTAGTGGGTTGCTGGGTCGAGGCGGAGCGGCGTGCGCGGTATGGGGTCAAGGCGCGCGTGTTGGCGGCAATCACGCTCTATCGCGCTTTGGCTTGCTCGTAGAGAGAAAGGGTGGCGCTGTTGGGGAGTGGTCCAGGGGCTGAGGTTGATCGAGGGGTGGACAGGGGAGTGCGGTAGGGTTGGGCGGAGCTAGTTGTGGTGCTGGAATGGCGCGGCGTGGTTTGTGGAGCTTTGCCCACGTTCGGCCGGCGGTGACCAAAAATGGGCGGCGCACCACTGCTGCTCCAAGCTAAGGGGTAGGTCTTTGATGCCTTGGTTGGGTCTGGGAGAGACAAGGGACTTGAATTGGGTTCAAATGGCTTGACCAAATTTGATCAAAAACAGTATAAGTTAGGCCATTTTAATTCTGCTTGCCAGGTGTTCGACACAATAGCCGCATGAACAAAATATTTGAATTTTGAGCTGATTTTCGGTAGAGTGATGTATCTTATGCTTAAGCTTCTAGGTGTGCTTGGGTTTTTGAAATGGAGTTCATTTGAGTGGTTTTTCAATAAGTGTGATCGATACATATGAACTACATTCAATTTTCAATTGTCATTTAAATTTAGTGTTTGAAAGTTTTTGGGATGAAAAAAAGTGGGCCTTGGTACTTCACTACTTGTACTAGCAAGGGGTGCAAACAACCATAATTTTTTCTGTTAAGATTTGAGTTCTAGGAATAGCCAAAGTAGGCTAGTTAGTTTAAATGGCACAAATGACCATTTGCTTATTTTATTCTTTTTGATTTCTTTTTCTTTGGGATTTGTTTGGGAATTATCTAGATGATGTTTAATTCACCTTAGAATCATTTTAGAACCAATGGATCACTCAAACATGGCAATTGAAAACAACTCCTAATTTAAATGCACACACTTATGAATGCTTAATCATTTTAAATGGAAAATTTTTTGTTAACCCTAAATTGGGTAGATTTGATCTTGATTAACCTTGGATTAAGTTTTGGGATCTTACATTTATAGTCGATAGTACCGAACAAGTCTACGAAGAGGAGGAATTCTACCCCGAGGAAGAAGAGGAGAATTTCAACCACTTCACCAACCAAGGCAAGCCATCATTAACAATGCAAGCTAACACTTGCAAGCTTGATAACCAAAGAAAATACCTTAAGCATGCTTTGGTTATACCCTTTGGAGTTATACCCATCCCAAGTTTTACTTACAAGTCTTACCTCTTACTTTACTAAAGTTCTTTACCTTTGTTTAAAGATAGCATAAAGAGTATAAAACTTGGCCTATACTAGATGTCATTCTATGGCATGAGATTGAGATTAGCATTCCACCTTAGTGAACACTCTTAACTTAATAGTTAGAGCTAAACCAAAAACTTGATCACTTTAGATGGGAATACTTGGTGAAAATGATTATGAAAACCTTGGAATGATGAGTCATTCTATTGAGATGTTTTGACATGTGTTGAGAAACACCAATGGTTTATGATGATGAAAATGTTGAGGCATGAGCCTTAGCCCTTTATAAAAACGGATGGTTGGGTTCGGATGCGATACCATTCCAATTTTACCGTACAACCACAATACCTGAATTGGGTAAGGCTTAGCCGAAAGTTTATATGCATTAGTATGAGTTCCCTCGCGGGAGAGGTTTGAGCTAAGGCTACCTCTCAATGTTGTCCACCTATGTAGTGCACAGGATGGCTGGTTGCCATGGCTAGGAGGCCAAGCTCATAGGAGAGGTGCTTGTACTAGGGTGTGTAATTGAAAGGTTATGATTGATTATCCGCATACGAAGTATGATGATTCAGGGTTATCCCTGATGGATGTATCAAATGTTGTGGTGAAAGTGTACCACCTCTGCAGAGTGTCAAACTATACGAATAGCCGTGTCCACGGGTGTGGACAGTTGGAGTGGTCATACTGTTCCGTTGTCGGAGGTTTTCAAAATGACTTATGAAATGAATTGTGACATGACTTGACCACAACAGGGTTGTGACTATGACAACTAAGTTCCCACTTAGGTGATTTAGGACTTTATTTTATCTTTATTTGTTTCTGAACTCAGCTTAGGTTTCAAACTTAACTTTGCAAATAAACTTAGAACTTAGCATTCCTACTAGAACTAACTTACTTGTTAGTGATAGTTTGCGAGTACTTAAAGAGTACGCATGGCTTTGTCCCTGGCTATTCCCGTGGCCAGACTATGAAGAGGACTATCCGGAAAAAGGACAGCAGGACAACTATGACAACTAGGACTATCTCCCATTGTCAGCATTACCTGTGACACTGAAGATGGAGCCCACCGCTACGGTATTTATTTCGCTACTTGTGTGTATTAAGACTGGATCATGAGATCCTTTATTTGTGTAAGACATTATTATGGTTTGTAATGGATGATGTACTGTGATATCCAATCTGTTATGTCTCGCAAAAATAGTAATCCCGGGATTGCGATGTATGGCATAACAGGCATCTGGGATTAAAAATCCGGGTGTTGACAAGTTGGTATCAGAGCCATCCTGACCATAGGAGACCCTAGTTAGAATGGACGTCCGAACAAAAACTTAGTTTCAAAACCAAAGTGAGTATTTATGAAAACCTATTTCCCCTCTTACCCTTGGGATTCTTTCAAAAAAAAGCATGTTCCTCAAAAATTCTTACATCACTACATAAAATTTGACACACTTGATCACTTCACTAACTTACTCATCCTAAATTCTTATAGATGGTGGTTCAGTACTGCAAGTTCTACCAGTTGGGCAACGGAGGCCAACTGATCTTCGAGAGGGATCTTGATGCACTGTCTGAGTACCTTGAGCGTCCGCATCCGGAATTCTTCGGAGCTCAACTCAATGACCACCTAGGAGGAGATTTACAATGGCTGATAGTTGCTGATCTTCGAGGCAAGATGGAAGCACCACTTTCGGAGGCCCACACTTTCTCACTGCTCGTCAAGGATCGCCAATCACTTTGTCGTCAACGCGCAAAGAAGGATCGCACCATCGCCCGTCTTTGCAATAAGGTGGCAGACCTTGAGAAGACCCTCAAGGAGCAAGAAGCTCAGCTTGCAGCCAAAGAAGAAGAAGAGAAAGAAGGTGAAGACATCTAGGGAGATATTCACTCGTACCTCAGCAATGATGATGATTACATGGAGGATGATGCCATGGACTTCTACACAGATGATGATGACTTCGACTTCATCGATGATGAGTAGATGCACTAGAGCACTATCGTAGGAGTGAGATGTATCGGTCCTATTGTATCTTAGCTCACAGAATGGTTCTTAAAACCATCTGTTTTCCTTTTGTTGTGGTGTGTGTGTGTGTGTTTGTATCGTGTGCTTTGCTTGAATGAATGAATGAATGAGAAGTTGTTAGTTTGCCAAACCTGAGTCAAACTCAAAGTTTTAGCTTTTGAAAACAAAATCATGAACCTTAGAACTTTCCCTCTTACCCCGTTATTTATCTCAATCTTCAGATGACTCGTGGAAACCCCGGAGGAAGAAGCTCATCGCAGGACTCGATGTTGCAGATTCTGTAGATGCTAGTTTCGGACCGCAAAGCTGGTAGGGCAGAGTGCCAAGCAAATCTAGCCACCCTGCAACAGATTGCCCAGATGGCCCACAACAATCAAGGCCATGGAAATCAGGATCATCATGGATCCAAACTTAAGAACTTTCAGAATACCAAGCCCCCTATCTTTAGCAAGTCTGAAGACCCACTGGATGCTGATGATTGGTTACAGACCATGGAGAATAACCTAGAAGTAGCAGGAGTGGACGCACATGAGCAAGTTCTGTTGGCCACCCACTATTTGGCAGGAGATGCAAGAGCATGGTGGAACAGCACCTGTAACATGAACCACGGTCAATTGATGACGTGGGAAGCTTTCAAGACCAAGTTTAGCCACACCCATGTGCCCCAAGGTTTAGTCACCAGAATGAGAGATGAATTCAGAGTACTAAAGTAGGGCAGGATGACTGTAGTAGAGTACCATGACAGATTTCTATCTCTCGCTAGGTATGCACCGGATGAGATCAATACTAAAGCCAAGAATAAGGAGAGATTCCTAAATGGATTGCATGATGAGATGCAAACAGTGTTAATCAACATCCTTTTTGAAGATCTCGAAGAGCTAGTCAACTCTTACATCCAGATGGAAGGAAAGATCAACCAAGCCAACGACAATCACAAGCGTAGAATGATGCACCAGAGTGGATCCAACAGTCACCCAAAGTATTGCCCCAATCCGTCTGCAGGATATGCCCCGCGGAACAATAGACCCCCAATGTCTCGCCCAAGCTACCCCAACCGTAGCGGAGGAAATGTGAAAACCGGAGGGAACCACAACAACAACCCTGGTAACTCCAACAACTTCAACCATGCACCACCTAAGTCCAACAATAGCAACACCAACAATACTTCCTCAAGGACTAGAAGCAATGCCATGCCTGTTGCAACCAAAGACAAGTCTCAGATCACTTGCTTTGAATGTGCAGTGAAGGGTCACTACTCCAATGAGTGCCCCAACAAGATTGCTGCCACTGCCAATGTGAATGCCCCAGCTCAGCAGCATCGCCGTGTTCAGCCCGGAAGGAGATTCGCCCCAGGGAACCCTCACAACCGCAACAGCCGTCTTTTCCACATGAACGCCGAAGAAGCCCAAGAAGCGCCAGATGTCGTACTGGGTATGTTTTCTGTTAACTCAGTATTAGCAAGAGTGTTGTTTTATTCTGGAGCATCGCACTCGTTTGTTACAGAAGAATTTGCCTGCACTAGTAAGATTCACCCAACCAACTTGAAGCATGTTATGATAGTTCAAATACCTAGTTCAACCACCAAAGCTAGAAAATTTTGCAAGGTTGTGCCTATCAGAATTCATGGGATAGATTTTCATGCCAATCTAATAGTACTTGGAACCAAAGGTTTGGAAGTAGTACTAGGAATGGATTGGATGTCGAAACATAAAGGATTGATCGACTGTGCCAAGAAAGCCATCACCATGGCCAGTAGCTTTGGAGTAACAGTAGAGCATATATCTGAAACCTTGCCCCGTCAATTCAAATGCAGCAAGAGTCTAGCCCTACCCACCATAGACCAAGTCAGAGTAGTCTGTGAATACCCCGACGTATTCCCAGATGAATTGCCCGATATGCCCCTGGATCGGGATATTGAGTTCATTATTGAACTAATTCCTGGAACTAGACCCATAGCTCAGAGACCTTATAGCATGAACCCATCTGAATTAGTGGAGTTGAAGAAACAACTTGATGCTATGCTGGAGAAAGGCTTGATTGAACCAAGCGCATCGCCATGGAGATCGCCTGTTTTGTCTGTCGACAAGAAGGATGGAGGTAACCATTTGTGCACAAATTACCGGAAGCTGAATGATGTCACCATCAAGAACAAGTACCCATTACCAAAGATAGAGGATCTATTTGATCAGTTCACTGGTGCCAGAGTGTTCTCTAAGATTGATCTTAGGACTGGTTATCACCAACTCAAGATTCGTGCAACGGATATACCAAAGACCGCCTTTACCACCAGATATGGATTGTATGAGTATACGGTCATGTCTTTTGGATTAACCAATGCCCCTGCTTATTTCATGAATCTCATGTATAAGATCTTTATGAACTTTTTGGATAAGTTTGTCATGGTTTATCGACGATATTCTTATCTACTCCAAGTCAGAAAAAGACCATGAGCAACATCTGAGAATCATCCTTGAAACCCTTAGAGAGCTCAGTTGTATGCCAAGTTCAGCAGATGTCAGTTTTGGCTGAAACAAGTAGGATTCCT
This sequence comes from Avena eriantha, assembly GCA_910589775.1. Taxonomy (NCBI): domain Eukaryota; kingdom Viridiplantae; phylum Streptophyta; class Magnoliopsida; order Poales; family Poaceae; genus Avena; species Avena eriantha. Next base: position 155,840,036 of record OU342746.1, on the reverse strand, counting down.
CTTACATATTGTGTCGGCTGGAGGAGTCGTTGTTGATCCTGCCAAGATCAAAGATGTCGAAGAATGGGAAGCCCCCACCACTCAAACCCAAGTCCGTGCATTTCTCAGATTAGCGGGATATTACTGCAAGTTCATAGAAGCATTTTCCAGCATCGCCAGACCCATGACCCAATTGTTGAAGAAGGACAAGAAGTTCAAATGGACCAACAAATGTGAAGCCAGTTTCCAAGAGCTCAAGAAGAGATTGATTTCAGCCCCAATATTGATTATGCTAGATATCAAGAAGTCGTTTGATGTGTATTTTGATGCATCCAAGATTGGTCTCGGATGTGTGTTAATGCAAGAAGGCAAAGTCATTGCAAATCTGTCCCGACAATTGAAGCAGCATGAGCAGAACTACCCTACCCTGGATCTTGAACTACCAGCTGTAGTTTTAGCCTTGAAGACATGGCGTCATTACCTTCTGGGTAACCGCTGTGAGATTTACTCAGATCACAAGAGTGTAACATCCCAAATCTTTAATCAAAGTTATCAAGATCCAAATCATCCAATTTAGGGTTAACAAAAACTTTTTATTATTAAAACAATTAAGCATGCATATGTATGTTGCATTAATATGGAATTGTTTTGAAATTGCCATGTTTGTTTGTTCTAATGGTTGTAAAATGATTCAAAGATGAATTCCACATCATTTAGATCATTCCCAAGCAAAATCCAAAGAAAAGGAAATCAAATGGAATTAATAAATGCAAATGGTCATTTGTGCGATTTTAATCCACTAGGTCACTTTGGGTGTTCCTAGAACTCAAAGTCCAACAGAAACAATTCTAAATCTTTGCATCCCTTGCTAGTACAAGTAATTATCTACCAAGGCCCACTTTGAAATCTTACAAAGCCATTTGAACTCTAAATTTAAATGGCATTTGAAAATGGAATAATGTGTAGGTACATAGATCACACCTTATCAAAAACCACTCAAATGAATTCCCCTTGACCTTTCCAAGCAGGCATAGAACCTCAAGCTTAAGTGGAGAACACTCAAAAGTTTTGAATCCAAAATTCAAAACTTTTCTTCATGCGGCCATTATGTCGAACACATGGCAGGCACTGAATCAACACTAGAGTAGCTTCACTGTTTCCACAGTGATCATTGACCAATTTGGTCTCCCACTTAATCCCCTATCCCCCTAGCATCTACCCCAGCCCAGACTAGCTCCCCCTTCACCGCTAGCAGCAGTAGCACGCCGCCCAAATATGGTCGTCGCCGGCCAAACGCGGGCAACGTACCAGCGACCGTGCAGCACCAAACCAGCCCCGTCCCTAGCTCCACCGAACCCTACCGCACTCCCCTGTCCACCCCACGGACGCAGCCAGCCCCTAGACCATCGAGGAAAGCTCGCGCCCACCGCCTCTGCGCCGTGCCCAGCTCACACCAGAGCGTCGTCCCCGACAGGCCCGCACAAGCCACGCCTTTCCTTTAGCTCGCGTGCACCGCTCCGCCATCACCCCAGAACCTCCCCAGACATGCCCATTTCCCGCCGCGCAACCAGCAGCCACCGCACGCCACGTCGAGCACCGCCTCTGCCGCGTAGAGTGCTGGCCTTTCCCGACCGCATGCCACCACCCCTAACGTCGCCATCAAGCCATAGCTGACCGCCAGGAGGCAAGCCACCGTCCGCCTACACCGCCCATACCTCTAGCGCCCTGTATCGTCGTCACCGACGAACTCACCGTCGCCCTCATGGTCTCCTTGTCGAGCCTATAAAAGGAGCCCTCTCTAGCACAAACTCCTCACACCACTCAACTACCCTTTCTCTCAGAACCACCTCACCCCGTCGCCGGAGCCGCTCGAGCAGCCGTTCACCGGAATTGCACCGGAGTTCGCCGCAGCAGAGGAGGAAGAGCCTCGTCGATTTCGTCCACCCCAGGAGCAAACGCGACCTCGCTTGAGTCCACCGTCATCTCCTCGTTCGATCGCCCCCATCTCCAAGCTTACTGGAGCCCTGGTATGCCCCCACTACACCCCCACTGAGCCGCTAGGGTTCCGTCTCGCCGGCAACCTGTCCGTCGTCGACGACGAGCCATGGTCGTAGATCGTAGTTCTAATCGTGCGGTCCACATCGCCTCGTACCGCTTCGCGTTAGAAGATCCACTGACATGTGGGACCCCCTGTCAGCTGTCCTCTGTGCCGCGAAGTGAAACTGCGTCGGCCCATTAGTATTCCCGCGCTAGCCCTAGAATTCAAATAAGGATTTTTCTATTTAGACTTAATCTAGTTTCTGTCCACTAGTTTGAAAATCAATTTAGAAAGTTCTGCTTAACCAAATTGAATGATACAAAAAAAATTAGAAAAATAACTCAAATATCTATCCAATCCCGTTGGATTTAAATCAATTAGAGTTATAGATCACCTATAGCAAAATTAACAACACAGAGACTTTTCCACATTCAATTTTTTTCAAAAATCAACCATAATAGCTTTTGAGTTGATTCCAACTCTCAAAAATCACATTTGACCATACCTATCTGAATATGTAATAATATTTAGGTTTGCATGCAGTGACTTTGGACTAGTACCAAATAATGCTATATAGGCATTTCTAGTCACTTTAAATCATTAAAATAATAAACTTAAACTTATTAAAATGTGATCCAACATTTAAATCACATTCCCATGCATTAGAATATGTGGTGATGACATGTGTCCACATTATCCCATATTTTAGTTGGAGAATATTAAATCTTGGTTATTTTCAATGAGTAGAAATTACTTTTCTCAAATAAAATAAATGAAACTAGTTCATTAAATCTTGTGATGTTTGTGATGATACTAGATCATCAAGTATGTTCCTTAGTGTGCTAAATAGACTAGTTAAGTATTGTTTGGTGATTGTGTATTCCGTATGTATTTGTAGATGATAGTACCGACCAATTCTACGAAGAGGAGGAATTCTACCCCGAGGAAGAAGAGGAGAATTTCAACCACTTCAACAATCAAGGCAAGCCATCATTAACAATGCAAGCTAACCCTTGCAAGCTTGATAACTTAAGCAAATGCATTAGGCATGCTTTGGTTATACAATTTGACTTATACCTATCCCAAGTTTTACTTACAAGCTTTACTTTCTTTTAATTTACCCAAGTTTTTTACTTTGTTTATAGATAGCATAAAAAGTATAAAACTTGGCCTAGCTAGTCAGACTTAGATGTCATTCTATGGCATGAGATTGATATTAGCATTCCACATTAGTGAACACTCTTAACTTAGTGATTAGAGAAAAACCAAAAACTTGATCACTTTAGATGGGAAGACTTGGTGAAAATGATTATGAAAACCTTAGGATGATGAGTCATTCTATTGAGATGTTTTGACATGTGTTGAGAAACACAATTGGTTTATGATGATGATGAAAATGTTGAGGCATGAGCCTTAGCCCCTTTATAAAAACAAATGGTTGGGTTCGGATGCGATACCATTCCAATTTTACCATACAACCACAATACTTGAATTGGGTAAGGCTTAGCCGGAAGTTTATATGCATTAGTATTGGTTCCCTCGCAGGAGAGGTTGAGCTGAGGCTACCTCTAAATGTTGTCCACCTATGCAGTGCCCTGGATGGCAGATGGCCATGGCTAGGAGGCCAAGCTCATAGGAGAGGTGCTTATACAAGAGTGTGTAAAGGGAAGGTTATGTTTGATTATCTGCATACTAAGTATGATGATTCAGGATTATCCCTGACAGATGTATCGAATTTTGTGGTGAAAGTGTACCACCTCTGTAGAGTGTCAAACTATTCGAATAGCCGCGTCCACGGTTATGGACAGTTGGAGTGGCCATACTGTTCCGTTGTCAGATGTTTTCAAAATGACTTATGAAATGAATTGAAGACATGACTTGACCACAATAGAGTTGTGACTATGACAACTAAGTTCCCACTTAGGTGATTTAGAATTTTATTCTATCTTTCTTTGTTTCTGAACTCAGCTTAGGTTTCAAACTTAACTTTGCAAATAAACTTGGAGTTTAGCTTTCCTACTAGAACTACCTTACTTGTTAGTGATAGTTTGCGAGAACTTAAAGAGTACTCATGCCTTTGTCCCTAGCTATTCCCGTGGCCAGACTATGAAGAAGATTACCAGGAGGAAGGACAGCAGGACGGCTACGACAACTAGGATCATCTCCCATCGTAATCATTGCATGTGACACTGAAGATGGAGTCCACCGCTACGCTATTTATTCCGCTACTTGTTTGTACTAAGACTGGATAATGAGATCCTTTATTTGTGTAAGACGTTATTATGGTTTGTAATGGATGATGTACTATGATATCCAATCTGTTTTGTGTCGCAAAAATGGTAATCCTAGGATTGTGATGTATGGCATAACAGGCATCTGGGATTAAAAATCTAGCCACCCTGCATCAGATCGCCCAGATGGCTCACAACAATCAGGGCCATGGAAATCAGGATCATCATGGATCCAAACTCAAGAACTTCCAGAATACCAATCCCCCTATCTTTAGCAAGTCTGAAGACCCGCTGGATGCCGATGATTGGTTATAGACCATGGAGAATAACTTAGAAGTCGCTCAGTGGATGCCAATGAGAAAGTTCTATTTGCCACCCACTATCTGGCAGGAGATGCAAGAGCATGGTGGAACAGCACCTGGAACATGAACCACGATCAAGTGATGACGTGGGAAGCCTTCAAAGTCAAGTTCAGCGGCACCCATGTGTCGCAGGGTTTAGTCACCCAAATGAGAGATGAATTCAGAGAACTAAAGCAAGGCAGAATGACTGTAGTGGAGTACCATGATAGATTCTTGTCCCTAGCCAGGTATGCACCTGATGAGATCAACACCGAAGCCAAGAAGAAGGAGAGATTCCTGAACGGACTGCATGATGAGATGCAGAAGGTACTAGTCAACATCCGTTTTGAGGATGTCGAAGAGCTAGTCGACTCTGCCATTCAGATGGAAGGGAAGATCAATCAAGCGAACGACAACCGCAAACGTCGGATGATGCACCAAGCTAGATCTAGCAGTCACCAAAAGTATCGCCCTAACCTGTCTGCCGGATATGCCCCGTGGAACAATCGACCCCCAATGTCTCAGCCAAGCTACCCCAACCATAGCGGAGGAAATGTGAAGACCAGAGGGAACCACAACAACAACCACCCCGGCAACTCCAACAACTTCAACCGTGCACCTCCCAAGTCTAACAACAACAACACTGCCCCGAGGACTAGAAGCAATGCCGTGCCGGTGGCAGCAAAAGACATGTCTCAGATTACTTGTTTTGAGTGTGGAGTGAAGGGTCACTACTCCAACCAAGTGTCCCAAGAAGATTGCCGACACCACCAATGTGAATGCCCCAGCTCAACAGCAGCGTCGTGTTCAGCCCGGAAGAAGATTCACCCTAGTGAACCCTCACAACCGCAATGGCCGTCTCTTCCACATGAACGCCGAAGAAGCCTAAGAAGCGCCAGATGTCGTGTTGGGTATGTTTTCTGTGAACTCAGTTTTAGCAAGAGTGTTGTTTGATTCTGGAGCATCGCACTCGTTTGTTACTGAAGAATTTGCATGCACTAGTAAGATTCACCCAACCAACCTGAAGCATGTTATGGTAGTTCAAATACCTGGTTCAACCAAAAACGCTAGAAAATTTTGCAAAGTTGTACCTATCAAAATACATGGGATAGATTTTTATGCCAATCTAATAGTACATGGAACCAAAGGTTTGGAAGTAGTACTAGGAATGGATTGGATGTCAAAGCATAAATGATTGACAGACTGTGCCAAGAAAGCCATCACCATGACCAGTAGCTCTGGAGTATCAGTAGAGCATGTATCTAAAACCTTACCCTATCAATTCAAGTGCAACAAGAGTCTAGCCCTACCCACTATAGACCAAGTCAGAGTAGTCTGTGAATACCCCGACGTATTCCCAGATGAATTGCTCGGTATGCCCCGGATCGGGATATTGAGTTCATTATTGAACTAATCCCTGGAACCGGAGCCATAGCTCAGAGACCCTATAGCATGAACCCCTCAGAGATAGTAGAGCTGAAGAAGAAATTGGATGCCATGCTGGCAAAAGGTTTGATTCAACCAAGCGCATCGCCACGGAGATTGCCCGTGTTGTTCATCGACAAGAAAGATGGAGGCAACCGTTTGTGCACAGATTACAGGAAGCTGAATGATGTCACCATCAAGAACAAGTACCCATTGCCAAAGATAGAGGATCTATTTGATCAGTTGACTAGTGCCAGCGTGTTCTCTAAGATTGATCTTAGGACTAGTTATCACCAACTCAAGATTCGTGCAATGGATATCCCAAAGACCGCCTTTACCACCAGATATGGATTATATGAGTATACGGTCATGTATTTTGGATTAACCAATGCCCCTGCTGAATCTCATGAATAAGATCTTTATGAATTTCATGGATAAGTTTGTCGTTGTGTTTATAGACGATATTCTTATCTACTCCAAGTCAGAAGAAGACCATGAGCAACATCTGAGAATCATCCTTGAAACCCTTAGAGAGCATCAGTTGTATGCCAAGTTCAGCAAATGTGAGTTTTGGCTGAAAGAAGTAGGATTCCTCGGACATATTGTGTATGCATGAGGAGTCGTTGTTGATCCCGCCAAGATCAAAGATGTTGAAGAATGTGAAGCCCCAACCACTCAAACCCAAGTCCGTGCATTTCTCGGATTAGCGGGATATTACTGCAAGTTCGTAGAGGGATTTTCGAGCATTGCAAGACCCATGACCCAACTGTTGAAGAAGGACAGGAAGTTTGACTGGACCGACAAATGTGAAGCAAGTTTCCAAGAGCTCAAGAAGAGATTGATTTCAGCCCCAATATTGATCATGCCAGATATGAAGAAGCCGTTTGATGTGTATTGTGATGCATCCAAGATTGGTCTCGGATGTGTGTTGATGCAAGAAGGCAAAGTCATTGCATATCTATCTCGACAACTGAAGCAGCATGAGCAAAACTACCCTACCCATGATCTTGAACTAGCAGTTGTAGTGTTAGCCTTGAAGACATGGCGTCATTACCTTATGGGTAATCGTTGTGAGATTTATTCAGATCACAAGAGCTTGAAGTATATTTTCATTCAGAAGGAGCTGAATATGAGGCAAAGGATATGGATAGAGTTAATCAAGGATTATGACCTTGACATTCACTATCACCCCAGCAAAGCCAATGTGGTAGTGGATGCTCTTAGCAGATTGCCGTGTAGGCTAAACACCATGATCAAGGAGAAGCAACCAAGTTTGCATGAGGAGTTGGAGCAGTTTAGAACTGAGCTTGTTAGCAAAGGATTTTTAGCTAGCATTGAACTTCAACCCACTTTGATTAGCCAAATCAAGGAAGCCTAGAAGGGAAACGCAAGTATCGACGGAATCAAGCGTCGTGTTGGTACAGGAAAGGTACATGGATTCACCGAAGATGAAGAAAGAGTTATGTGGTACAAAGGACATATCTGCGTGCCAGCAGATTCGGAGTTGAAGCAAGTTATCATGCAAGAGGATCATGATACTCTTTATTCTATCCACCCCGGAGGAATGAAGATGTATCAGGATTTGAAGGAGAAATTTTGGTGGCACAAGATGGAGAGAAATCGGAAGCTACATCGCCAAGTATGATATCTATCAGAGAGTCAAGGCGGAACACCAGAGGCCCGCAAGACTGTTGCAACCATTGCAGATTCCGGAATGGAAATGGGATTCCGTCGGAATGGATTTTATCACCGGTTTGCCTACTTCTAGTAGGGGAAATGACTCAATCTGGGTCATCGTTGATAGACTATCCAAGGTAGCCCATTTTATATCTATCAAGACAACCTACCAGAGTTCGAAGCTAGCAGAGTTGTACATTGCTAGAATTGTTAGTCTGCATGGAACCCCCAAGACCATAGTATCGGATCGAGGAACCCAATTTATCTTGAGATTTTGGCAGATAGTCCAAGAAGGATTAGGAACCAAGTTGAATTTCAGCACAGCCTATCACCCGCAGACTGATGGACAGACTGAGAGAGTCAACCAAATCCTAGAAGATATGTTGAGAGCTTGTGTGTTAGAGTACGGATCGAAATGGGAAGACTGTCTGCTCGTAGAATTCTCATACAACAACAGTTATCAAGCCAGTTTGCAAATGGCCCCATTTGAGTTCTTATATGGAAGAAAGTGTCGTGCCCCTTTAAATTTGTCGCAAGTAGGAGAGAGTCAGATTTTCAGACCCGACATCCTACGAGAAGCCGAAGAGAAGTTTCACAAAGTCCGTGAGCACCTCAAGACCGCCCAATCTAGACAGAAGAGTTATGTTGACAAGAGAAGGAGAGACCTGACTTTCAATGTTGGAGATTTTGTGTATCTCAAGGTTTCACCATTGAAGGGAACGCAACGTTTTAGTCTGAAAGGAAAGTTAGCCCCCAAATATATTGGACCCTTCAACATTTTGAATCGTCGAGGACAAGTATCATATCAACTGGAACTGCTAGAAGAGATGTCAGCCATCCACAATGTGTTCCATATCTCGTTACTTCGCAAATTCTTAGAAGTGCCAGAGAAGACCGAAGTTTTCAAGAACATTGATCACCGAGTCGTTGATATCAACAAGGATCTGACATATCGTGAAGTGCCCATCCGTATCTTGGAAGAAGCTTACAGAACCACCAGGACCCGGAGTATCAAGTTTCACAAGATTCAATGGAGCAACCATGCCGAAGAAGAAGCCACTTGGGAGTGAGAGGATTACATTAGGATTGAGTTTCCAGATCTCTTTAGTTCCTAGTTTTCTTTCTTAACTCTCGGGACGAGATTTTTTTTAAGGGGGGAAGGTTTGTAACATCCCAAATCTTTAATCAAAGTTATCAAGATCCAAATCACCCAATTTAGGGTTAACAAAAACTTTTTATTATTAAAACAATTAAGCATGCATATGTGTTTTTGAAATTGCCTTGTTTGTTTGTTCTAATGGTTGTAAAATGATTCAAAGATGAATTCCACATCATCTAGATCATTCCCAAGCAAAATCCAAAGAAAAGGAAATCAAATGGAATTAATAAATGCAAATGGTCATTTCTGCCATTTTAATCCACTAGGTCACTTTGGGTGTTCCTAGAACACAAAGTCCAACAGAAACAATTCTAACTCTTTGCACCCCTTGCTAGTACAAGTAATGATCTACCAAGGCCCACTTTGAAATCTTACAAAGACATTTGAACTCTAAATTTAAATGGCATTTGAAAATGGAATCAATTGTAGGTACATAGATCACACCTTTTCAAAAACCACTCAAATGAATTCCCCTTGACCTTTCCAAGCAGGCATAGAATCTCAAGCTTAAGTGGAGAACACTCAAAATATTTGAATCCAAAATTCAAAACTTTTCTTCATGCGGCCATTCTGTCGAACACATGGCAGGCACTGAATCAACACTAGAGTAGCTTTTTTGATGAACACTGTGAGGGAACCCCCCACAGTAATTTTATTAAAAGAATGTTCTCAGAATTACATATGTACACAAAACCGTATTTACAAAAATTACACAATTACAACAAAGAGTCAATCCATTGTGAAAATTCAGTTGTATGCTTGTCTTTCACTCTATGCACATGCAGAGTGACCTCATGGATAAACTTCCTTCGCCAAGCCCTGAAGGAAGGCTTCACATTTTCAAAAATTGCCTCATTTCTCACCTTCCAGATATGCCAGCACCCAAGAATGACAACCTCCATGAAAAATGGTTTTGTGAATTTCCTTTTGGCAGATAAAAACATTAGCTCCATAGAGTCCTTCTGACCCCATTCCACTTGTAGGTAGGCCCAAACTCTTCTACTAAAGTTACATTCAAAGAAAAGATGTTCCCAGTTTTCAATTGCTTGTATGGGACACAGCTCACAGGTGTGGTTACTAGATACATTCCAATGTCTTCTTCTTAACATATCTCTGGTATTGAGTCTATCACTGATCAACAACCAAGCAAACACCTTAATTCTAAGAAGCACTCTGCTTTGCCAATCCAGGAATGAACTTTACTAGTCAAGATATTCCTGAATGTGAAGTTGTAGTATAAATTGGCAGTAAAAATTCCATCCTTCCAAATTGTTTTCCAGGAGTCATTGCATTCAGTCTCAAACTGCATTGTTGTCATGACACCCTGAAGACTTATCATTTCACTGTAAGCTTGAACCGACATGGGTCTATGAAATAATGTTGAGATATCATCCGTATTTAGAACCTTCTGGACTGAAATGGAAGGGTCAAGAGCATAGGAAAATAACCGTGGATACTCTTTGCCAGGGCATTTTCCATTCCACTTATCATGCCAAAACATAACCGAATCTCCTTTTCCAACCTTGACATCACACAAATCTCTATATTTATCAGAAATCTTCATAATATCTCTCCACCAAAAAGATTCACATAGGTTATAATTATGAGGAGGACCATCAGTGTAATAATTCCACACGAGTTACACCCAGGGGATATTTTCTCTATTATAAAACTTATGAAGATGTTTCATTAGAAGGGCCTCATTTTGTCTTGTGAAGTCAAGGATTCCCAACCCTCCTTTATTCTTGGGTTTGCAAATCATTACCCAAGCCGCAAGGGATTTACCTTTTGAATCAGGCTTTCTATCACTCCAGAGACAATGCCTGATGGTTCTGTTCATCTGTTCAATAATTCCAATAGGGATATCTAGAGAGCAAAGAAAGAACAGTGGCATTGAGCTAAGACAAGATCTAATCAATTGTAGCCTCCCTCCATAGGCCAAGAAAGTTGAAGTAGCAACCAATCTTCTTTCCAACTTGTCCACCAAAGGAGTAAGATCTTGAATTCTTGGTTTGGTTATGCGCAGAGGCAAACCCAGATAAGTAAATGGCATGGAACCCACCACACAACCAAACTCCATAGCTAGCTTAGTGATTTCCTCATCAGTAACATTGATAGGCAGCATACAAGATTTATGATAGTTAACATAGAGGCTAGTTGATTTACTGAACTTGTCTAAGGCCTCCTTCAAAGCTTTTAATTGGTCTCTGTCAGCAGGAATGATTAACAAGGTATCATCTGCATATTGTAGAATTGGGAAATCAGGGTCACCTATCTGTATTGGTATGTCAATCAGATTCTCACCCACGAGATTATTAACAACATCCTACAGAAGATCCCCCCCAGGACATATAGCAGAGGGGAGAGTGGATCTCCCTGCCTTACCCCCCTTTTGCAAAGAAATTGTTTACCAGGGACTCCATTTAACAAGACTGAGGATGATCCAGAGCTGAGAAATTCTTTGACCCAAGAAACCCACTTCTGGTTGAATCCCTTGTGCTGTAATATTTGGAAAATAGCATCATGTTCAATTGTGTCAAAAGCCTTCTCAAAATCAAGCTTCAAAATCACACAGGATGCCTTGGAAGCTTTGCACTGATAAATATATTCAAAATCCCATGCAACACAATCCTGGATTGTTCTGCTCTTTATGAAACCATACTGATTTTTGTGAACACACTCAGTAATTACCCCTTGCAATCTGTCAGCAGCAAGCTTGGTGAGAAATTTAAGACAGCAATTTGTGAGAGAGATTGGTATATAATCATTAATTCTCTCAGGCCCTTAACACTTTGGGATAAGGGTAATAAAAGAGTTGTTAATACTGTCCAAAGAGAGTGCCCCATGAAAGAATTGATCAGCAAGCTTGTAGAAATCATGTTTAATAATATGCCAGCATTTTTTGAGAAACAAGCCATTAAAACCATCAGGTCTAGGAGCTTTATGAATAGGCATATTTTTAATAATAGTATCCATCTCTTCATGTGAAAAGGGCTTTGTAAGATTATCTAAGCCATCCACTTTTTTCAACAAAGCAGACAAGTTCAAACACATGTCTATACCCCTAGCAGTCCACATTCTTGCCTTATAACAATTCAGAGCAATTGCTGTCATGCCATCATGATCAGACACCATTCTGCCATCCTTAGCAACCAAACTGACCATTGTATTCTTTCTGTTACTTATAGAGGCCATTGAATGAAAGTATTTCGTATTTTCCTCTCCAAGCTTCATCCATCTAGCAGTACAACGCTTTTTCCAATATAGAAATTGAGCATGAATCAGATGTTCATAATGAGCCTTAACAATCTTCCTGAAATTGCATTCAGTAAGAAAAAGTGGTCTTTCTTCTTCAAGAGTATCCAGAAACAAGATAACCAGGTTGCACTTTGCAATTTGCTGTTTCAACTTTGATAGACTAGTTTTCCATTTTTTAAGTGCTGCTCTCAATGCCTTTAACTTTTTTGACAAACTGGTTGCAGCATTTGTACCCTCAGTGCTTGACTCCCATGATTGATGCACACAGTCAATGAAACCCGGCTGCTCAACCCAAAAATTCTTGAATCTGAAAATATTAACCTTTGGGATTGTGGTATCAATCGAAACTACATAGGGTACATGATCAGAAGTAGGTTTTGAGAGTGGAAGAACCATAGTGTTTGGAAAGATAGAAGTCCAACTTGGGGTAGTGAAAAACAAGTCCAATTGTACTAGCAGGGGGTCCATTTGCATGTTAGACCAAGTAAAGGAATGACCCTTTAGCGGTAGCTCTAGTAATCCAAGCTGGCTGATAATCTCATTAAAAATGAACATGTCATTAATGTCTCCACCACTCGTGTTTCTATTATCTTGTGATCAAGTGAAATTAAAGTCTCCCATAAATAGCTAAAGCTCATCATCTGGGATGACTAAGTTAAAGAGCCACTAAACAAACTCATCTCTCAGTGGGCCCTTACAAGGCCCATAAACAGCAACAAGAGTCCAATTCAGGTTTTCATGGGCCGATTCAAAATTTATAATGATACCAAATCTTTTCACTTGAACCAATGTTCCTTTGAAAACAGAGGAGTTCCACACAACAAGGATTCCACCAGAAGCTCCCAGTGAAGGGGAAAAGACAAAGTTGTCAAGAATCTTTGGGCAGAAGGTTCTAATAAATTTATAATCAAAGCTTTCTTTTTTTGTTTCCTGCAGACATAGGATTGAACACTTGCTTTCTTCAATTTTTTCATGCACAGACAATTGTTTTAATTCAGAATTCAGACCTCTGATATTCCAGTCTAGCACCTTCCAAGATCTTGATAAAGTTTTAAAATCCATAACAGAGAAGTTTAGATAGGAAGATACTAGTATAACCAATATCACAATTACAACCCAAAATGAATGTTCTGATGAAGAAAAATAACATTGTACTAAAGTTGGCATCAAAAGAGATACACCCACTCCTCAGACTTGAGCAAATAGACAACATTGATCACACAGATGGAGTAGCTTGTTCTGCATCAGGACTAGCTTTAAGCTTGTTAGCAGTTAGAAGAGCTTGATCAATCTCCAAAATATGCCCAATTGCTTGCATGGCTTCAATAGGAACTTCAGAGGTTGTAGAACCAGCGGCAGCAGAACTTGATCCTGGTGCATCTTGAATCTGCATCTCAGAAGAAGTCTTGGGTCTCCTCTTTGTGGCCACAGGAAGCCTGGCATTCTTCTTAGCAAACTTGTGAGGTCTGGCAAGGAACTCAAAAATAGGAGGAAGCTGATGACCATCCCTTTCAGCTTGACCCCTAGTGGTGCGACGAACAGAACTCTCCAGCAATGGTGACTATTTACTTTTGCCTCTGACTGATCTTCTAAATGTACCAGGAGCAGCACTCTGAGCAGCAAATATGACATTGTCCTGATTATTTAGAGTAGGAGAAATAGCAGTGTCAGACTTATTACTCAAGGCCAGCAAATCAGTGATGTTCCAATCAACATGTATAGATCTTGGCACAAAATTGTCAAGAAAGGAATTAAAGGCATCATCCCAGGAACTTTTTTTATCATGTATCTGAAGCAACCTAGCATTGTCCATGGGAAGAGTAACCTCTGTTGAAGTAGAGGTTTGAGTTACTGGAGCCGACAGCCTGGCAAGTGCCCTATGAATCTGTTCATAAAGGAGATGTATAGGTGGTGAATAGACAATCAAGGCCCTTTCCATGTTAACCTCCCCATCATTAATTGGAACATCCTCAACATGATCAAGTTCCATCAAAACATCCATAGTAGCAGTGCTAGAAGGGACAACATTGTTAACTGATGTAACAATGTTCTCATTAACTGCAACATTCTCTTGGACTGCAGCATTCAGAACTGTAGCATTATCCATAGGAGCAACATTATCCATTGCAACATCATTTCCATTCATAGGTACTTCAACAGGTTCATTCATCATCACTAAAGGAATATCATCTGCATTGATTGACTCAGAAGAGACCCCAGACTCTGATCCAGCAGCAGGCATATGAAAAGGAGGCTGATCTCCATTATTCCCTTGTGGATTAAGGTTTTGCATATTTTCATTATTCATCTGAGCTGGATTTTCATTCCAACCCATTGCAGGGTATTCAGGCATGACAAACAGGTTCCCATTGTGCTAAAGATGACCAAGCATTGGATGAGGATTACCATTGAAAGGCATTGGGTCCTCATCAGGTGGCATAACATCAGCAAACTCATTGGTAAGAATATAAACCACTGCAGTCCATGATCTTCTAGTGCCAGTGAATCTTCCAACCTAAGGCTGTCTAAACACCACATCTCTGGGCACCAGGATTGTGGAGGAATAAGTAGCATAAACACAAACTCTACAAAGGACTGGGTCACTTGACCACCAATGATGAAAGTCACCAAAGGAATTAACAGCATCTTTAATACATTGGTCATTATAAAAATACAGTGGCACCCCAATGAACATGAGCCAACCAGTACATGCACCCTAATGAACTCTGTATCCAGGCCCATCATTAAAATTGAAAAATCTAATAAAGTGATGCGGCCCAAAATCTCTAACTCCATGATTCACTAAAGCAGACTGCTCCAAAGGATCACGCATCTGATACAAGCCAACACCAAAGAACCAAGATTGAAAATTTACCACATGATATCCAAGCCCCTGGATGAAGTCACGAGCAATGTGCAGAAGTTGATGCAGATCAGCAACCGGCGGTTCAGGTTCGACCACCGCCACACAATAGGCTGCAAATTGATCGGGATTGGAAGACGAAGGTGTGACAAAAGTCCGAGGAAGCCGCAACTCTCCCCCATCAATGATTCCATGTCCATGCGGTATGAACCTCGTGGGATCAAGCTCAAACGTCGCCATTGTCGACCAAGGAGAAAACGGCGGCTGGGGCTTAGATTGCTGGCAAGATTGGATTGCTTCAATGTAGGGTTTGTTCAGGGGCTTTGTAGCAACGGAAGCCGGGCAGACAGACGATGAAGGGATTGATACCATAGAAACCAGCGCAGGGGTTTTTCTGTTTGGGTCTTTCCTAAGAGGAATCCACTTCATATCTTTTCGAGAACAACTTAGACACTTCTTTTTTATGTCCATATTGAAAACATCCACGACACCTAATTTGGTTGACACAGTTTTGGGTCTTATGGCCCATACCAAGGCAATGCTGACATTCCCAAAAGGAGATGGCCCAATCTTCAATCAGTCGTGTAAAAGCCACATCTTCTTCAGGTGGGCAAGAAGGCCCACAATGCAATTTTGAAGGGGCAGGTTGTTGAGAATTCCCACAAACTTCGACGCAATCCTTGCTTGATCGCTCGAGATCAGAAGGAGTCAATCCAGTATCAAAGCCAACATCTTGAGCACGTTCCTTTAACTCAAAAGACCCAAAGATCAAAGAATCATCACCAAGTGTAATGTTTGATTCTTTTAGAGAGGATGGCAGGATTACACCTGCACGTCGTAACAACTGTGGACAATCATAACCAGCCTCAACACAAACTTTAGCTGATGTAGGGGAGAGTGTCATTTCATAACCACCACACACTGGATAATCAAGAAATTCAGCAAAAGTTAAAGATTTTTTGACATTATGACCATTCTTCCGAATGTTTGATTTCACTGGATTCCTCCTTAGAGCGGCCAGTGCCCTTTCAGCCCTCTTCTTGCTTGGACTAACAAGCACCCGCTCCTTTTCAGATTCAATTTGCCACTTACGGAATTCAGCCCTCCACGGTGGTCCACCATTTCCCCAGAGATGAAAGAAGCACTTGAAAGCCTCACAAGAAAAAGACTTAAGTGAATAGATTGAGAACCCCACATTCTTGGAACTGACAGAGAAACGAAAAACTCTGTCCTTCTGTTGTACGATAGATAAATGATCACATAAACCTCCTAAACAAGACTCCAATGCCAGACCAACTGAATCCTCGGTTTGCTTAAATTTAGATCGACTAAAAGAAACAGCCAGCAAGAAATGATAAGATTTGCCAATTGGGTGAACCGTAGATCCAAAACGGTGTCTCATGTCTCTTTGAAATTGAGTGCCAAAAGAAAAGTCTAGCCCCAGCGTAATCGAGGCATGCACCGCCATAGAGGATGCATCAATATCAGAATCAATATCAGAGCATACCTCATGATTTGAAGGAAGATCCGATCCATTGAAAGCCAAATGCAAGCCCGGCTTAGACGATGAAATACTCCATGAGGATCAGAAACATCGATCATTGGAGACATAATGCAATTTTCCACGTGGGCATCATATAGAGAAAATTCCACCTAAGATCCAGGAATAATAACCTCATCATCTTTTAGATATTTCCCAATGAGCGGAAGCCTTTTTGCATTGTAAAGGATGAGCCAATTCTTCTTCTTCCAGAGGTAGATCTGACCATCATATCATTTTCGCCGTCCACGATCTAGGTCCTTAGAGGACGTGTACGTGGCCTTCCACTTTCCATCAGGGGGAATCGTCATGATCCAACAAAAAGGGTATGAGGGAGCAGATCAGAGGGCTCCGGGGACAACGAGTGGTGAAGTTGAGGGAGATCGCCGTCGATTAGAGAGATCGCCGGCCGGGAAGGGGACATAGGCGGCTAGGGTGGGAGGGGGTGGGAGTCGCCTTTAGTCCTTTTTATCCTTCATGATGACGAATTACTCCTTCGGTGGTGGTAGTGTTCTCTCGTCATCCACACTAGAGTAGCTTCACTGTTTCCACAGTGATCATCGACCAATTTGGTCTCCCACTTAATCCCCTATCCCCCAAGCATCTACCCCAGCCCAGACCAGCTCCCCCTTCACCGCTAACAGCAGTAGCGCGCCGCCCAAATATGTTCGTCACCGGCCAAACGCGGGCAACGCGTCAGCGACCGCGCAGCGCCAAACCAGCCCCGTCCCTAGCTCCGCTGAACCCTACCGCACTACCCTCTCCACCCCACAGACGCAGCCAGCCCCTGGACCATCGAGGAAAGCTCGCGCCCACCGCCTCTGCGCTGTGCCCAGCTCACGCCAGAGCGCTGTCCCCGACAGGCCCGCACAAGTCGCGCCTTGCCTTCAGCTCACGTGCGCCGCTCCTCCATCACCCCAGCACCTCCCTAGACACGCCCATTTCCCGCCGCGCGACCAGCAGCCACCGCACACCGCGTCGAGCACTGCCTCTGCCGCGCAGAGCGCCATCCTTTCTCGACTGCATGCCACCGCCCCTAGCATCGCCATCAAGCCATAGCTGACCTCCAGGAGGCAAGCCACCATCCGCCTATACCGCCCATACCTCTAGCGCCCTATATCATCGTCACCGACGAGCTCACCATTGCCCTCACGGTCTCCTCGTCGAGCCTATAAAAGGAGCCCTCCCCAGCACAAACTCCTCACACCACTCAACTCCCCTCTCTCTCAGAACCACCTCACCCCATCGCCGGAGCCGCTCGAGCAGCCGTTTGCCAGAATTGCATCAGAGTTCGCCGCAGCAGAGGAGGAAGAGCCCCGTCGATTTCGTCCACCCTAGGAGCTGCCGCGACCTTGCCTGAGTCCGCCATTGTCTCCTTGTTCGATCGCCCCCATATCCAAGCTTGATGGATCCCTCGTATGCCCCCATTGCGCCCCCATCGAGCCGCTAGGGTTCCGTCTCGCCCGTGACCTGTCCGTCGTCGACGACGAGCCACAGCCGTAGATCGTAGTTCTAATCGTGCGGTCCACATCGCCCCATACCGCTTCGCGTTAGAAGAGCCACTGACATGCAGGACCCTCCTGTCAGCTGTCCTCTGCGCCGCGTAGTGAAACTGGGTCGGCCCATTAGTATTCCCGCGCTGGCCCTAAAATTCAAATAAGGAATTTTCTATTTAGAATTAATCTAGTTTCTGTCCACTAGTTTGAAAATCAATTTAGAAAGTTCTTCTTAACCAAATTGAATGATTCAAATTTTGTTAGAAATATAATTCAAATATCTATGAAAGCCCATTGGATTTAAATCAATTAGAGTTATCGATACAAATAGCAAAAACAACAAGACAGAGAATTTTCCACATTCAAACATTTTTCAAAAATCAACCATAATAGATTTTGAGTTGATTCCAACTCTCAAAAATCACATTTGACCATAACTATCTGAATATGTAATAATATTTAGGTTTGCATGCAGTGACTTTGGACTAGTACCAAAATAATGCTATATAGGCATTTCTAGTCACTTTAAATCATTAAAATAATAAACTTAAACTTATTAAAATGTGATCCAACATTTAAATCACATTCCCATGCATTAGAATATGTGGTGATGACATGTGTCCACATGATCCCATATTTTAATTGGAGAATATTAAATCTTAGTTATTTTCAATGAGTAGAAATTACTTTTCTCAAATAAAATAAATGAAGCTAGTTCATTAAACTTGTGATGTTTGTGATGATACTAGATCATCAAGTATGTGCCTTAGTGTGCTAAATAGACTAGTTAAGTATTGTTTGGTGATTGTGTATTCCGTATGTATTTATAGACGATGGTACCGACCAAGTCTACGAAGAGTAGGAATTCTACCCGGAGGAAGAAGAGGAGAATTTCAACCACTGCACCAACCAAGGCAAGCAATCATTAACAATGCAAGCTAAACCTTGCAAGCTTGATAACTTAAGAAAATGCATTAGGCATGCTTTGGTTATACAATTTGACTTATACCTACCCCAAGTTTTACTTACAAGCTTTACTTTCTTTTAATTTACCCAAGTTATTTACTTTGTTTATAGATAGCATAAAGAGTATAAAACTTGGCCTAGCTAGTTAGACTTAGATGTCCTTCTATGGCATGAGATTGATATTAGCATTCCACATTAGTGAACACTCTTAACTTAGTGATTAGAGCCAAACCAAAAACTTGATCACTTTAGATGGGAAGACTTGGTGAAAATGATTATGAAAACCTTGGGATGATGAGTCATTCTATTGAGATGTTTTGACATGTGTTGAGAAACACAATTGGTTTATGATGATGATGAAAATGTCTAGGCATGAGCCTTAGCCCCTTTATAAAAACTGATGGTTGGGTTCGGATGTGATACCATTCCAATTTTACCGTACAACCACAATACCTGAATTGGGTAAGGCTTAGCCGGAAGTTTATATGCATTAGTATTGGTTCCCTCATGGGAGAGGTTACCTCTCAATGTTCTCCACATATGCAGTGCCCAGGATGGCAGATGGCCATGGCTGGGAGGCCAAGCTCATAGGAGAGGTGCTTATACTAGAGTGTGTAAAGGGAAGGTTATGTTTGATTATCTGCATACTAAGTATGATGATTCAGGGTTATCCCTGATGGATGTATCGAATTTTGTGGTGAAAGTGTACCACCTCTACAGAGTGTCAAACTATTCGAATAGCCGCGTCCGCGGTTATGGATAGTTGGAGTGGCCATACTGTTCCATTATCAGATGTTTTCAAAATGACTTATGAAATGAATTGAAGACATGACTTGACCACAATATAGTTGTGACTATGACAACTAAGTTTCCACTTAGGTGATTTTTTGTATCTCAAGGTTTCCACTTAAGTTTCCACTTAGGTGACCACAATTGAGGTAGCACCTCAAGACCGCCCAATCCAGACAGAAGAGTTATGCTAACAAGAGGCGTAGAGACCTGACTTTCAATGTCGGAGATTTTTTGTATCTCAAGGTTTCACCATTGGAGGGAACACAACGCTTTAGTCTAAAAGGAAAGTTAGCCCCTAGATATATTGGACCCTTCAAGATTCTGAATCGTCGACGAGAAGTATTGTATCAACTGGAACTGATTAAGGAGATGTCATCCATCCATGATGTGTTCCATATCTCGTTACTTCGCAAATGCTTAGAAGTGCCAGAGAAGACCGAAGTGTTCAAGAACATCGATCACCGAACCATTGATATCAACAAGGATCTGACATATCATGAAGTGCCCATCCGTATCATGGAAGAAGCTTACAGAACCACCAGAACCCAGAGTATCAAGTTTCTCAAGATCCAATGGAGCAACCATACCGAAGAAGAAGCCACCTGGGAGCGAGAAGATTACATTAGGACTAAGTTTCCAAATCTCTTTAGTTCCTAGTTTTCTTTCTTAAATCTCGGGACGAGATTTTTTTAAGGGGGGAAGGTTTGTAACATCCCAAAACTTTAATCAATGTGATCAAGATCCAAATCATCCAATTTAGGGTTAACAAAAAACTTTTTATTATTAAAAATAAATATGAATGCATGTGTATTTGCATTAAAATAGAATTGTATGAAATGGCCATGTTTGTTTGATCTAATGGTTGTAAATTGATTCAAAGGTGAATGCCACATCATCTAGATCATTCCAAAACCATATCCAAAGAAAAAGAAATCAAATGGAATTAATAAATCCAAATGGTCACTTTTGCCATTTTAATCCACTAGGCCACTTTAGGTATTCCTAGAAGTCAAATTCAAACAGAAACAATTCTAACTCTTTGAACCCCTTGCTAGTACAAGTAAAGATCTACCAAGGCCCACTTTGAATTCTTACAAAAACATTTAAACACTAATTTTAAATTGCAATTGAAAATGGAATCAAGTGTATGTGCATAGATCCCACTTTTTCAAAACCACTCAAATGGGTTCACCTTGACAATCTCAAGCAACCACAGATGCTCAAGCATATGACTAAAAAACCCACCAAAAATCTTTGCAAAATTCAAATAATTGCGGCCATTGTGTCGAACTGTTGGCAGGCAGAGATCATTTGGCCTAACTAATATTGTTGCTAAGCAATTTCTTGTCCCCCATTCGACCCTCTCATCTCTCCTCTGTCCCCTCGTACACAAACCCAGCCCCAGACAACATCCCCTCTTCACCGCAGCGCCAGTACCGCGCCGCCCGAGAATGGTTGCCGCCAGCCAACCTTGCCCAAGCCACAGGAGACCAATCCGCCCTCTTCCATCGCACCAGGGAGATAGGCGTGATCACACCGGCGCCCACGGTCCCTTTCCCGAGCACTGCTAGCCCCTGGACCACCTCAGAGCAGCCGCGCACCGAGCCTCTGCGCCATGCACGGAGCACGCCAGAGCGTCGTCCCCGACAGGCCAGCACACGTCGCGCCTCGACCTCAGCTTGCACGCGCAGCTCCACCTTGACCCCAGCACACTCCTGGACACGCCCATTTCCCGCCGTGCAACTAGGAGCCACCGCACGCTGCGTCGAACACCGCCTCTGTCGTGCAGAGCGTCGACCCTTCCCGACCAAACGCCACCGCCCCTAGATGCGCCATTACCCTGTAGCTGACCGCCAGGAGGCCGCACACTGTCTGCCTACCCCGCCCATGCCTTTAGCACCATGTACCACCGTCACACCCCACGGTCCCCTCATCGACCTATAAAAGGAGCCCTCCCCCAGCCTCCATTGCCACACTACCTCACTCCCCACCTCCCACTAAGTCCCTCACACCATCCCCGGAGCCACTCAAGCCCGCGTTCATCGGAATTTCCATCGGAGTCGCCGCAGCAGAGAAGAAAGGGGCCCATCGATTTCGACCACCCCAGGAGCCGTCGTGACCACGCCTAAGTCCGCCGTCGTCCACACATTCGATCGCCCCCATCGCCATGTTAGGTGGAGCCCTGGTAAGCCCCCAATTGACCCCCACTGACCCGCTAGGGTTCATTCTCGTTGGCGACCAGTTCGTCGTCAACGATGAGCCACGACCGTTGATCTAGGTTCTAATCGCACGGTGCACATCGCCCCGTACCGCTTCGCGTTTAGTTGGGTCGCTGACATACGGGAGCCCCCTGTCAGCTGCCCTCTACGCCGTGGAGTGTCACTGGGCCAGCCCATTTAGTTTCCCGCGCTGGCCCTAGAATTCAAATAAGTGTTTTTCTATTTAGTTTTAAACTCAATTTTGTCCACTAGTTTAAAAATCAATTCAGAGAATTCTACTGAACCAAAATGAATGATTCAAATTTTGTTAGAAATATAATTAAAATATCTATCGAAGCCTGTTGGATTTAAATCAATTGGAGTTAGAGATCTCACCTAGCAAAAATAACAACTCAGAGACTTTTCTACATTCAAACATTTTTCAAAAATCAACCATAATAACTTTTGAGTTGATTCGAACTCTCAAAAATCACATTTGATAATATCTATCTGATTATGTAATAATATTTAGGTTTGCATGCAGTGACTTTGGACTAGTACCAAAATAATGATATATAGGCATTTATAGTCACTTTAAATCTTTTAAATAATGAACCTAAACTTATTGAAATGTGAGCAAACATTTAAATCACATTCCCATGCATTAGAATATGTGGTGATGACATGTGTCCACATGATCCCATATTTTAATTGGAGAATATTAAATCTTAGTTAATTTCAATAAGTAGAAATTACTTTTCTCAAATAAAATAAATGAAACTAGTTCATTAAATCTTGTGATGAATGTGACAATGCTTGATCATCAAGTGTATGCATTAGTGTACCAAATTGACTAGTTAAGTATTGTTTGGTGATTGTGTACTCCGTATGTATTTATAAACGATAGTACTGAACAAGTCTACGAAGAGGAGGAATTCTACCCCAAGGAAGAAGAGGAGAATTTCAACCACTGCACCAACCAAGGAAAGCCATCATTAACAATGCAAGCTAACATTTGCAAGCTTGATAACCTAAGAAAATGCCTTAAGCATGCTTTGGTTATACCCTTTGGAGTTATACCCATACCAAGTTTTACTTACAAGTCTTACCTCTTACTTTACTAAAGTTCTTTACCTTTGTTTATAGATAGCATAAAGAGTATAAAACTTGGTCTATACTAGATGTCATTCTATGGCATGAGATTGAGATTAGCATTCCACCTTAGTGAACACTCTTAACTTAGTAGTTAGAGCTAAACCAAAAACTTGATCACTTTAGATGGGAATACTTGGTGAAAATGATTATGAAAACCTTGGAATGATGAGTCATTCTATTGAGATGTTTTGACATGTTTTGAGAAACACCAATGGTTTATGATGATGAAAATGTTGAGTCATGAGCCTTATCCCTTTATAAAAACTGATGGTTGGGTTCGGATGCGATACCATTCCAATTTTACCGTACAACCACAATACCTGAATTGGGTAAGGTTTAGCCAGAAGTTTATATGCATTAGTATGAGCTCTCTCGCGGGAGAGGTTTGAGCTGAGGCTACCTCTCAATGTTCTCCACCTATGTAGTGCCCAGGATGGCAGATGGCCATGGCTGGGAGGCCAAGCTCATATGAGAGGTGCTTGTACTAGGGTGTCTAATTGAAAGGTTATGATTGATTATCCGCATACTAAGTATGATGATTCAGGGTTATCCCTGACGGATGTATCGAATGTTTTGGTGAAAGTGTACCACCTCTGCAGAGTGTCAAACTATTCGAATAGCCGTGTTCACGGTTATGGATAGTTGGAGTGGCCATACTGTTCTATTTTCAGATGTTTTCAAAATGACTATGAAATGAATTGTGACATGAATTCACCACAACAGGGTTGTGACTATGACAACTAAGTTCCCACTTAGGTGATTTAGGACTTTATTTTATCTTTCTTTGTTTTTGAACTCAGCATAGGTTTCAAACTTAACTTTGCAAATAAACTTAGAACTTAGCATTCCTACTAGAACTACCTTACTTGTTAGTGATAGTTTGCGGGTACTTAAAGAGTACTCATGGCTTTGTCCCTGGCTATTCCTGTGGGCAGACTATGAAGAGGACTATCTAGAAGAAGGACAGCAGGACGGCTACGACAACTAGGACTATCTCCCATTGTCAGCATTGCCTGTGACACTGAAGATGGAGCCCACCGCTACGCTATTTATTCTGCTACTTGTGTGTATTAAGACTGGACCATGAGATCCTTTATTTGTGTAAGACCTTATTATGGTTTGTAATGGATGATGTACTGTGATATCCAATTTGTTATGTCTCGCAGAAATGGTAATCCTGGGATTGCGATGTATGGCATAATAGGCATCTAGGATTAAAAATCCGAGTGTTGACAATGCGTGTCAAGTTCCATGGGATGCCAACAACTCCGCTGGCCTACGAACGATCTTAATGGTAGAAACTCCTAGATTTTGGCTATGAGATGATTAAACACTTGTAGCAGCAATGCTATAGTGGGTAAGATTCTTGGCACTCCCGGGTAGCTGTAATCATGATGGAATCACTCCTCTGGCTATTATGAATAATAATTGTGCAAAAGGAACAAAAACCTTAGTGATGCCACGAGTGTCCATCACAGCCCAACAAACTAATTATTTTTGGCATGCTCTTCGTTACTTAAAAACTTAAATTCTTGAAGAACAATGAATAGAAAAGTAGTGCTTGCAAAGTCTTGATTCATTAATGTGGGAGAATTGAGATACTCTAGTATATATGCTTTTAATGACAACTCTCACACTCTTAAACTACATGATTATACTTTACTAATCAAAGGCAAGCCTATGAGTTGATTACTTGACATGGAATAAAATTTACTCATTTGGATCATCCATGCTTACAATAATTTTGTTGTGCTATAAGGATGCATGAAACCCGCATGATATGCTTGGCATTACTCTATCTATGCTGAAGTTTTTCAGATTTATGAAGTGGACGAAACATGAGACTATTAATCATGAGTAAGATCACCATCTTGTTATTTTAGTTTAAATGCTTAGTTCCTTTTTGATTTTGGTTTCTTGCTTGGGACGATCAAGTTTAAGCTTGGGGAGGTTGATGGCTCTAAAATATAGCCATCTACGTCCATATTTAAACTGGATATTAATCATATTTTTAATGAATATCTCTCTAAACCCTGCCACTAATGCTAATATTCAGAGGGGTATGCAATCCTTTGTTCTTGTATTTTTCCTTTGCGGATAATGTCGTTTAAAGGAGGGAATCACTATATTAAAGGCAAAGATACGATATTTCCTTCAACCAGAAGAAACCAGGAGCCGTCCAACAAAGGCAGACACTGTAACGACCAACTATATGGCCGGACCAAAATTTCTAACCGTATAGCTCTGATCGTATAGTTGGCGCCGCCACCGTTAGGTCAAATAGAACAACTTTCATGAAGGGACCCATTTATAAAGAAGCCTCAGGCGATGGGAAAACAATGCTCACCTCGCCCCGAAGAAGCCAGACTCTGCCAAAAAGCTGCCTTAGATCTCCATACCCTTCTCCACCTCCATATCCATCTTCCACCACTTGTAATAGTAGATCTCTTCTCCGATTGGCAACATTGTAAGACTATTGCTATCAATCTTATGATTTTTATTACAATGTTTGTGATTGTTGATCTCATCTCTATTTGTGAGTAATTCTCCTTGGGCTAAGGACTTCGGCCTAGCCATGTAGCAATTGTGCATGTGATTTATCATAGATGGGATCATGTATTAGTTTGTATGACATGATGATTATTGTATCCTCTCTTGCCTCAATCTAAGGACTTGTCACTTGTCAGGTACCCAAGACCCCGAGGGTTCAGCCAGGTATAGGGAGTATGAGTGATGACTGATCTACAGGTTGGGAACCCTAGTGACAGAAGGGGTAGTACGGCTGTATATGAGGGATTTGCTTGGGAGTAACAGTGACATCAATATGCATATCATTAATTCTCATTCTTCTATGGATGAGACTAGTAGGTTATTGTTGTAAGTGGTTGCGGAGGCAATAGCAATTATGGATGCACTGCCCACATATAATTTATCTTGCTCTAGCAAGTACACGCATACTTTATTTCTATCTTTTATTTCTATCAGATGTTTTTGCACAGCTACGTGTGAAACCGAACGCCCTAGGCCCTCTCTCGCTGTCATCGATAACAACAAAAAGACGCAAGCTACTATTCCGGTAAAAACACAAAAGGAATGCTAAAACTCCTGAAGGTCCGTTAAAGTAACTTCACTACTCATTCGCTTCCTGAGGATTCGATAACCTAGGTCTACTATGGAAAAAAAGCTATACTACATCCATAATCTGGATCGAAGGTATCACTGGTTCAGAAGGATGAAAGTAGTAGAAAACACACAAAAAGATAGCATTAAAATTGACCAGATGTATGATTCAAACTACCTAGCTGGTTTGGAAGGATGAAAGCAGTTGAAAACACCAAAAATATAGTATTGAAGATGACATGATGTATGATTTAAAGAAGATGGACATTTTATGAATTACTCAAAGCATTCATAGATAGGAAGACAATAAAACATGAATCGAAATGTTAGGTCAAGTTTTTAGGTAGAATGACTTATTAACTTATTATGCATACATGTTATATGAGTTATTAACATGATAGGAAACTAGCCTAAGTAACACACAAAAACCTCATATTTCAACCTTGCTTGGCGTCAGATTGTCAGTGTTGGATCCTCTACAAGCAGTTTGCATGACCCGAGTGAGTGCTCGAAAAGAATAGCATCTACAAGTTAGTGTTGTAGGATTATACCGATAGTGTGATAATGAAATAAAGGATATAATAGCGAGAAGATAATGATGTGGATAGGACCAACCATATGTGGGTGCAAACGAAATGGCAATAGCAGGCAGGATATTGAGCAACATTCTAATGCTTTCGTAGCTTAGGAGTACAACAAAATATCAAATGGGAAAGAGAAATTACCACTCCGCAGTGGGGGCGGCCAGGACGTCCAAGAGGGTGGTGGCTAAGAACTTTAGGGTCAGCGAACGAGTGATTCAGCGAAACGCCCCCGTGTGGTAGACGACGTAGTTGGTGAAGCAGATCTGGTGTGGCGAGGGAGTCGGTGAAATAGTTTCAGCATCCATGACGCGGGAGTCAGTGACATAGAATGGTTGCGGTGGACGAGGGTGGAGAGAGGTGGGTCCGTTGAATGGACAACAAAGGCGGTGAAGAAGATCCCATGTGGAAGAGCGAGACAACAGTGAAGGAGCTCTGGTGTGGAAGAGAGGGTCAGCGATGAAGCGGGTGGAGGAAGGTGGAGAGCGGAGAGGGGTGGGCGGGTAAATTTTGAGGAAGGGCAACACAAACGTGATGGGGGATATAGGTTGGATGACACACATTTACCACCTATACCCCTCTATTATTGCAGCACTCTTCGGGTTCTTGTTTTGGGACCAGAGATAGAAGAGGAATTTTGCATTCGCAAAAAATGGGGCGGGATATTTGAATAGATGCGCAGGATATTTTGGTGCTCTATGGAAATTTTGAGGTTGAAACTTCCAAGGTACGCTACTCCGATGTATGGCTGCCGTTATGTGTTGGCCCCGTCTAGACCGACACGCCAGTGACAATATGCTTACCTGCATTTAAATGAGTTTCCATTGCCAAAATTGATAAACATTATTGAAGGCTTTCAAACAAGATGACCAAGGTCACGGCCATATATCTGCCATAGTTTATGATAGCATGTCCATATTTGGTAGATCAGTGCATCTTGGCATTTCAAGCAATGTTTATAAAAGGAGATTCCAAATTGACTGGATAACGCTCTACTTTCATGAATTTCCAAGCTTCCTAGCTAAATCTGTGTAATAAATGACTTTTTGACGATTTAAAGTAAGTATGTCTAATTTCAAACTACAAAGTGTGTGATATACTTTGCTCTTGATTTTTTTAAATAATTTAAAGGTATTGAGTAGTCAAATATCGGAGAACCACTGAGAGTTTTGCAAGATTCAACTTCTTGATATGAATGGTAATGATGCCAAATTTGGACCATTTTTTAAAACATAGAAAGAACAAAATATGAAACAAAATACTACCATTATGTTCTCTTGGTGTCTCACTATGTGCACTAGCTAGTTTCCATGAAAACATTTAAACTTAAAATTTGACAATTTTGAAAACACTTGTTTCACAATATGGTGTACCATGTATGAACATTCATGCCTTTCAAAGTAGATGACCAATGTCAAGGCCATATGTTTACCATACTTTATGATAATGTAACCATATTTGGTAGATTGGTGCATATTGGCATTTAAACATTGTTTACAAAAAGAGCTTTCATATTCGAAGTTATTTTAAATTTTACAATTGACAATAATGGCTTTTGTCATGAATCAACCACAAAAATTATGGCTCGAAAGCACACTGCCCCAATTTTCACACAAATTATAACCTATTTAATTGATAATTCTCAAGTTTTATGGCTATATTCATGCAACATAATGCATTTATGGTTATTTAATGAAAATATCTCAAATTTTGGTGTGCAAGTGCATGATACCTACCTGCTCATGATTTTTTAATTCATTTAAGGTACCCAAGTAGTAAAACAAGGGAGAATCACCAAGAGTTCTACAAGATTCAACTTCTTGATATGAATGCTAATGCCACCAAATTTTGGGCCTTATGAATTAAGAAAATCAAGAAATTAAATATAATTTGAAGTAATTCCTTTCTTTCGCATGGTGTCTTACCATTGCACTAGCTAGTTTGCATGAAAACATTTAAACTTAAAAATTGAAAATTTGAGAAAACTTGTTTCACAATATGGAGTACCATGTATAAACATTCATGCCTTTCAAACTAGATTACCAATGTGAATGCCATATGATTACCATACTTTATGATAATGTAACCATATTTGGCAGATTGGTGCATATTAGCATTTAAAAATTGTTTACAAAAAGAGCTTCCATATTTGAAGTTATTTTAAAATTTTCAATTGACAACAATGGCTTTTGTCATGAATCAACCACAAATATTATGGCTCGAAAGCACATCGCCCCAATTTTCACACAAAGTATAACCTATTTGATTGATAATTATTAGTTTTTATGACCATATTCATGCAATAGAATGAATTTATGGCTACTTAATGAAAGTATCTCAATTTTTTGTCTACAAGTGTCTGATACCTGCTTGCTCATGATTTTTTTTAAAAAAATCATTTGAAGGTATCCAAGTAGTAAAACAAGGGAGAATCATCAAGAGTTCTGCAATATTCAACTTATATGAATGCTAATGCCACCAAATTTTGGCCCTATGGATGAAACCATAAAGAAAATTTTAAGTATAATTTGAAGCAATGCCTTTCTTTCACATGGTGTCTTACTATTGCACTAGCTAGTTCCCATGAAGACATTTAAACTTAAAATTTGACAATTTTGATGAAACTTGTCAAACGATATGGTATACCATGTATGAATATATATAGGCATGGCTTTCAAACCAAATAACCAAGGTCATGGCAATATCTTTGCCATAGTTTATAATAACCTATCCATATTTGATAGATTGGTGCATATTGGAATTTGAAATATTGTTTACAAAAGGAAGGTTCCAAATTTGAAGTTATTTTAAATTTTCCAAGTGACAACAATGGCTTTTATCGTGAAGCAACTACAAAAATATGGCTCAAAATCTCACGACCCCAATTTTCACACAAAGTATAGCCTATTTAATTGATAATGCCCAAGTTTCAATATTTTCCAAGATTTATGCCTATATTCATAAATAGAATCACAATACAACAATTTAACAAAATTATCTCAAATCTGGATCTACTATGGTGTAGCACGAGAGAGAGAACTCTAAGGAGTTGGTGTGTGTCAGGAGGAGAGGGCCTGGGGGCCTTTATATAGGAAGAGGGAGAGGTGACGTGTACCCTAGAGTACAACCCCTAGGGATGGCGGCCAGGTGGAGATGGCGACCAAGGAGGGGAGGTGCCCCCTCCTTTGGCAGATCTCTAATCTCCTACTAATTAGGAGATCGTCCCCTTCCTTGTTTAGTTGGTTGCAATCTTGGAAATAGTGACAAATATCAACATATTCCTTATTTGCAAGATACAATTAAAACTTTTATAAAATGAGATCTAATTGGATATCTTCCTCTTTTATGCAATGCACCAAAATAGGATAGTCCAGGTGTCATCTCCTGGCCCCATGCGCTAGCCCTGGGAGGGATGGGCGCCGACCATGGGTGGGCCCTTGTGGCTCAGGTGCCACCCCTAGGTGAGTTGCCCCCCTCTTATCCATTTCGACCACCGGAACCCCTTCTGGCACTTCATATCGGTTTGGGTTTTTCAGATGCTTCCGGTACCTCGACCCTATATATATTTTAGAATGTTTATGAAAGCTCTCCGATATAACCACTATCCCGGGATGATTACGATGATCTTCAGAATCACCATCGACGACTTCAGAACAACCTTCTGAATTAGGTCATGTCACCGAAACAATTCTGATTCCTCTCCGAGGTGTCTCAATGAATCCGAGAGATATTCCGGTATGTCTAGAAACTAGGTCATATATGTGCCGACCCAAAAATATGCCACACATAAAATTTCTTGACGCAGTTATTTCTGGCAGTTTTTAATTACTGTTTAAGCGTGACCGCGACGACTTGGTGTGCGACTAGGCGTTTAAAGCCGTCACTACCAGCCTACGCTCTTGTAGTTGATGAAAACAAAGATCTCACCACACATTTCCGATATTGTTGTCTCTACTTCTCCTTCTTTTACACCTTTAGTCATGATTACAGTGAAAATTTAAAGAATGTCAAACTCGCGCAAAATGTAGTCAACTTAAAGATTTTTATTACATAGTGAGAACAGAGGTCGCTCCAGTAGCAAGGTTTGCGAGAGCACAGCCATCCTAACAAGGTTCTGAGTCTTAGGCTCAGCAGGGTGCTTAAAGATATTTTCTTCTTACAAAATATGCCACAAGGGCTAGTCCATCTTGGTCTCTTTTTCTTTTAAAAGGTTTTCAATAGCCGCTTGAATCGCACAACCCAAGTACTTGCTCCGTTTCAAAATATAAGAATTTTAGTCTTTTTATGAAACACATATTTTTAAACGTCTTTTAATATGTTGATACATATGTTTCAGAAAAATGCTAAAACAACTTTTTGACGTGGACCCGCTCTCGAGGCAGGCTGCCAAGTTACTGATTCGTCTCCAATGTGTCGAGAAAAATGGCCAAAATGTTTGGCGTATGGCCTATTAATCAATTAGCGTGCAACGATGCTACCTTGGTTGTCCACCGAAACCTAAGTAGTTGGGCCTCAAATCCAAGTTCTACATATTCCTTTGTCATGTCCGAGCATATATTTTTATACTCCCTCCGACCCATATTAGTTGACTTAGATTTGTCTAGATTCGGATGTATCTAGTACTAAAACATATCTAGATACGTTCAAATCTAGACAAATCCAAGTCAACTAATATGGATCGGAGGGTGTATATGTTTGGGTTTAAGGAAGTTCAAGATGTACACAAGAAAACACAAGCTGAAGCTGGAACTAAAACTAAATATTTACAGAAAGCTATCTATCTATCCAATAGGGAAAACGTCCAAACATCAAGAGGCAGTCAAACAAATATGTACTATGTTTCGATAAATAGATCTCGATACACACACTTTGGTCAACATAATCTATTTATTATTATAAGAGCTATATAGTAATCATTAAACATATATATGTACATAACATTTACACAGCAGGAGTACGGAGGACACAAGATTTACAAGGTCACGCATGCATGGTTGATGCATGTACAGTGACATCACACCATATGTGCATACGTAGAGATAAACTAGTTAAGTATAGTATATTAACCTAGCTCGCGAAGGAGCTGATTTATTCCCTGTATAGGTCCTTAGTTCTGCAATACGTAGACAGTAGCAGCAATCTGTATACATATTTCCGATTCTGGCGCTTCCTTTTCGTGGTCGTCGTCGTCGCGGTGGTCGGTCGGCACATGTCTTCAGAACAGAAACGCCGTCGGCGCGAACGCCGGCATCGACGATGCCGTCTCGATGTGCCTAGTAGGTAAGTACGCGGAGCCATAATTAAGTCTGATGGGTTTTTTGTTTGACAGAGAGAAGTTTGATGAATTAATATTTGCGCCGAGAGAAAATCGAAAGCGAGAGATGAGAATACTATGTGTACCGGTACTCGCGGCTGTGCGCGCGTGGCAGCACCCTGGCACCGGGCCTGGCCGGGACGACGCGCCCACCGCCCGCTGCGGCGGCCTTGCCAGCGTCCACCGGGACGCCCTCATAGATGTCCCCGAGCGCCGGCCTCCACTGCGGCGAGCCGCCCAGCGACCTGGACCTCCTCCGCCTCCTCCTCGCGACGGCGCCTCCGTCTCTGCAGGTGGCCGCAGCCTGCTGCTGCTGGAGCTGATCGGCAGGCGGCGCGTCGTCGATGGGTCCAGCACGGCAGCCGCAGGGCACGAACGACAGGAGCCTCATTAGCTTCCTGCGCACCCTCCCCTCTATCTTGCCCACTCCCTGCGCCTCTAGATCTCTTCCCTACCCTCTCTCTTTAGATCTTTCTACACAGAATTCTTTCACTAGACTCTGTGGGCGAAAAATCCCCGGCCGGCCGGCGCGGCCGTGTACTCACGGGAATGCCACTGCCTACGAGTGGCCTCAGCTCGCTAGCTGACCACCACTCGACTAATGGCGAGAGCGTATCTGAGTGTCACGGGTTGGGCGTGATTTATAGGGTTCGCGGCGTAACAAATGACCTAAACGCCCTCGCTCCGCACTAGGATTGCCAGGGCAGCATCGGGAGCTTACGTACGTGAAAATCGCCGGTGCCACGCGGGCGAGGGAGTTCTCGAGGGAAGAAAAATCACTCTGAAAAACTCATTCGTCGTCGATCAGTAGATACCAAGTGGATATCGTGTGGTGCGTACACACGTGGGTCCAGCTAGCCAAGTGGATGGGGTGGTGGGCCCGGGCATGCGCGTGCCTGTGATGGAGGCGTATCCCGTCTACGTGCGTACGCATCTGATGCCAGAGAATACGTACGGTAGTTGCGTTCTGGAAGAGAGTACGGAAGCCCGAGCACTCTTTTACTAATGGCGTGGCTAGAAGAACACTTCTAAGCCAGAGTAGTGCCAGTGGCAGCGGCCAAGAACCACTGAACCGTGAGATAAGATTATGCCATATGCCCATATCCGATCAGGCACTACCGAGATCGGCCACCACCGACGTAAGCCAATAGGTGGAGACAAAAACATCACCGACGAGCCGGAGGCCAGAGGTTAAACGTCTCTCCACGGTGTACTTCCAAGATATTTATTTTTTCTAAAATGGGAACATAATCTCGGCTGCATGGATTGACTCTGGATTAACATGCTATCCTTAAATCAGAACACAGGTTGTCCTGGTTGTATATATCCCGTGCAATCAATTTCAGTTGGTTGCACCTAATATCCAAAGTCTACTGCGTGTTCATTGGCTACAGGTATGACCACATACGGGTCCAATAAGTAGTGACAGAGATAATCTGCAAAAATAAATTTTACATATGGGTCCATCTGTCGATGGCTGTTTTTTGTATGTCGATGCCGAGTGGGCTGACGGTTGTCGTAGGCAGAGTGGTGAGCCGAACAGTTTTTGGGTGTAAGATGACAGCTTTGGGCCGTCGGATAGAACTCGTTTCCTGCAGGGCGCCGTCCACCACAATTTGTGACAATGAATCGAACATATGTCTAAAAAATTATGGACGTGTCGAATTCTCAGTCAGATGATGTCAAGCAATCTCAGTTATAAGCCCACTTATAGCTAAAACATCTCAGTTGTAACTCTCTTACAACTAAAATATCTCGGTTGTAACCCAGTGCAACTAAAAAATCTCGGTTGGAACCTCATTTGTAACAGAAATCTCATTTGCAGCCCCACTCAACTCACAAGATATACAAATCACAATGCAAATCCAATGGATTAAGACATGGCTAATTCTCAAAACTAAAAAATCACATTCCCTTTGTCTCGAATTAGATGTCAAAGATTTTGTCTAGATTCGGATATACCTATACACTAAATGTGTCTAGATACATGCGAATCTAGAAAAATCCAATACATCGTGTTCAAATAAGAGGGAGTAGCACAATTTAGACGTACTGAACTTAGATAGATGGTTAAACATGCTTCAAATTCAAGAAAAAAATTAAATAACCATCCGTGTGTGGCACGCCATCTATATTTAAATTCGCATGAAACATAAAAATTAGGGTAGGCTACAATTACGATTTACGAAGTAACAGAAATAACTGAGTTGAGTTGGTCTAGATATAAATGTATCTATACACTAAAATGTGTCTAGATACATTCAAATTTAGACAAACCTAAGTCAGTTATTTCTGAACGGAGGGAGTACTGAAAGTCCATCCAGTTGGCTCATAATTTTGGTGATTGAAAACTATTAACTATGTTCAGAAAATATAATGCATATTATTATGCATGTGGTAACTTTGACATTCGTACATGCAGAAGTATGTGGATTGAGAACGCAAGAATAGTAGGAGTAACTATATTTATCTTGCAGTCTCGAATTAGATATTGGAGATTTGTATAGATTCATATGTATCTAGATGCTTTTTGGTGTATAGATACATGCTAATTTAGATAAATTTCGATATCAGAGAATACTATATTTGAAGCATATCGTAAGTGAAAATAAGAATAAAAAAATCGAACGGAGAGTGACTGAGGTCATAAAAATCAACAAGGTGTGCTGAATCCTTACATTTCATAATATAGTAGTATATATTAACCTTTTACTTCCGTTCATACTTTTTTATCAGAAATTTGAAAAGAAAGATTGGGTTTAGTTTTAGTCACTGTTGGAACATTTAAG
The DNA here is from genome assembly GCA_910589775.1 of Avena eriantha. Classification (NCBI taxonomy): domain Eukaryota; kingdom Viridiplantae; phylum Streptophyta; class Magnoliopsida; order Poales; family Poaceae; genus Avena; species Avena eriantha. The sequence continues at coordinate 155,805,114 of OU342746.1, read as the reverse complement.
TCCATTTATTTCAGACACCGGAACAATAAACCGGTACACCGGATGAGATTAGACAGTTAGCCTGCATAAACCGCAAGGAGACTGCCGATGTGGCGGGACGCCGCGGCTTCCCTGCATCGCAGGGCACCTCTCGCCATCTCCTCCGTTTGAGAGCAGCCCCTGAGGCTCCCGTCGCCCATGCAGTAAAAGGCTCACGAGCTCAACGCGATCGTCCCGACATGCCGACGGCGACGACGACGGAAGAAGAAGAATCGTGTGGTCGCGGCCGCTTCCTTTGAGACTTCCACGTTAAACTTTGGCCAGGTTTTACAGCCGCCACAGAACAGTATTGCCCAGCGTCTGCAGGTGGAGCAGATATTATGATGCCACGAGACTCGAGAGCACGCAGCGGCATCGCTGCTGTTGGATCGTTGGCTGGCATGGCGTGACCTGATAGTGCCAGTGACCAGGGTGGGAACAGGCGCCGGGGAGGGCAGGCAAGCTTCCCAGGCTTCAGGGGCGGTGAGTCAGCACTGCAGCTTATATATCTCCATAGGCAAGCAACTTATGGACCATGAGTTGCAGTCAATGCTAAGTAACTCCGATAGGAATGTTGCACGCCTAGATAAGGACACCATGTCCTCAACTGATGTTTCATATCATCAATATCTGTTGGTACACCCTCCAAGGGACAGGTGTACAAAGGATAAGAACAGAAGACAAATAATACATACAGTACAAAGTACAGACCAGGAAACAGGAGGACGACCCATCGTACAGATGATAGTTCAGACAAGATCAAATCCAAATCAAGAGAACACACAATCCACGGGTTCATGCGCTGTGCAGATTCACGTCCCTATCGGCAGAAAGAATTAGATCATAGGGAATTCGGTTTGAGATTCGCTTGCAAACGTGTTCTTATTCTGAGCAACGAGTCATTATCCAGTACATGAGCCGCACATGCCAACAGCAAAGGGCGACGACACTTCAAATAGGAGACACTACTCTGACACAACACCAACACCTTCAGGAACAAGAAGGATAAGGTTATTGATAATGGTCCAAAGCTGCTCCGTGTCTGTTGCACGCTGACAGTAATACCTGCTTGGTCCATATTCGGTTGGACGAGTGCTGCTCCATGTGGAAACCATAAACGACCAGTCCAACACGACAAGAATATTGGATCAGACAGGGGTGTTCACACCTGGGACAACGCAGTAAAGCTATACTCTAAATGGCGAATGCGATAGCTAGTCGATACGCTGTCAGACCCACAGCGAGATAGAATGATTGTCCCTTCATCTACTGTGTGCACCCCAGGAACCAGATGGAGTGCATTGTTGCGGCTGCGAAGTTGCCTCTCCCATCGGGGGTCTGGGTCTAGCATATTCAGCAAAAATAACCCATCCATCAAGAAACTGCACAGAAAGAAACATGTGTCAAATATTTAAAAAAAAGAATTCCCATATTATTACACAATCGTAACAGCAATAATTCAAGCATCTCAGTTAATTAGCTAGAAGTAATAACAACGGAAAACACTCAAGTAGGCTTATATGGGCAGTAACTTATCAGGAAATAATTGTCCAGAAGGAACAGAACAAAATGAGCCTCCGTCAGTTAATAACTACAGCATTCTTCATAAATACTAGTCAGTGGGAGCGTTGAATCCACATTCAACAGCTAAGAAAGACTGTAAAGCTTACGCTAACACCCAGTAGATAAGAACTTAATACTCCCTCCGACCCATATTAGTTGACTCAACTTTGTCTAGATACGGATGCATCTAGACTAGATACTTAACTAGATACATATGAATCTAGACAAACTTGAGTCAACTAATATGGGTCGGAGGGAGTAGTTCATTATATGTTTTGTTTTCTGAACGGTCTTTCTGTAATTGTTTGAAACTGATGCTTTTATATTAGTGTCTTCCCTGTTAGATACCACATAGGTAGCTAACCAAGTGAAACCCACGTAGAAATGGAGGTAATGCCGCACTTGGTGTCTGAAATTCTTCATATGTATTAAAAGTAGGCTGTGTTTAGAGAGCAGAACCAACTTTGAATTATAGTACTCTGATTATCTGGATGGAATTGGATAGTCAAGATGCTCCTGAACTGGATGGATGAAGAGTTCAAATGTCATTTAAAACTGACGGCTACCTACAATATTCCCCTTAGGGGATGTCCAAGTTACTCAATAGACCATATAAAGCAAATTGGGCTCGCCAATTTGAGGTTGCCAAACTTTGTGTGGGTGTGACTTTGCTATGGACTCTTCTGTACTGCTTGCAGGGGCACAACTTATATATATATTAGAATATATGTCTACAGTCTCAATTTTCCTACGAAAATAGATGCTAAAACAGGCTCCCTAACCCTGAACACCCTAACTATTTCGCTGCACCATATATTCTCTGAGTTATAAAGAGCATCAGACAGTACATCTTTTGAATTACAACTCTGCAGTAAAATCAGTTGAGTGGCCGACAAACAAACAAGCAATATTTGAGTATCAAACATTCAAACTACATAGAGGAATGGAGAATACACAGCTGTACAGGCAGCAGGGAAATATAATGTGAGTTCAATTTTATTTCTGAACGAATCTCATCTAAGTGGAGAATTAGCCTTTTTTATGAGAACACTGCATTGGAATCTCAATCCATGCATCTGAATGGACACATACATTATGCTCGCATATTGGGTACATATCTGAAACCAGTTAGTAGTGAGAAATACTGCACTATGACTGTGGCTAACACTGGCCAAGTGGCCAGCCCAAAGAATTGTACTAACAATGAGACAGACTCGGTCAACAAGAGAATATAGAAAATTCACAGAACCATCAGACCGAGAAGGAAAAAACATAGGCAAATCAAGACACTGAGAGATCCACAGAAATGGAACAGTAAGTATAATAAGAAACCTTACTTTTCCGTCCATTCCTTCTACTCCTTTAGTAGCATCTTCAACAGTAGCATACCTTACAAAGCCAAACCCCTTAGAAAAACCAGTGACACGATCTGTGACAACTCGAGCTGCAATTAGATACAGGAGTGAGAACCTTCAAGTACAATGCCTGCAAAGTATAATACAGTTCCAATTTTAAACTCACCTTGTACAACTTCCCCAAACTTTGCAAAAGCTTCTCTAAGTCCATCAGTTGTCGTACGCTTGCTTAACCCTGATTCATCATTATTAGTATGAGAATTCAGACATTGTGTTCACCACAAGGATAAAATGAAAAGAAGCAAAAAGGGGCACAAGTATATATTTGAAGTGCAATAGAAGACGCTAAAGGAAAGCAGTACTACAATCTTTCTTTTAGTTGATTGAACAAAAATATACACAACTAACTGAAAACGAATTCAACCAGTTCTTTTAGGACTAATTGATCAATTTAAGAGTCGCATCACTACAACCATATTGACTTCAAATGGTACAGCTGTACTGGCTAAATGTGCTTCATAGGATGTTTACTTGTTTCATAGGCTTCATGTAGGATTAAGCAAGAACTAAGATGGTCAGAAGTCTAAAGCCGAGATAATCGAAAACTTGGGACTTGTTCCACAGTATGAATACATTATGTGTTTCAGAGAGATCGATTCTCATTTAGCATCCTAACGTGTTAGCTCAGTTATAGAACTCCATAGCCTATTTGAACAGAAAATCAATAATATCATGGTGCGTTCTGGTATGGTATTGAGTTCACCAAAATGAGGTTGATTAAAGTACATGAATATCTTGATGCTCATTTAACATCCTAACCCTGTGTTAGCTCAGTTATAAAACTCCATAGCCCGTTTGAACAGAAAATCAATAATATCATTGTGCGTTCTGGTATGGTATTGAGTTCACCAAAATGAGGTTGGATTAAAGTACATGAATATCTTGATGCTCTATCTTCACATCATTAAGTTTTATTGACAGGTAAGCAAGCATTGTAGACTGAGCCACTTAGGCTCTTAAGTGTAGAGGAACTTTCCTAGAAGCATGTCTGAATTTGGGTTCTCTAGAAATTTCAGAGAATTTCACCATATGTTCCATAGTTATTGAGGAATCCACAACATAGAGTTCATTTCCCGTAGTCAAACACTCGATATCCTTACATAACACATCACTTAGCCTAAATTGCAGAACCAAAAGAGTGTGCAATTTTAGCACATGTAACTGCAACTTCTAGTGTTTTAGCTATGTACGGAGTGAGGTGGCGATGAGGATGGTTGGACCATTAGTTCTTGACCCCAAAGGAGGTTTAACTATCAGGGCACTTAAAATATCACATGAATAAAGTCATAAAAATGTGTGTCCTAACTCCTAAGGTTACTCTACATGTTCTTCAAAATGAAGTTCACAATGAACAAGAAAGGGATTCAATAGCATGTCTCCTAATTGCTGTTGCAAATCTAGCAGATCAGATCTATAAAGTTATGCAGGGTTATGCAGGGTTCCAAATAAGTAACAGCACATCGTTTACCCTGATAATTGCTTCCGCGGGCAAACTATCACATGCGACCATAAAGGTTCTTCAAATTCCCAGATGTAAGCTCGTAATAAAGCCATTACTGAAGTACAGCATGATCTAAGAGCTATGATTTCAAGACCGCACAACCATTTCGTAGCACAAAGATGCGGGCGCTCGAGCTAAATCTCTGGCAGGGATCATAGCCAGAGAGTGTTTACAGGACCGAAATGGAATAAGGATAAAGGAAAGATGGGAAAGAATATTACCAGAGACGAAGAGGTTGGGTGAGGGATCGGCCTTCGGTGGAGGCGTCGGCGGGTTCTGCGGCGCGAAGGCCGGGATGGAGAACATGCGCGCGTTCGGCGTCGCGAATTCGGAGATGGAGAGCATGCGTCGGAGCCCGGACCTTGCCACCGCCGCCGCCATCGCCGCCACCGAGATGTCTTCGACCGGGGAAAGGCTTGCGTGTGCGGGGTTAGGGATTGGGATTTTTCCTTCCCCTCTCTCTCTTCCGAGGGTTTAAGACCGTGTTAGGTTTTCGACTAGGAATGACTATAGTGCCCCTTCGTAAGCTTATGGATGCTGCGCAAAATCAAATATCCTGGACAACAGATTCGAAAAAAAAATCTGGCCAACAGAGTCTGAAAATTTTGGAGGGACCCGTTTGTCGGTGAGTTATGTGTTTCCTTCTTTAATTAATTTTAAAATAAAGAAGATGCTCGTGCGTTGCAACGGGTGATCCACATTACTTTTGAAAAAATGACTTTGAACGAAAATTACTCCGTTTCATAATAAGATCAGATAATAAATCTTTTCATAAAGCTAAAACATCTTATATTATAAAACAGAGAGAATAGATCGGATGGAGTAATGTAAAGCATAAAGTTGCTCATCTCGTATAACCTCCTCGAAACAGGCATACGCCCAGCTATATTATTATAGTAACCACGATTGAAACCGCTGCTGGGCAGACAGCACAACGACCAAAGGAAACAGCAAAGAACAAAAAGAAGAAAAGGAAGAGAAAACAAAGCCGAGAACAGTGGCTCGACGAAAACGAGGACGGCTCGCAACCGTTGCGCCCTCCAGCAATGTACCACCACATGCCTAGCACTTCGAAGCTCCGCCGCACCAAGCAACACCTCCAAGAAGGAACGCAACAATGACGACGTTGTTGCCCGGACTAGTCCTAGGGTTTCCCCCGGTGCGCTCCGGGAGGTGGAAAAGAGGTCATCTGACGCCCTTTAGGAAGGACGGTGGCACCCGTAGGTGTCACCACATTGGTGTCAAGATGACAAGGATTTCTCCCGACCCCTCAAAAAACACACTCTCGAACGCGTCGCAGTGCTCCACCATGCTCGTCGCCCACCAACGCACGCCACCACGGTCTTGCAGCCACTCCCACTGTCTCACCGTGACACACGAAGTAGGGCCAGTAAGATAGAGAAAAGGAACTTCGGCAGGGGTCGCCGGAACAACGGCGCGCGGGAGGGAACAACCTCCACCACCGGAAGGTGGCAGCTGACCGGATACGGCCGCAGAGGCAAACCAGGCCCTCCTGGCCTAGCAGAACCACCCAGGGTCCGTGAAGCCTCGCCACCGCACTGCAGCAGGGGAACCGTCGTCCAAAGCAACCCCACACTAGCCCCTACTTCACCGTCCACCAGGGGATCAACTGCCACCATCGATCCCTGCCGCCAAGTAGCCGCACATCCACCATCGCGCTCACCCGGGAGACCCGGACTATCGCCGGTCTGTGGAACCCCACCTGGACCCGCAAGGGCGCAAAGGGACGATCATGGCGAGCACAGCAGCTTCGTGCTGCCCGCAGGGCCCCTGAGCAAGAATGGCAGACGAGTCCCAGATCTAGGCCTGCCTGGCCTATATCCGGTACCCCGGTCGCAGCGTAGCCAAGGGGAGGTGCCCACCCATGGTGAGCAGGGGCCCTGGCCGGTGCCCGCCTGGGCTAGATCTGGCCCTGCAGGTGAACCGCCGGAAGCCCCTGTTCCTCCCGTCGCCGACCTTGAGGACAGCCGCCGCTGCAGCATAGAGAGCACTAAGCCCGCGAGATCTCGCCCCTCTGCCCCCCCCAACGACCCCCAGGTGCGCCGCCACTGGATGCAGAGCCCGCGCATCGACCTCCGCCACCGGGAGAACCAAGATCCGCCGCCGCCGGCCCTGCATGGGCTTTGCCCGGCGGTGAGCGTCGACGGCGGTGGGAGGGGGAGGGGGTGAGGTGCGGCGGTGTCCCAGGCCCACCCCATCGCCCGCAGGGGCGAGCGAGACGGGTCACGCGTGATGCCACAAAATGTAACTGTACTGTAAAATCGCGTATAACCTTGTCGAGTAACATCAAACATTTCATCTTCTCTGAACTGATCGAAACATAACACACATGTTTGGAAGTCTATAATACTAGGTGGACATGCGTGCTTTGCCGGGCCGCCTAGTCCATTTGGAGAGTGTGGTAGGTGTGTTGTACTCATAGCTGGTAACATATTTTTTTTGTTTATGTTATCATAAATTAAATATATGAGCATGTACGGGGTTGGGTGTTTTAATCGGTAGGCAAATATGTCATTTACGTGTTAGACATATCTGAAACTGGGAGATCTGATCTTAGACGCAAGAAGCGGGTAACAAAGGGGTACCAGTGTTTCTTCAAGTCAAACAAAGAGGTACATCGAGCAAACTTCAAACAAAAATACATCAAGCAATAGACCAAGTTCAGTACCATGAGAAACTGACATGTTGCATGATCAAGATAAAAAACTAATGATGTCAAAACAAGCTAATTTATGAAGATCATATGGTAAACTTGTTTGGCTGCCTCGAAATCGATGCTTGCAACTATTTGGATTGCAGACCTTCAAGAAAAAGCACAACTTTGTATTCAATACTTATAAATAGCTATATTATTAAATAATTAGTTTAGTCAATATAGACAACTATATTACATATATACCAATTCTATGCAGGAGTTATACTTGATATATTCCAAATTATTCACTGGTTTGATAAAATTTAAAAGAGAAGGTATGCTGAAAGTTGCCACGAATCTTTATATAAAATAAAGATCTAATATGTAATCAAGTTTGATAATTTCTGTATATCAAAATGAAAAATATAGAGCATGTTGATTGACATTTATTTTGGACCCACTAAGTCGATGGAACCCGCTTGTTCATTAATCATAGAGCATACTCCAAGTCAAGGGCACTGAAATTTTTGTTAACTTGTGTAGAAATTGTAGAATAACGTAGAACATGTATTAATTTACACAAGCATCTCATGTATTCTCAAAATATTGTAATATATTCAAAAGAAAATTTAGTTATAGAGTCTAAGAGGGGTTAAAATCAGCTTATTCTACTATGTTTCGGGAATACATACAAGTTAATTGCTGAAGTGACATGAAACGCGGTCGTTTCTCGCAAGGCATGAGTATTTCTCGCCCTATTAGCGCTCCACGCTTTTTGTTCGGCGATTCTTCCATTCAGTTACTGTAAATTCTGGGTCCAGGCCAATCGCTCTACACCGTGTCATCACATGCCTCGCGAGACTTTTCCTTTTCAATTCCTTGTTTTCGCCATTCGTCCCAGATTTTTCTAGTCAAAGTGGTGAGGATGATACGACACTTTTGTGTAGTCCCGCATAGGAGCGTATCTACCAACGCCACCCCCTCTCTCTCACCCCTACCGTCCACGCGCTCACATCCTCCTTATCTTTCTCACCGCCGGCAAAGCGTGGCGGCGGTTCTGGGAAGGTTCGAGGCGATGAAGTAGAGGCGACCGACGTTGGATGCAGGAGATAGATGGGAGAAGGTGGCCTCATGAGTGGAGGGGCAGAGGGAGCGGAGGTGAGAGGTAGAGCTCTGGAGCGGAGGGACCTTCTGCTTTTCAATTCTTTTTTTCCACCATCCATCCTTGATTTTTCCAAATCAAAGCGGTGGGGATGATGTGACATTTTTGCGTAGTCCATCATAGGAGCATCTCTACCCGTGTCGTCCCTCTCTCTCTCACCCCCACCATCCCACGTGCTCACCTCCTCCTTATCGTCCTCACCATCGGCAAAGCGTGGTGGCGGACGGGTGCACGAGCTCGGGAACGATGTTGAATCGGTATGGGGTAGGTTTGAGGCAGGGAAGCAGAGGCAGTCGACGTTGGATGCGGGAGCTAGACGGGAGGCGGTAGCCTCGTGAGTGGAGGGGCCGGAAGGAGCGGAGGTGAGAGGGAGAGATCAGGAGCGAAGGGGGCGGTGCACGTTGCTGGGGGAAACGAAGGAGGGGCTGAGATGAGCGGGAGCTCGGGTGGGGGGACGGGATCGAGATGGGGGTGGGGGGACAGGAGGGACCATCTTGTAAGACTTTGGTCAACACCTAAAACTACACGGTTGAGATGCCTCAGAGTGAAGATCAGATAGCCAGAAATGTAGATGGCATCAGATGGCTCGCTTTTGCTCAGGCTTAAGCTATAGTATAATATACACGGGAGAACGGAAACCTTCAGATAGATCATCCATGCACAACGCTTAACCAGCTTCCTGAACCCTTACATGTACATCTAGAGCAGAGAAGACATCCAATCGATCTTATTTTTTTTGTTGTTTTTTTATTTTGATTATTGTACTGTCATGAACCATAGACTCATATTACGATGACACCTTATACATTTCATACAAAAATCTTTAAAATCAACGGACACTCAAATTCGGTCCAAGAAACTGAAAACAATATTAATTATTAATGTTTAAAAAAAACCTCATCGTTAGGATGTAGGTGAACTGTCCGGCAGACATGACGGACGTCCACCAGCATCCGGGCAGTGCACAAACGTGATGAGGAAAAGTATGAGGCGAGCAACAGTATACAACACAGGAAACTAAAGCAGACACACGTAGGGACTCTGTCGAACGTCCGTCTACATGCCTACTCATGGTCTCTCAACACGAGTGGAGAGACAAATGGAGGCAACCGCGGTGAGGTCCAAGATTGGTCATCAATTAATGTATTGTATAGTCATGAACCGTAGACTCATCTTACGGTGACACCAGAAGCATCGGAATATTCGACCGACCGGTGTAAAGACACGAATGGAGGGCAAGCGCAGCGAGGTCCAAGAGCGGTCGTCGATTGCTGTACTGTACAGTCATGAACCATAGACTCATGTTACAGTGTGTAGCACCCCAATTGTCTAACAATTGTAATGCTACTTGTCCTAGTAAGATATTGGCTACTCCATACAGATTATTGTTGCATCATAATTATATCTTGCTCATGTCATCATGCCACATTGCATTTGAGCATCATATAAAACCCTTTTTCTTTTGGTTTTTCTCTCATATGCATTATTAATTGTATTTGCCTCTTGATATTGTATTTGGCTATTGATATATTGTTCAGTGCCCAAGTTGAGTTGGGGGCATATCTTTTATCTCATTTCCACCACCTTTATCTTCCATCACTTTATAATTCCACCATCCTACTAGATCATGAGCTTGTTTGTCTTTACTTTGGTTTTCTCTAGCTCATGTGCAATAGGGTGGATCTAGTTCATTAAATTTCTTTGCTTGGCTTTGTTCCACTTCTTGGAAATGCACAAGATTAATGCCATCATATTATTATTGTTTTCACATAATAAATCATGTCATTAATATTTTGCATGGGCCATGCAAGCTTCTCCACCACCTTTTCCCTCCATTAGTTTTTCTTTGGTTTTGGTGGATCCTATCTAGGAAAAACCATCTCCACCTCTCCTTAGTCACACCATACCATCTTCTTTTATTATTATTTTCTCCATGCATGAACCATATGAGGCTTAGCCCATAATTCTTTTCTTTTCCTTTTTCTTGGACTTCCTTTCACCTCCACCTCATGTCAATTCTAGCACTCACCATGTTCCACTTGAGATGATCTTACCACATTCTTTAATCTTATTTTTCTTTATCTACATATAAGATCACATGAGCCTTATTCCACCTAATTCTTTTCTTCTTCTTTCTTTCTAGTTTCTTCTCTACATTAGCCCATGCAAGATCAAGCCCATGTGTCTTCTTGTTTTGGCCTCATAATCAAAAAATAAAATCTAAATATCTAATTAAAACCTAACCTAGCTAAGTCTATCTCCCTATCTAAATCTACTAAACCCTAACTCCTTCTCTCTCTACACCCTTCCTCTCTAACATGGGTACCACCTGGCCACCCTCTCTCTACCTGACCACCACCCCAGCCTCTCCTCTCTCTAACCTAGCTAAGCCTAACCCTAACCATAGCCATGCCCTAGCTAAACCGAGCTCACCCGAGCCCCTTCTCTCCTTCTCTCTCTGCCGTGCGGGCCTAGCCGCACCACCATCGCCTACCCCACCTGCAGCCTCCCTGCCGCGCCGTCCAGCTCCAGGACAAGCCCCAGCCTGGCCGAGCACGTGCTCGAGGGAGAAAGGGCAAAGCCCTAGCCCCTTATCCCTGCCGTGCCCCGCCCTCTTTTCCTCCCTCTCTCTCCCACTTTTTCTTCCTCTCCACGCCTCTCTGGCCTCCCTGGATCTGGCCGAGACGCCCTCCTCCTTCGCCTTCTTCCTCCCCAACGTCCACCACCTGCCGCCGTTCGCCGCCAGGTACCACCCCGCCCCGACGAACCAGCCGTGCAGCGCGACCGTGAAGTGGCGGAGAAGACCGAGCACGGCCCCTGCGACGCCCCGTGCACGCAGACGTGGACGAGAAGCTCCACCGCGTCGCCAGTACCTCGCCGTCCCCGAAACCCTAGCCCGCCGGTGCGTCTGCATCCTCGCCGTTCCGCAGCCCCTCGCGTCGATCCAACGCCACCAGGCAACTCGCGGTGAGCATCTCCCTCTCCCTGACAACCTCCGCCTAACCGTACCGCTATAGCCTCGCCGTGCGTTTTGTCGAGCAGCCTCCGCGCGCCAGAGCTCACCGGCGTCTGCAGCTTCCCCGCGCCGCGCCAGCCCTATCTAGCCCGCGCCCTCCTCCCAGTCAGCTCCCCTAGCACTACCGCACCGGCTCGCACCCCCAGCGCGCACGCTCACGTCCCCGGATCGAATCCCCGCCCCGCGCCGCGCGCCAGTTTTGCGTCAGACGCGAGGAGAAGAGAAACAATAGCCGCCCGTGTCGATTTGCAAAAAGCCCCTCCCCTTTTTATTTTCCTCAACCCGCGCTCCAAACGGCCCCACCTGTCCGTCGCCTGGCCATCTTGCAGAGACCCCCTCCTGTTTTCTCGGCCGCAACCCGCGGTCCAGCTGGTGCCCCACCAGTCAGCCGCTGGGGCCTTTCCCACTGGGGCGTGGCCCCTTCCGCCGCTGGCCCGCCTGTCAGCCGCTGTGGGCTAGCCCAGCCCCGCGTCACAAAAGTGTTTTGCGCGCGCGTGGCCCCAGTCAGCGCCGGCCCCACTTGTCTGTGACTATGGGTAGTTTTCCTGCGGTGTAAAAAGTAATTCCCTGAGTCTGTTTTTATGCAAATCTTTTTTCAAATTCTTTTCAGATTCAAATAATTTTTAAAATACAAATCCAAATAATACAAATAATATATGTTTTGGAATCAGAAAAATGTGAGGAATCCAAATATGCTCTTCAAAATATATTTTAAACACTTTAATTTTCGAGATGATTAAAATTACAATAAAAATGCCCTTTTCCTTATTTAATTAATAACTTTTGTTTTATAACTCCAAATTTGACAAATAATATGTCTAAATCGATCAGCGCGACGAGCCCGTTCTATTTATGCAATCCTTGTTCTAAATTGAAGCATGCATCATGTTGTCATTTAAAATCTGAACCGTTTATGACAATAAAACTTGGGCAAATAAATGATAAAGTGCTTTATTTCTTGTATCCACACCTCACTTTTGCGATGCTACTTAAATGCCATGTAAATTGTGCATCATGCATCATGGCATGCTTGTTTGCTTGTCGCATTTTAATTCATATGCTTGTGCACTTTATTTATGTTGGCCCTTGTTTGTTTGGTTCTTCTTCGAATAGACGCCCCGCCGGAGAACTACCAGGATTCACAGGAGTATTACCCAGATCCATCTATCGCTTCAACTGAGCTGCCAGGAAAGCACTACCACATGCTTGCATACATACAGTACCTATTGCCTCTATCTTATTCTTGCATCATTGAGTCGCGATTGCATTAAATTGAATCCGAAGTACTGCATAGCCTTCACTTTTAAACCACACCAAGCCTGTTCCGGTCCCATGAGCCATGCGAGTCGTAGAACAGCATGAGTAGGGTATGTGAGTGTCTGATGGATAATGAGGTACCTAAACAACATAATCTGAGTAGTAATGGGATAACTAATGAAAGAGGCACCGGTGAGCAATATCTGCTATTTGGTTTTTCATGCTCACTTGTGTCCCATAGGACCCCGAGTACTTGATTCCTGTTCCTTGTTTATTCGCACTATCCACATCCGGGAGGCCTTATGGACCCCCCCTGAGTCAGAGCTTGATTCATTCTTATTTCTTGGGGCCACAATTAGTTTGGGACTTTATTACTATCCTGTACTTATGCCATGTTACTGCGTTATTTAAGATTGTGCGTGGAGCACCTGTACTGTTTTGGATCGTGGAATGTTTTCGTGGTATCGACAAGCCCAGTCACATTTTCGGGTTCCCAGTCGTTTACAACCATTGACACAAACCTTGGGTCCGTCTCGGAGTCGGCCAACTTCGTTGCGGGTAGCTTAATAGGGTGGCCCCATGAAATAATTCTGAATCCTGTGATTGCTTTGTCGTGAATGCCTCGTTGGGTTTTGATTTGGTTTTGCCGAGGTTGATCGAGTGTGTGTTGCTATTCGTGCACCCCTGCAGGGTAAATCTTTCTGAAAGCCGTGTCCGCGGTTATGGACGACTTGGAGCACAGTTTCTCGATCATAGACAAGTATAACTAAAGTACCACTTTTAAATTGACTAAGTACTTGACTAGTAAATAGTGCAATACTCATGGAATGGTTAATAAAACTGCCAACGGATGATGGGGGTTGTTCGTCCGCTTCCTCGTTGGTAAGCGACGAGGAGGATGGATCTGTTAATTATACTGTTATAACTGTTGTTCTTAATTCACGGACTTCCGTCTATCATTGGTTAGGCGGAAGGTTAGCGAGTCTCTATAGAATTCTTAGGTATTATCTTTTGCTGCAATTGCATCACCCCAGGTTGTGTCCCCTTTAGTGGCATTAAGACTTGGTGAGTACCCCTAGGGTCTCATACGATAAATTGTTTGATTCAGATGAACAGGTGTACCCACAAGATGGATACTGGGTGGAAGAGACAGATGATGTTGGCAACGATCATTCGGTGTAGAGATTCCGGGAACGGGGATCCGTGTGATCTGTGGGCAGGATGTGTTTATTTATGGGGCATCTTATGCCAATTTGCTTCTTATCCGTACTCGGATCTTGTTTTCCGCTTCCGCCTGATACTCTGATGTGTGATGTATGAGGAGCTATCCTAAATTATTATATCTATCTAGGACGTTTGGATCTTGCCGTATGGCGTTGCACTATTTCTATTTCTTTTAGATGGAATGGCTCTGATGTACTGTTGTATGTGGCTTGCATACATACTCACTTGTGTATGTAGTTGATCCCTTCGCCTGCCGATTATGCTGCTCGTTCTTGTTCCGTTGTCTGAGAGTGGTTAGGATGGCCGAAAGGTCTACCGTGAGTGGCCCTGGGCCCCACCGTACTATTTTAACCACTTTCGTTCATCCAGGCATTAACTAAGATCGTAATTCACCGAGGTAGTTACACAGTGACACGGGAAGCATCGGAATATTCAGCCCACTGGTCTAAAGAGCGTTAGAGGAAAAATAGTTGTGAAAGGACCAGTTCTTTAACTGTAGCTTTCCTAGTGTGCTCTCGACTTGGAACAGAGGAGTGAGCGAGCTTCCTCCCCCTCCTTCCCCCTCGCTGGCCGCCGCCGCCGCCCCTCCTCCCTACAACGCCCCTCTCCTTCCTCCCTTTTGTCACCACCGGAGGATGGCAGTCAGCATTGCCCACGCGGTGCCAGCAGCAGGAGTGCTCCATTCCCCGCGCTAGGCGTTTTGGCTCGGGAGGCGACGCCCCGCGGCGGTACTATTCGGCAGGCGGTATTCCGGTACATCTAGGTGGGGGTGGTGGTGGCGCAGCTCCTTGGTAGAGGGCGAGCGGTTCTCTACGGCCGACGCCGCCCCGAAGACCTAGATCTAGGCATGTGGGCCTGACCTAGCGGTTGGGCAGGCTGACCTGGGCTCTGTGGCTTCTCCAGCGGTCTCAAGGTTTGGAGCAGGTCACGGTGGTTGTCGTCAGATTGAAGACATGTACGCCGAGAGGGGGTCCTAGAGGTGTGGAGAAAGATGGGGTGTTGTGACGGGGGTGTTCCGGGACAATGAGCACACAAGCTTTACCCAGGTTCGAACCGCCAGCGGTGGATGGATCCTACTCCTACTAGCAATCCAGTAACACGGCAAAGCCGGAAGTACAGATTACAAGAGAGGTTTGGCCTGTGCGAGTTGAGGTTGTAAGTTGTGGGTGCCCTAAAGGATGGTCCGGCTTATATAGATATCCGTCCTAGGGTTACAGGAGAGACCTATCCGGCTATGATACAGAGTTGTTTATAGAGTATATCTTGGACTACAACTAACTATACAGGTCTAAGTTGGTAAGACTTCTGGGCCTTCCCGTAGACGGATGGGCTTCCATCTTCTCTCCCTGACTGGACCGCCCGTGAAGCAAAGCTCTAAGCCGAAGTGGGCCATCCTGATCAGCGAATCATAGTGGGTATACCCAGAAAGTATATCCCCAACAGTGGTGGTAATGGTGGTGCGCCTGCTACAGTGCGACGATGGGGCTTAGTGGGCCTATTCAGGGCTCAGCCTGGCTAGATACAAGGTGACGAGGGGTCTCCTCGGCAATGCCCATGATGATGGACTTAGGGTTTCGCGGAAAAGAGAACGCTGGGGATTTCGTCGGATGTTAGGAAAACAATGAAGTCAAAGTCGCCTGAATATTGGGTAAATCGCACTATTACAAGTTGTCTCCTAGATTTCTCTACCCTCGCTTAGGCTTCTCCCGTCCTATATATAATAGGCCGGGTCTCAAAGCTGTATGCAGATAGGTTATATACACGCGTGATTACAATGCTAATACAATGTCGGTTCATAGTCTCTTGCCTAATACAATCAAAGCCTTTGTTGGTTGCTTCCTTGGGCTATTATCTGAAATCTTCATGGGCCGTAAGCCTTTTACCCAGCATAGGGAAGTAAATCTCAAGCATCCGAGTAATCATACCTATGTTAGTAGCCCCAGAGACTCTACTTGAACCGTAGTTTCAGGTTGAGTCTCAAAGTTTCTTTTCCTTTTTTATCACTTTTTGTGTTTTGTAGGGATTTGGTAGAACGAGTCTGATGCTTCTGACGGATCAGGAATCTGTTAATTGCTCCTGGGCAAAAGCAAGGTTGTCCTACATCAAATTCACGTCCCTAGGCTCGAATCCGAAATTTTTTACTGGCGTAATTCAGTTCAGGCCGCTGAGGTCTTACCGAATACTGAATTCCAGCTTCTTATTTTATCAGGTATCCAACGCGTCCATCGGGATTTTTCATCATCGTTGATGTCGTCGGATTGAGGACAAGTACGCTATGAGGGGGTCCTCGAGGCGTGCGGAAGAGAGGGGTGTGAGACGTACGGTTTTCCGGGACGTGAGCACACAAGTTTACCCAGGTTCGAATCCGCTGGCTTTGGATGGATCCTACTCCTGCTAGCAATCCAGTAATACGGCAGAGCCGGAATATGGGTTAAAATGGTATCGCCTGTGCGAGTTGAGATTGTAGACTATTGCGGTGTCTAGAGTGTTTCCCTAAAGGCTCTCCCTAGGACGGCTTATATAGATATCCGGCCTAGGGTTTACAGGAGAGATCAATCCAGCTACGACTAAGAGTTGGTTACAAAGTACATCTTGAACTACAAGTAACATTACGAGCCTAAGTCGGTAAGTCTTCTAGGCCTTCCCGTAGTCGGATTGGACTCCGTCTTTCTCCCTGACCGGGCCGCCCGTGAAGCAAAGCTCTAACCCGGAGTGGGCCACCCTGGTCAGTGAGGAACTGTGAGGATACCCAGAAAGTATATTCCCAACAGCAGCCCCCGGAGGCCTCCAAGATCCAAAGTCGGATTTATCATCGTCTAGCTTGATCTTCGGCTTGCAGAATCTTGAAGGGTTCCTGAAACTTCACAACAAAAAATACGATCCAGGTCTTAAAAATAAGTCGGACCTATCAACAGGTTACTCGGATTCTCCAGCTCGATTTCAAACTAAGCCAGAACTTGGTTTCTAACGCCACCTGACACAAGTTATGGTCAAGTCACGTCATCTGACAGGCGTGCCGTCAGCACGACCGTTGGTGGGTCCGCGGTTCGCGGAACCGAGGTGCCGTTTCAATGCATGCGTGGAGATCGAGGAGACGCAATCATCGCGTGGGTCCTTCCCAGTTCCTTCCATGACGCGTGGCGGTTTATACTATAGCATTTGCACGAATCTTGGCGCAGTTAGGTGGATATAAGGGGTTAGGATTTTTCCTTCTCCTTTCCACCAGTCCTTTGCCGTTTCCTTTCCTCCCAATCCTCCTGCGCGCACATAGCTTCCTCGTTCTTCCCCCACAGAACTCCCAGCGCCGCCCCTTTTAGGTCAATCTCTCGCCGGAGAAATGGCTTCATCTTCTTCCTCCGGCTTGGCAGCAGCGGCGGCGACAGCGATGGCGGAAGCAGCATTGGAGAAGGAGAGCTTCCACGGGATCTGGATTCCCTGCGCTCTCAATGAAGAGGGCCTCAAGAACATGGAGAAGGAGGGGCTTCTCGCCGCCGGCGACTGGCGGAGTGGCTCCGGGGAAACCGTCCCCAACCCGCGTGATGGCGAGCGGGTCCACTTCGGCACCCACCTCGATAGAGGTCTGTCTTTTCCTCCCTCGGAGTTTTTCTCCGAGGTGATAGATCATTTCGGAGTTCAACTCTATAACCTTCCTCCCAACTCTATCTTAGAGATGAGTGTGTATGCTTCGCTTTGTGAGGGCTTTCTCGGCATTAGGCCGAGTTTGACTCTCTTCCGGTATTATTTCCATGTCCGGAGAAATTCCATTACCGCCGGTGTTCCTTACATCACCGGCACTATAAGCTTTTCACTTAGACGCGATCGGGCTTATCCCAAAATTTCAGCTAGTGACTCGGTCAAACAATGGCCAGCCACATTTTTCTATCATAGGGATATTCTGGCTCCCGGCAAAGCTACTGCTTTGCCGGCTTTTGCCGACGGAGCCGCCACGGCCCAACCTTCTTGGGACGAGGCTGCTCCGACTCTCACCGACAATCTGATCCTCGCTAAGAGGCGGATCGAATATTTAATCAAACACAAGGGTCTGAAGGGATCCGACTTGGTTCAGTGCTGGGTCTCTCATCGGATCCAGCCCCTTGAGTACCACGGGGATCGACTGATGCACTCCATCACGTCATCCAAAAAAGACTCCCTCCGCATCAGCCCCAAAGCCTACACCACTCAAGACTACATAAGCCAGATCAAGTGGCTGATCAAGGAGCGGATCGAGAGGAGAATTCTGGAGATTTCTCTGGACATGCACATGGCGGATAACCCCGTAGTGCCGGTAAGTTTCCATCAGTACACCTTTTTATGTGTTTCAATCTTTAAGTTATACTGCAATACTTATATGGTTTCTTGTTTTCAGCTTGCTGACCTCCCCGAGTTGGAACTTGCTCCGCTCGAAGGATATCCTCCTGAGTTTTCTCAGGAGACAGAAGTGGCCCCATTGCCGTACCTTGCGCTCAAGAAGCGCAAAACTCCGATAGTGGTTGTTGGCACAAAGGAGGTGCCTTTTGTGAAGAGGTAACTTTCAATCACAATTTCCGCCTTTGTACCTTTCTCGAATTTCTTTCCGAGATGTAATGTTTCCGACTTTATTACATTCTTAGAGCAAAACCGCTCGTCAAGGGCAAAGGGAAAGGGATTCCTCCGAAGCCGCTGCAGCAGACAGAGCTTACCATAGCTTCTCCTGCCGTGGCTCCTCCGACTCCTGCCCCTCAACCTTCCGCAACGCTGGTGATCACTCCTTCTCCGGTCGTCGCAGAAGATCCGGCTCCTTCAACGGAGCCAGCGATCCTTGGGTCGCAAACTGACGTCACCATGGGTGCGTCAGATCAAGATAAGGGTGAACCCTCTTCGGGTAATGATCCCTCGGCAGAAATCTTTGCTGAAAACCTCATCAGCAATCCGGGACTTGCCAAGTTTGGCCTGTCCCGGAAATCTGCAGAAGAGATCCAGCGGCTAGCCAGGCAAGTCCTAGAGAAAAGCCATTTATCTCCCGAAGAAGAAGCGCAAGAAGCAGAGGACCTCAAGTTCTCTGACCTTCTTGCCCAAGTCCGCCTTCGCGACGAGAGGATTAGGACTGGCGAGCTTCCAACAGCCCCAGTGATCCCTCTTACTCTTGCCGAGAAGGTGGCCGCTGAAGTGAACGCGGGTTTGGATAAACTCACCCGCGAGCAATATGTAAGTCGGAATTCTAACTCTTGTTTTTCCATTATGTTATATCATATCCTCTAGCCCCCAAGCATGAAGTAGGATATATAATCCGGGTTTATGTTTAATTAGGATGCCAAAGAACAAACTAGTGTAGCCCCCAAGGCTCGTGCTGATATTTAGCAAAAATATTAGCCCGAGTCTTAAGTAGCTTTCTGACTTTGGGTATTCTGACTTACAGAAAGTATGTTCCTATAACCAGGAATTATTGACCAATATTTGCGATAAGCGAAGAGAGATCAAAGCTCTCCGGCTTAAAAATGTTGAACTTAAAGTAGCCAAGCATGAAGCCGAAGGTAAACATTCCGAGATTCAAACCTTGTCTTTTGCTTTTTCAATGTCGAATTTTTTCTAAACTGTTGTTCTTTTTGACTTACAGCGCTGGTGAAACAATCCATCGCTATGATTGAAGAGGCCGAGAACCTCAAGACCCTGGTGGTGGAGAACAAGGGACTTCGCCAAGAGCTGGATAAGCTCAAGGCGGATCACGAAAGGAGCATAGCTCAAGTCCTTGAATCCTCCTCCATGGCCACCGAAGAGCGTGATCGCAAGATCGCTGCTCAAAATAAAATAATCTCGGACCTCAAGAATGAGCTTGGCAGAGAGAAGGACATCTCCCAGGCGCTCCGGGCTGAACTCTAGAGTCTCCGGGAGGAGAAGACCAAGATCGACGATGTCATTCTTGGTACGTTCCATCTGTCCGACTTATCTTTTTTTCTTCGATTTCTATCAATGTCGGATTTTTCTTAACTTGTTTTATGTATAGGTCCTCTGAACTTGACAGACTCTTCCTCCTCCGAGCCCCACACCCACCGACTTACCCAAGTCGGTGACCTGCTTCATGACTTCCGCCAGTCCCTTGAGGACATTGGCGAAGCTCTAAAGATTCTGGACATGCCAAGCATGTCGGATTTTCAGGTGCGAGACAAGGCCAAGGAGATGCCGCAGCTTGTTCGGGACTGGAATATGTCCTACGCGCGGACTACTGCGCAGAACGCTCTCACCATGGTCATGAGCCACCATGGAAACATGGAGATATGGCAAGTGACCAGAGGATACTGCAAGGTAGATGAAGACGGCCAGGAGCAGGACCTTCAAGCCATCATGCACTCCTGCGCCATATATGGGTGTCATGTGGCTGATCTGACCAGCTACGAGATCCCCTTCTTCACCCGCGTAGCTACTCCGCCTCCTCCTCCAGAAGAAACCGAAGAAGTTTCCGACGATGAATGCACCACCTCAGATGCAGACATCTCGAAACGATATCAGGGCGAAGTAACCAGCGAGCCGGCAGCTCCTTCATCTCCTCCTGCATCATAGACCAGAAACTTATGTATTATTCCGGAAAAAACATGATGCGTTTGTAAATATTAAGTACTATTTATTTTGCTAGTGCTAAGCTTTTGATCTATTCAGCACTTTTGACTTTGATTTTTTTTGTGCCTGAAATATTTTCATAAGCACTTGAATTTTTTCGTCTCTACTTATCGTTTATCTGGCTTTCCGCCTTGTCCCTTTCGTGAGCCGGCTAAACCTTCAGCCAGAAACTTTGCCGAGCAACGGAGCTCAATTGCTAAACCAGTTTAAACTCGAAAACAAAGCCGGCTTCCAGTACCAACAATTCACTACTCGGAAAATGCCCGCATCCAGCAATCAGACAAATAACCAAAGTAAAGACTAGAAATTTTAGAGTTATACCCAAAGGTAGCAATTTTAGAATCGGAAATCTAGACCAGAACGAACATGAGCATAAAGTACTTTCAAGCATTCTAGGATTTTCGACTATGACATGATCATTTGGAAATAAGATGGTAAAAACTTCTCAGAAAAACTTGAGGCAACCAAAACTTTTATTTCTCACAGAACATGTACATATATATGATTACAAAGAAGGATAAACTAAGAATAAAACGGACGTAGCTAAGCAATATTCCAAGGTATGTCTAACTCATCCGGATTTGTACTGCCTCCAGCTCTCTTTCTCTTCTTAGTAGCAGGTCTTTCTTTGACTGGCCTCATGTCAGTTAAGTAATACGAACCATTGTGTAATACTCGACTAACCAAAGAGGGCCCTTCCCATACTGGGGAAAGTTTGTGCTTTCTTTGTTGCACAAGCCGGAGAACCAAATCACCTTTATTGAAAGATCTATTTTGGACTCTCTGGCTATGATACTTGCGTAACTTCTGCTGATAGGCTGTAGATCTCATTTCAGCAACGACGCGAACTTCTTTGACTAAGTCGAGATCATTTTGTCGAGAAATCTCGGCATCCTCTTCAATATACGCGGCCACTCTAGGAGAAGTATGAATCAAATTACAGACCAAGAAGAAAGGTGTGTGTCCTGTTGACCTGTTTGGAGTTGTTCGTAAACTCCAAATTATAGAGGGTAATTCCTCTGCCCAAGCCCCCCCAGCACGTCGTAGTGGTGCTTCGAATCTTGGTTTTAGGACTTGTAGGATTAAACCATTTGCTCTTTCGACTTGTCCGTTAGCTTGTGGATGCGCGGCTGACGCAATATCAAGCCGGATATTTTGCTCATTGCAGAATTCAGCCAATTCTCCCATAGAGAAGTTACTCCCGTTGTCCGTGATAATGCTATGCGGATAAACATACCGGATTATAACATCCTCGACAAATCTTTTGGCTGTTGGTCCATCACAACTAGTGACAGGTTTAGCCTCAATCCATTTGGTGAATTTATCCACCATCACTAAGAGGTGAGTAAATCCACTTGGAGCTCGTTTAAATGGTCCTACCATGTCAAGCCCCCAGACCACAAAGGGCCATGTTATAGGTATTGTTCGCAGCTGATCAGCCGGAACATGAGCTTGCTTGGCATACTTTTGGCAGCCTTTGCACGTCTTGACTAATCGTTCGGCATCTGCCTGAGCTGTAAGCCAGAAAAATCCGTGTCTAAAAGCTTTTGCCACTAAAGATTTGGCTACAGCGTGGTGACCACACTCGCCTTCATGGATTTTCCTTAAGATTTCCACTCCTTCCGGAGATATGCAGCGCTGAAAACCCCCAGAAACACTCCGTTTATGGAGCTCACCTTTAACAATAGTATAGGATTTTGCTCGTCGGATAATCTGCCGGCTCAGCACCTCGTCTTCAGGTAATTTGCCATCTACCAAATAATCGAGGTAGGGTTGAGTCCAGCTGGGGATTATAGCCAGAACTGCTATCAAAGGTGAGTTGGATTTGGTCAGATATTCCTCATCTACTCCCTTTATTGAGGGAACTTTAAGGTGCTCTAGAAAAGCGCCATCCGGGACCTCTTTCCACGCAGAACCTATCCGAGATAGTGCGTCTGCTTCCTCATTTTCTACTCAAGGGATGTGTTGAACCTCAAACCCTTCGAACGATTTAGATAGATCATCCACGATAGCTTTATATGCTGCCATGTGTTTATTTGCATTACAAATATCCGACACTTGTTGAGCAACAAGATCCGAATCTCCGTAACACATCAAACGTCGGATGCTAATATCCTTAGCAATCCGGATTCCATGTAGCAGTGCTTCATACTCAGCAATATTGTTTGTCGCTGTGAAGTAGATCCGCAAAACATATAAAAGTTTATCTCCTTGGGGTGATTTGAGCACCACGCCAGCCCCCGAGCCCCCTCGAGCCTTAGACCCATCGAAAAAGAGGGTCCAATATTCCGACTCAGGGAGGATCATGTTCTCCTTCCTCTCTGTCCAATCAGCGACAAAGTCAGCAAGGATCTGGGATTTGATTGTTGTCCGGGGTTTATACTCAATATCGAAAGCTGAAAGCTCTATGCCCCATTTGGCGACGTGTCCTATGGCGTCACTATTGTTGATTATATCTCTCATGGGAGCTTTGCTCACCACGGTAATTGGATGCTCCTGAAAATAATGTCGTAGCTTACGAGATGCTAGAAAAACACCGTAAGCCAACTTTTGATAGTGCGGATACCGCTGTTTTGATTCTGTCAGGACTTTGCTGACAAAGTACGTCGGACGCTGCACTAGGTGTTCCTGATTTTCCTCTGGTCTCTCTACCACCATGACGATACTGACGACCTTATTTGTCGCAGCAATGTAAAGCAACATCGGTTCCTGAGGTTTCAGCGCTGCAAGGATAGGAGCAGATGAGAGTACTCTCTTCAGATCTTGTAGTGCAGCTTTAGCTTCGTCAGTCCAGAGAAAATTCTTGGTCTTTTTCAGGAGTTTATATAATGGTGCAGCTCTTTCACCAAGCCGGCTTACAAACCGACTGACTGCAGCAATGCAACTAGTTAGTATTTGTACGTCCTTCAGGCGAGTTGGCCTGGAAATATTGATTATAGCCTTGATTTTGTCTCGGTTCACCTCTACGCCTCTTTGAGACACGATGAAACCTAACAATTTCCCGGCTGGTATTCCAAAGAAGCATTTCTTCGGGTTAAGCATGATGTTATATTTTCGTAGATTGGCGAACGTTTCTTCCAAGTCGGAAATCAGTGTTTCCTTCTTTTTGGACATCACCGCGATATCATCCACGTATGCATGTACATTGCATCTGAGTTGGTCGTGGAGGCAACACTGCATCGTGCGCTGGTACGTAGCTCCTGCGTTCTTCAGCCCAAAGGGCATCGTAACAGAACAGAAGGTTCCGAAGGGGGTTATGAATGAAGTTTTGACTTTGTCAGATTCCTTCATCCGGATTTGGTGATAACTGGAATATGCGTCGAGAAAACAGAGGAGTTTCGAGCCTGCCATAGAATCGATGACTTGATCAATTCTAGGCAGAGCGAATGGATCTTTTGGACAAGCCTTGTTCAAGGCAGTATAATCAACACACATCCTTAAATCAGTGGTGTCCTTTTTAGGGACCATTACAGGATTGGCCGACCACTCAGTGTGGATGACCTCTTCTATGAATCCGGCTAACTCGAGCCGTGCTAGTTCCTTAGCTATTGCCTTATGCTTTTCGTCGCCAAACCGTCATAGGGACTGTTTGACGGGTTTAGCATCCGGGTTTACATTTAGAGAGTGCTCGGCAAGTTCCCTAGGTACTCCTGTCATGTCAGATGGCTGCCATGTGAAGATATCTTGATTTTCTTAGAGGAACTTGACGAGCGCGCTTTCCTATGCGCTACCTAGGCTTACGCCTATCTGGGTCACCTTGGAGGGGTCATCATCCTTCAATGGCGCTTTCTTCGTCTCTTCTGATGCCTTGAAATCCGGATTTGTCTTTGTCACCTTCTTCTTCGTTGCGGGCATCTCGGACGAATCTATGCTCTTCTTGATCTCCTGGTACTCCTGGGCATGCAGCACGGCTTCGGCAAAGGCGGCATTTCCATCCTCGCACTCTCGCGCTTTCCTCGGGTCTCCCCTGATGGTGATCACGCCGTTGGGACCTGGAATTTTCATCATATTGTAAATGTAACACAGACGAGCCATAAAAGCCCAGTAAGCCGGACGTCTGAATATAGCGTGGTATGCGCTCTTGAACGGGACAACTTCGAAGGAAAGTGCCTTCGTCCGATAATTCTTTGGAGTTCCAAAGGTAACATCCAAAGTAATCTCTCCCAGGGAATTATCTTGTCTTCCTGGGACAACTCCGTGAAAAATCACAGAGCTATGGTTCAGCTGGGTTTCCGAGATCTTCATCCGGCGCAGAGTTTCGACATAGAGAATATTGATGCTGCTACCACCGTCCATGAGGGTCTTGGAGAAACCATAACCATCAATAAGTGGGTTGACGATTAAGGCGTATTTTCCTCGCCTGTGTAGCTTAGGCGGATGATCAGCACGGTCAAATGTGATTGCCACTTCCGACCAGTCCAGATATTGGGGGACAGCGGGAACTGTTGCATTGAGCTCGTGGAGAACTGCTTTCTTGACCTTTGCTGGTTGAGATTCGAGGAAGGTGACATAAGTGTCTTTCTTGGTGGGAAAAGTTTTCTTCCCTTCCGGCTTGGGATTTGAAGCATCAGCTTCCTCCATGTCGGAATCTTCCTTGGTCTCTTTGTCTTTTTCAGGATTCTTCTTTCCCTTCTTCCGCTTAGCTTTATAGCCCGCGACATCATCTCTCTTGATGTTGTCGTTAAAACGACATTCAGCGTTGGTGTGGGATGAGCCCCCATTGGCGTCTAAGTGATGCACACATGGGTTATTGGCAATGTCGGCCCAAGAGTAGGCTTTGGCTGGTTGTTGTTCTCCTCTACCTTGGACCCTTGAAGTCCCACGGCCACGCCCGCGGCCTCCGCCGTGTCCTCCTCGTCCTCCAGACCCGGAAACACTAGCAACCACCGCTGTTTCCGCGTTGGGTTTTTCTTCCGAGGTATTTTTGCGCTTCTAAGCCTGTTGCTTTGTCTTTGCTGACTGAGGTACAACCAGGACATTGAGTAGTCCCTCTGCATCGTCATCAGTGTCTGCATACTTGCTCGTTGTTTCTATCATCTCTCCCAAATCAGTAACCTTGTCACACTTCAGGCGGTGACGTAATAGACCAATTGGGAGTCCTGCGATGAAAGCTTCAATCGCGGTTTGATCGTTTACTCCTTCACAGGAGTTCTTGGTGTCGATCCAACGTTCGAGGTAATCCCGGCAAGTTTCTCCGGCTTTCTGGGTGCAACGCTGTAGGTCTCTGACCGAACAGGGCCTTCGATATGTGCCTTCGAAATTCCGAAAGAATGCACTTTGCATGTCATACCAGTTATGGATGGTGTTCTCCGGAAGTTCATTGAGCCATGATCGCGCCGTCTTCCATAGCATCAGCGCGAGATATCGGGTTGCGACCAGGCTGTTTCCGCCTTTGGCGATGCAGCAAGCTTGGAAAAAATCCTGTAGCCAAGTGTCTGGCCGAGCAATGCCGTCGTAGGCTTGGATATGCCTTGAGATAGCAAATCCTTCCGGGAATCTTGTAGCTCTGATGCATGGTCCAAAGCACTTTGGGCCCACATACATGTCATCATTTTCATAGCACCGCACCTCTATGTTGGAATTGATCCTGTGCCTTGCGTCGCTCGGGGATAGAGATCGTCCCGAATGTCGGCTGTGGCTGCGGTGCCTTGGAGTCGGACTTCGGCTTCTGCCGCCACCTCCTCCGCCACGTCGTCCTCCTTGTCCCCCTTGGGAGCCATTGTGATGGCTGCTTGGTGGAGAGGGTGGGGCAGCTGAATTGTTTCTGGCTGATCATCGGCCTCCGTCCGGAGCATCATTATTCCGGTTCCGGGGAGGATCTTTCTACGACGAGCCCCCTGCCGGCTTGCACCATTATGGTTTCCGTCGTTTCTTCGTCCGTCGTTCCCACTACGGTGAGGCTCAGCCAAACGGCTTGCATGTCTAGGAGGTGGCATTTTTTGGCGATCCTCCTCCCGACGTTTCTCTTTATCTTCTCCCCTTTGATCGTTGGACTCTCGTCGGGGAGGGTTCTTCAGATTCAGTGCAGCAATGGCATCTTTCTTGGCCTATGGAGCGACATTGTTCCAGTTACACGCAGTTCTGTGTTGCTGTCCTAATGATCTGGTTCTTGAATAATTGTCTTCCTGTCGTTCGGGGTTATGATACTGCGCCAGAACGTAATGGGATCTTACGCCAGCCCATGCCGGATCTGTCCGACATTGGTTAGAATCCGAGACCAGTTTTTGACTTCCAGACAGGGCGACCTTTTGCTGCTCCAGTCCCTTGTTGAGTAGTTTGATACCCAAACGGATCTCCTCCGGTCCTGGATTAGCCGATAGAATTTCTTGGGCTGCCATGGTATTCTGTACTGGGGTTGGGTAAACCCAATCTCCATTTCTATCTTTCCGCGGCTTCCCCATCTCATCTCGAAAAAGGACGGCATGGACACGTGGGAATTGGTCGTCATCTGTGTGACGCTTTCGTGTCTTCTTATGTAACCTAGACATGTAGTCCTTGTTTGACATGCGTTTCTTCTCCACCTCGATGTTCTTGTATTCATCGAGGAGTTGTTGACGACGTGTTTCTAGGTCCTACGCCCTTTCATCCAGCTCATCCACAGTAAGTTCTACGGTTGTAGGGATAGGTGTGGTTAATGCAGCATCGATGAGTTTACGTGCACCTTCGGTGATCACGTGTCCATCCACCTATGCTTCTTTTTTCGGCTCTTCTGGGATAAGTGCTCCATCCGAGTCTTCCTCTTATTCCTCGGCAATCACCTCCTCTGTCAGAGGGTCTTTTCCCGGGGTCTTGTCTTCTTGTTCCTCTTATTTGCCTTCTTGGCAGCGCCGGTAGCAAAGACGGCTTTGGGTCCGTTTCCCGGAGTCAAGCTCTGATCGATACTTTTGGACATCTGGACTTCGGGATTGTCTCGGACGTCCATGTCATCCTGCGCTTTGGGAGAGTGTTCCCCGGATCCTTCATCCATGGCTTCTCCTTCTTCTGCAGCTTTGGAGTTATACTCCTCTTCATATTCCACGGAGAACTTTTGGAAATCCGCTGACGTCATCGATTCATCCGAGGATGCGGGTACGTCGGCGTTTGTTCCAATCGCCTCCAGCATAGAGTCGGTGTTTTCTCCAGCATCGGCAGAGCCGGATCCGGATCCGGATCCTACGTATCTGACGAAGTGAGTCGCGTGCTTCCTGAGGTACCTGCGGCCCTCGCGATCAGCCATGTCGAAACTTTTGATGGTCTTGAGGATCGCATCTGCGCTTTCGCCTTGCAGTATCATACGTCTTAGTGTGTACCTCAGGAAAGGCCTGTCTGTCTCGGCGTCATTAGAGCTGGAATTAGTGTCGTTGATATGCTCCTCCTGAATTTCGATTTCCACGGGTGGGTCGATCTGGGATCCGGCTTCTCCAGAGAGATCCACTCTAGATTCGACTTGGACCGCTAGGTCTTCTTCAGGCTCGGATTTCTCCACTATCTCCGCAATTGGTGCGGGCTGGGTGGGATTAGGTTTTTCTGAGATCCGGAACTCTGCCGCCTCCGCGGACAAAGGGGACCCAGAAAGTTCTTCTACCTCTATCATCACCACTGGGGTGGGTTGGGCAGGTTCAGCAAAACCGATGTAAACATCGATCTCGCCAAAAGACATGATTGTGTAGGCAGTTATAGCCTCCCTTGCCGGAATCCAAGTCTCGTCGAGAACAATGAGAGGGACGTCGCTGGCGTAGAGGATGCGACCGACGACGATAGTTTCGCCAATGCCGATTTTTGCAGATTCCGCCCGGAACACAGATCCGAAGCTCACTTGCCCCACGGTGGGCGCCAACTGTCATCGGATTGAGGACAAGTACGCCATGAAGGGGTCCTCGAGGTGTGCAGAAGAGAGGGGTGTGAGACGTACGGTGTCCCGGGACGGTGAGCACACAAGTTTACCCAGGTTCGAATACGCCAGCTTTGGACGATCCTACTACTGCTAGCAATCTAGTAATACGGCAGAGCCGGAATATGGGTTACAATGGTATCGCCTATGCGAGTTGAGATTGTAGACTATTGCGGTGTCTAGAGTGTTGCCCTAAAGGCTCTCCCTAGGACGGCTTATATAGATATCCGTCCTAGGGTTTACAGGAGAGATCAATCCAGCTACGACTAAGAGTTGGTTACAAAGTACATCTTGAACTACAAGTAACATTACGGGCCTAAGTCGGTAAGTCTTCTGGGCCTTCCCGTAGCCGGATTGGACTCCGTTTATCTCCCTGACCGGGCCGCCCGTGAAGCAAAGCTCTAACCCGAAGTGGGCCACCCTGGTCAGTGAGGAACTATGAGGATACCGGGAAAGTATATCCCCAAAAGTTGATACGGATATTTTTCTGGCAGAGCACTGATGGCTCAAAATATATCGAGCTCGTTGGGAACCCCAAGAGGAAGGTATGATGAGCACAACAACAAGTTTTCCCTCAGTTATGAAACCAAGGTTATCGAACCAGTAGGAGCAAGGAAACAACCCTAAGGTGTTGTTTTCAACTTGGAATCCTGCACAACACAACCATAGAACTTTGCCCCAACTTACAGTGAGGTTATAAATCTCACCAGTTTTGCTAAAAACAAAAGATTAAACGTATTGTATAGAAGATAGTAATTGCTTGTAGAAAGTAAACAGTAAACAGTAAATATTAGATGGTATATCAATGGTAAAAGTATGGACCGGGGTGAAGTTGGTCCTATTGTCTATGATGATGCTGTTTGGTACGCCAAACCAAAATACTATGGAATTAATAAAATTCACAGCCGAAGTTCCGTCTTGGGTGGTGACAGGCATTGCTTCAATCCATTTAGTAAATTTGTCGACTGCTACTAGTAGAAAGACGTGTCCTCCCAGCGATGATTTGTGAAGTTTTCCCACCATATCGAGTCCCCACTGAGCAAAAGGCCAAGCAAAAGGTATAGGATTCAACTCAGCGGCGGGTGCTCTAGGCTTTGTTGCAAATCGTTGACATGCTTCACATGTTCTCATGATATATTTTGCATCTTGAACTGCAGTGAACCAGTAAAATCCTGCCCTGAATGCTTTTGCAGCAATTGCTCGACTACTAGCATGGTGACCATAGACTCCTTCATGTATATCTTTGAGTATGATTTTTCTTTCTTTGGGTGTTACGCAACGCTGCAGCACGCCCGAAATACTTCTCTTATACAGCTCCCCTTTGATTATTCTGAAGGCTTTCGATCTTCGGGTGATCCACCGGGCATCTATTATATCTTTGGGTAGTTCTCCCTTAGTAATATATGCTATATACGGCTGCATCCAGGTAGGCTCAATTAGCATGACCTCTCCAATTTCCTGATCTTCTTCTTCAATGGCCTCTTCTATACTCTTGGTTTCTGATGGAGCCCCTGAGTCTTTTTGCGGGTGTTTCTTTTTTCCTGTTTTTGGTGCTACAACCTCGGAGACTCTTTTTTCCTTGATCGATTGCTCCGTTATTTTTTCCCAAAAAACTCCGGGTGGTATTGGTAGGCACAAGGATCCGATGTTCGCTAAGTTGTAGACTTCTTCATTGCTTGCTCTCCCTATATGCGATACTTCGCACCCATCAAATTGAGTTTCCATAATGCCATATAGATCGTGATAAGCAATCATATTTTCGTTGGCGGCATCACATTTGTTCATTGCTTGCTGTGCCACAAGATTGGAATCTCCAAAGATTTTGAGGCGAGTTGCACCGCAAACTTTGGCCATTCGCATGCCATGCAACAAGGCCTCGTATTCAACTTCATTATTGGATGCGTTTGCAAAGCTCATCCGAAGTATATAGCACATTTTATCGCCTTGCGGTGATATTAGTATGACTCCTGCTCCTGCTCCTTCTGTTCTTTTTATCCATGAAAATACATTGTCCATGCACTAGAAAGGTCTGGTGGACCTGCACATTGCAACTATGTCCATTTTGTGATGAAATCCGATAGAACTTGCGACTTGATTGCTGTGTGCTTCTCATACGTGATATCTCGAGGGGATAATTCAATGCCCCATAGAGAGACACGCCCAGTTGCTTCCGGATTGTCGAGGATGCTTGACAAAGGTGCTTCATTGACTACTATGATCGGATGCTCCAAAAAATAATGGCATAGTTTTCGTGCTATCATAAATACCCCATATGCTAGTTTTTGGTAATGCGGGTACCTTTGTTTGGATGGCGATAAGACCTTGCTCAGGAAGTAGACTGGCCTCTACACACCATGGGTTTTCTGTTCTTCGGGTCACTCCACAACTAAGACCGTGCTGACCACCTGATTTGTTGCAGCAATATAAAGTAGTAAAGGCTCTTTTTCTTTTGGCGACATAATAATAGGAGATGTGGAAAGTGTCCTTTTAAGATCTTCAAAGGCACGCTGAGCTTCTTCCGTCCATTCAAATTTTTCCGATTTCCTTATGAGGGCGTAAAATGGTAGCGCGTTTTCTCCTAACCTTACAATGAAACGACTGAGTGCCGCTACTTGCCCTGCCAGTTGATGTACGCCACGTAGATTTTTTGGCTTCTTCATTGTTAAGATTGCTTGTATTTTCTCGGGATTAGCCTCGATTCCTCTAGCTGATACCAAATATTCGAGGATTTTCCCCGCCGGGGCTCCAAAGGAGCATTTCTTCGGGTTCAGCTTGATGCTAAACTTGTCGAGATTTTTGAACATTTCTTTGAGGTCCTTGATGAGCATAGATCCTTGGCTTGTTGTAACTATGACGTCATCGATATATACTTGCACATTTGTGCCTATCTGGCTTCCCAGACACTTATGCATCATCCATTGATATGTTGCTCTAGCGTTCTTGAGGCCAAAAGGCATTGTTATGTAGCAGAATACACCATTAGGCGTAATAAACGCCATTTTCTCCTGATCTTCTTCCTTCATCCTAATATGGTGGTATCCTGAGTAAGCATCCAAGAAAGAAAGACGTTCGCATCCCGCAGTTGCATCGATTATTTGGTCGATTCGCGGTAATGGGAAGTGATCTTTTGGACAATGTTTGTTCAGTGCAGTAAAGTCGATGCACATCCGAAGTTCTGTAGTATTTTTCTTTGGAACACATATTGCGTTTGCGACCCACTCTGATTTTATTAGTTCTTTGATAAAATTGGCATCAATAAGGCGATAGAGCTCCTTTCAAATGGCTTTACGCTTTGGTTCCGCGAAGCGACGAAGCAGTTGCTTTATTGGCTTCCCCTTTGGATCTAAATTTAATGCGTGCTCAGTGAGTTCCCTAGGAATCCCCAACATGTCAGAAGGTAGCCATGCGAAGATCTCCTAGTGCTCATGGATAGGAACTTGATGAACGTTCTTTCCTATGCGGGATCAAGGTTGGAAGCCACAAATGTTGTTTTTGTCGGGTCGATGGGGTGGATCTGTACTTCTTTTGTGTCCTTTGCCATGTCAAAATCCTGATCGGGATTGACACGCGCTAATTCTAGTGGTTGTGCGTTTGCTGATGTTTTGAGTTGTTCAAACTCTGTTGCCATTCCGAAAGATTCAGAAATTTTGTTGAACTCTCGATCGCAATTGTCGGCCCGTGTGAAGCTTCCTTTTACCGTGATAATTTCCTTTGGTGCTAGCATTTTCATGACTAAGTACCCATAATGCGGCACTGCCATAAACCGTGCGAAGGCTGGTCGTCCCAGGATCGCATGCTATTGTGATGGCCAGTCCATAACTTCGAATTTGAGTTTTTCCCGCCTAAAATTTACTTTGGAACCAAAAACAACGTCTTGAAATACTTTGTCTAAAGGAATTTTGGCTTTACCTGGTACTATTCCATGGAAACATGTTTCGGTTGGCACGAGATTGTCCAAGGGGTAGCCCATTGTTCTCAGTGTTTTTGTGTAGATTAGATTTATGCTGCTTCCTGCATCCATGAAGACCTTGCTCATATCAAACCCACCAATTTGTGCTTCGACTATCAAGGCTGAGTGACCCGGTCGTGGGACTTTAAGCGGGTGATCGGCTCTGCTAAATTTGATTTCTTGCTCTGACTAGTGGAGATATTCGGGTGTGGTTGATGTTGTTGTTTCCGCCATATTGATTTGTCTTTTGATGAGCTTTTGAATTCTATTGGATGGACGCCCTTTCTGAATCATGGACATTGCTCCTTTTGACCTAGGGTACTAGTTGTTTGGATCATCTGTGTTTTGTGGTGGTGCCGCTTGTGGTGGTGCGCCAATGGCTAATGTGCCAGGTGTAGATACGTATCCTCGATTTGCCGCTTCGGTTGCCTTTGCATTACAAAGCTCCTACATCTTCAGGAATGTTCTGTAGTCTTTCATAAGATGGTTAGATTGTCGTATGCCTGTTGAGTCGACGTAAAAATGCATATTACAGGGTCCTTCCAGCATTTGCATTGCGGACATGGGTGGGTCTCGTGCTCTTGGCTGATACCACTGTGCTGAGTAGCTTCCTCCAACGTTGTCCCTATTCTGGTAGTATCCGTTGTTGTAGTCATTGCTTCTGTTGTTACCTTCACCCGAAAAACCTACTACAATGTAACTTGGTCCCATGTTTCCATCGTTGTTTCTTCTTCTTCTATCATTGCCGCGCTTGTCCCTATCTTCTTCGGGTGATCGCGTGCGCTTATTGTGCAACGCGTCTTCTCCATCAACCCAACGATTTGCTATTTCCATCAGCTGTGAGATTGTTTTGGGTTTAACCTATCCTAGTTCTTCTATGAATTCTCGGTGATGGAGGTCGTCGTTGAAGGTGTCGATGGCCCTTTCGTCGGATGTGGATTCAACTGAGTTTTTGATGATATTCCATCATTGTATGAATGCCCTTATTGATTCCCCAGATTTTTGTTTGCATGCCCGCAACTGCTCCAAGGATGCTGGTCGCTTAAACGTGGATTGGAAGTGCTAGATGAACTTATCTTCCAGGTCGTTCCAACTACCGATGGAATCTTCGGGTAACTTCCTGAGCCATGATCTTGTGGCGCCGGTGAGATGTAATTGTAGGCTTTGCATTGCAGTTGTTGTGGAACCGCCTTGTAATTTGATAGTAGCCAAATAATCTGCTAACCATGCTTCGGGTTCCTATAGTCCATCGTACTTGTGGCGACCGTGTGGAAGTTTGAAGTCCTTAGGTATTGAGGTTTTGCGAATCCGCTGCGTAAAACAGCTGGCTCCGCATAGCTCGTAATCGTCTTTGTTGTATCCATCATGATATCATCGGCTGCGGTTTTCATCTCTTGATCCATTGCTCATGTGTTGCATGTTGTCGTTTCTTGTGTTACTTCGCGGCTCGGGTCCTACGAGGTGTGCCTAGTGTGGCGATCGCGATCGTCGGGTGTGTCCCACTTGCCGAGGACTATTGTGACGGTGTTGGGATCTATCGGGTTGTCGCGTGATTCCTTGCTCTGCTTCCATGAGAGAGGCTCCCACCATGCCAAGGTTCATCAAGGCGGAGTGGTGGAGGGCGGCACACGGATTGTTAGGTGCGGGCTGAGTGGTGATTAGATATGTTTGCGCGGCCACAATGGTTACCTGAGCTGTTTTTTCCTTGATGTTTCCTGCTTGGTCGATCGACATGAATGATAGGTCAAGATCTCGGATGAGTCCACTTCTTTCTGCTTTAGGGATATGATGTAGTCGAGATGTTACCCTTCTTAGTGGTGCTCCTCCTGTTATGCTCCCCTATCCTCGAGTAGAGCTTAACTACGCCCATCGTAAGCTGGATTCGTCGGCTAATCTCTTACTTTCGTCAAGTTGCCTTTGCATCCTAAGTAGGTCTCTTTTCTTGTGGTGAAGCAGATACTGGTATGCTAATAGATCCTCATGTGAAGCATCCGCTGTCATTGGAACTGCTCCCGAAATTTCTTCCCTTGCTTTTTGCCACGCCGATGCCGGTAGCCGAAGGTTTTGCCTCTCTCCTGCTTTCGGTTCTCCGCCTCTTCCTTGGACTATGCGGTTATCTACCGTATCTCCTCCGTTTTCGTAGCCCCCTTCATTGTTGTGGTTTCCTGCATTGTCATCTGATAAAATATCATCGGGGTTGAGGATAGGATTACCGTTAGAGTCGCGTGCTGTTGAGGTATCCACGTTGATCATGCACACTTTATGGCGTGTTATGCGTGGTACTATGACATCATCTTCTACTTCAAAGGATGTGCCGATGGTATTCTATGATTGTAGTTCTGGATAGATCTTTGCCATCCTTTCTTCGAAGTCGACGCTTTCGCTACTTTCTTCTGGTTCTGAATTTGTCGGGTTTGCTTTGCATGGTGGAGTTGGCTAAGGACCTGACCCGAGGGAGAGATTTCCATGAAGGCCATCAAGGTCCCCTAGATCCATCTTGATTTGCTCGCCTTTTTCGATCTGTGTTGTGGTGTCCGTGGAGGATCCGACAGAAGATGCTAGTACCGCCGTAGGCGTAGTTTTTTGCCCCGATGGTTCTGATGTGATCAGGGCCGAAGGGTGCATTTCTTGGGGGTCCTCCACTTGGAAGTGGAAACTTCCGATGATTAGATCTGATCCGTCATTGAAATCGGTGGGTACCAATACAGGGGTGGGCGGGCATGGATCTGCTTTTGTTGGGTTGATGCTTTATGGAGAGCGGTCCACCAAATCCATGGTTCCAGCGTTCAGGTTTCCCACAGACGACGCCAATTGACGAGGGGTCTCCTCGACAATGCCCATGATGATGGACTTAGGGTTTTGCGGAAAAGAGAACGCTGGGTATTTCGTCGGATGTCAGGAAAACAATAAAGTCAAAGTCGCCTGAATATTGGGGAAATCACACTATTACAAGTTGTCTCCTAGATTTCTCTGCCCTCGCTTAGGATTCTCCTATCCTATATATAATAGGCCGGGTCTCAAAGCTGTATGCAGATAGGTTTCATACATGCGTGATTACAATGGTAATACAATGTCGGTTCATAGTCTCTTTCCTAATACAATCAAAGCCTTTGTCGGTTGCTTCCTTGGGCTATTATCTGAAATCTTCATGGGCCGTAAGGCTTTTACCCAACATAGGGCTGTAAGGCTTTTACCCAACATAGGGCAGAGAGCAAGCAACAGAGCGGTCCCGAGCGAGAGGAATGAGAGCATCGGGTCAAGGGTGGTCGCGTGCGTGGCTGTGTCACGTGGGTCATGTCTCGGTGGTGGTTGTGTGCTTTGTGTGCGTGTGTTGTGTGCATAGTGTACAACGTGTGGTGCATTTCGTGAATGGGTCGGGTCCGGGTGTCCTAGGTGCGTGCTTGAAGTTGCGTGGGGTGTTGCGTGCGCGCGCGCGCGCATGTGTGTGTGTTAGGTGTGATGCTACGGCGGCGGGGTGGAGGCTGGGAGTTGGGCGCTGGGGTAGGTTACAGTTTGGTAGGATTAGGTGTGTCAGTGGGTTTGGTTTAGGTTTAGGTAGGGCCGCTAGGGGTAGTAGGTTGGCTAGCTAGGCCTTTTGGCCTGGCCGACAGCCTCCCCCCTAAAAAACCTTTTTATTTCTTTTCTTTTCTATTTTTTGCAATTAGGTTTTCACAAACAAAAATATCCAAAAATACCTGGCATTTTAATTTGAATAATAGGAGGGGAATTTATGTAGAAAACAAAATAGGTTTATCAAAATATTTTTGAACAAACATATGCATGTTGATGTCATGATGATGCAAGAATCACAATAACAAACATTTCTATTCAGGGAATTTCCGGGGTGTTGCAACTTTTCTCCAATATACTTTATCTTCTCTAATATGTCAACGAGCCTTAAGTGTGTCACCCTATGGTTCATGAATAATATAGATATGATCAAGACTCATATATGATCAATAGTCAATAGCGGGACCTAGAGATCCGTAATGAATCCCACATATTCAACGATGAATCTAGTGATCGCGTGAACCATTAACATCACACCCAATTCCTTTTGTCTCGTGATATTTACTTGTCCAAGATCCGATCATCGGTATCAACCATACCTTAGTTCAATCTCTTTACCAACAAGTAATCTTTACTCGTTCCGTGATACAACATCCTTGTGATGTAGTCACATGCTTGCAAGCGGTGTTGAAGTAATATCATAGAGAGGGCCCAGAGTATATCTCTCCGTCATCTGGATGGATAAATATCATTCTTGATTCATGAGTCTCAACTAATACTTTTAGAGTACCAAATAACACATTTATAATCACCCTTTTACGGAGTGACATTTGATGCCATATAAGTACTCCTCCGGAGTTAGTGATTGACATAATCTCATGGTCTGAGGATTAGGGTTACTTCATATGTGTTTGATATAGCAATATAAACTAAATGACTAGATCGTATTTCTATATCTACTTTGGGTGTCTGTTCATCATATCATTCTTCTTATTATATGATCCCGTTATTAACAACAATGTTCATGATCAATAAACCTTGATCATTGGTTAATCAACAAGCTAGTTAAATGAGGGGCATTACTAGGAACTCTTGTTTATTTATTAAACACACATGTATTAATGTTTTTGGTTAATAAAATTCTATCATGAGAAATAAACATCAATCATAAACTTGGAATAAGATAATAACCATTTTATTATTGCCTCTCAGGCATATTCCCTTTAGTCTCCCACTTGCACTAGAGTCAATAATCTAGATTACAATATGATAAATCTAACACCCATTGAGTTCTTGTGTTGATCATGTTTTGCTCCTGGGAGAGTTTTAGTCCACGGATCTGCCACATTCAGATCCATGTGCACTTTGCAAATCTTTATATCACCATCCTTAACATGCTAATGGATGGAATGAAATCGACGATTGATATGCTTGAAATTCTTGTGATACCTTGGCATTGGCTATGGCACCAGTGTTGTCACAATAGATAACCATTGGGTACAACGCACTAGGAACCACTCTTAGTTTAGATATGAACTCCTTCATCCAAACCGCTTCATGCGTCGCTTTTGAAGCAGCAACATATTCTGCCTCTATTGATGATCCCACCACCACAGGTTACTTGGAACTCCTCCAACTAACTACTGCTCCATTCATGAGAAATATGTACTCGGACCGTGACTTAGTCATCTAGATCAGTGTCAAAGTTATCATTGACGTAACACTTTGTGACGAGCTCTTCTTCACCACCATACACGAGAAAATTTTCTTTAGTCCTTCTTAAATACTTAAAGATATTCTTGAGCGCCGTCTAGTGTTCCAAACCTGGATCAGATTGGTACCTACTAGTCAAAATAATAGCATGCGCCACATCTGGTTTTGTACACAGCATGGCATACATGATAGATCCTATGGCTGAGGCATAGGGAATCTTAGTCATCATCTCTCTATATTTTGTCATAGTTGGACTTTGCGTCTTACTCAATGTCTTGCCTTACAACATAGGCAAGAACCTTTTCTTACTTTCGCCATTCTCAACTTCTTTAGAATCTTGTTAAGGTATGTACTTTGTGATAGCTGATATGTCCAAAACGTATCTACTTTCCCGAACACTTTTGCTATTGTTTCTCCTCTAAACTTGTGTGATTTGGATGCAACTAATATAGACTAACGCTGTTTTCAGCAGAATTGCCTTGGTGTCTACTTTTTGTGCAGAAAATCAACTATCAGGAAAAATCCCAAAAAATATGCCAAAAATCCTATTTCACCCGAGGACTCCACGAGCCAGAATACGAGACGGAGAAGAGCCCTGGGGTGGCCACACCACCTGGTGGCGCGGGCTAGGCCAGGCCGTGCCAGGGGGTGGTGTGGGCCCCCCAGGCACCCCCTCGGCCTCTTTGCCTATAAGGGGCCTTCTGACCTAAAAACTTCGGGGGGTTCGACGATTTTCTAGAAGGAGTTCCGCTCTGCGCCACCACCAGATTCCACGAAACAACACCAGAAACTCCGTTCTGGCACCCTGCCGGGACGGGGAATTGGAGGAGATCATCGCCATCATCATAACCATCGCTTTTCCATCGACCATCCATGTTTCCCCCATCTATGAGTGAGTAATCCCCCGATGTAGGCTATGGGGATGGTAGGGATTGGATGAGATCGTTCATGTAATGGCATCAGATTGTTAGGGCATGGTGCCTAGTATCTTTTATTAGTGCTTTATGACTTTGTTGCGATTTGTTGTGCTTAATGCTTGTCACTAGGGCCCGAGTGCCATGATTTCAGATCTGAACTTATTATTGATTCATTATGATAGTATTGTTCTTGGTCTTATCTACAAGTTGTATACACACGTTGTTGTCCGGAACCTATGGCCCCGAAGTGACAGAAATCGGGATAACCAGAAGGGAAAGGCTTTGATGTGAGGATCACATGTGTTCACGGAGTGTTAATGCTTTGCTCCGGTGCTCTATTAAAAGGAACACCTTAATTGCCAGTAGTTCCCTAGAGGCCCCGCTGCAAACGGGCTGGCAGGACAAAAGATGTTGTGCAAGTTCTCATTGCGAGCACGTATGACTATATGTGGAACACATGCCTAGGATTGTCGAGTACTTGGATGCTTTATCTTATTTATCTGCAATTGCCCTATGTTCTGATTGCTATGTGAATTGTCTTGTCCATGCAACGCCCGTCCATCCATCCCTATGCCTACCGCACTCGAATCCCACTGTTTACTGCTTTTGTTACTACTGTCTTTGCTTTACTACTGCTGTTACTTTGCTATTCCTACTACAAAACTGTTGCTATTGATAAACTGCTGTGAGCAAGATTGTTTCCAGGTGCAACTGAATTGACAACTCAGTTGTTAAGGCTGATAAATATTCTTTGGCTCCCCTTGTGTTGAATCAATAAATTGGGTTTAACTTCCCTCGAAAATACTATGATACACCCCCTCTACTTGACTATTTTCTGGCGCCGTTGCCGGGGAGCATAGCTTTATTTATCAAGTTCACTTGGATTCTCTATTGTTCGCTACTATCCATCCATAATGGGTAAGTCTCGTGATGGCAAGGTTCCTATTTTACCATCCACTACAAGAAGAGGTACGGTTCTAAACACCTCTGATGCTCTTGATTCACCGTCTGTTATAAGTAAGCTCGTTACACCACCACATACACATGCTACACACACTGCTACTACTGCTGAATCTGAAACTTCTGATGCTTATGATGCTGCTTCTACTGTGCTTGATAAGAGTGGTTCATTAGGTCCTTTCCTAGATGCTACGATTGCTAGAACTATAGCTGGAAATACCGAAACTCC
The DNA here is from genome assembly GCA_910589775.1 of Avena eriantha. NCBI lineage: Eukaryota > Viridiplantae > Streptophyta > Magnoliopsida > Poales > Poaceae > Avena > Avena eriantha. Next base: position 155,765,563 of record OU342746.1, on the reverse strand, counting down.
TAATGAAGACACTACCACACCTGTTAGCTCATCTGAGTTTAGTGAGAGTTATGATACTGAAGAAGATTATGTTGAGATGACTGATGAGTTTATTGAAGAATGTAAGAACACCCATGATAGGAGCACTGCTAAGAGTCTCCTTGAGAGGCGTACTATTAGACCCAAATTATCTCTTGATGCTAAGTTTGCTGCTTCTCCCATAAACATTATAGATGAAGATTATGATTTCTCTCTCGATCTATCTTACATAGCTATTATCGAGAAAGAACCTTTTTGTGGGACTAAGAATGAAAGTGCGGTAGCACATATGAATGAACTTTCTACTATGAGTGGCTTGTTTTCTAATGATATTAAGATGCGTACTTACTTTGTTGCTAAGCTTTTTTCCTTTTTCACTGAAAGGAGAAGCTAAAACTTGGTTTAGTAATTTACCTCCTGGATCTATTGATAGCCCTGAGTGCTTGATTAGTACTTTCCTGCAGAAATATTTTCCTCCTAGTGCTAGACATGCTATTTTGCAGGAACTTTTTGATTTTAAACAGGGAGAAAAAGAGGTATTGCCCGAATCTTGGGCAAGGTTTTGTGCTTTGATTCATGCACAGGCTGGAAGTCCATTACCTAAGAATGAGCTTCTTGATATATTTTATAATGGACTAACCGAAGAATCTAGGACATACCTAGATAGTTGTGCTGATTGTGTTTTCAGGAATAGGACTCCAAAAGAAGCTGAGGAATTAATGGCTAAAATAAGCAAGAATTATGAAGATTGGACTCCTCCGAAACAAGCCATACCCGAAGTAATTGTACCTGAACCATCTATTCCTGTGCCTATTCCAACATCAAAGAAGAGGGGAGTTATTGAATTAAATGATGAAGTGATGAAGGAAGCTAAGAAATGTCTTAAGGAGAAGGGAATTAAAGCTGCAGATGTCAAGAATTTACCTCCTATAGAATAATTATGTAAGCCTATTCCCTACTCATCCACTATTGAGGTACACTCTCTCCAACACTTTTATGAAGGTGATATCTCTTATGCTAAACCTCCTGATCAATGCTTAGAAGAATTTGATATCTTTATTGTTAAGCAAGATAACTTTAATAAAAGGATGCAAAATCATCTAACGGGAAACACTAGAGCTATTGTTGAGTTGAAAGATATTGTGGAAAGAACCTCTAATGATGTTAAAATGATTGTTAAACACTTTCAAATGGTTCAAACTCAAATAGATCAACTTGTTAGAGTGCAAAATGACTTGCTAGTTAATGCTGCTAAAGAAAAACATGCTTATGAAATTAGAACTAGAAGTGGTGCTGCTACCTAGGATCCTCTATATCCCGAGGGGCATCCCAAAAGAATTGAGCAGGATTCTCAACAAGCTAAAAATAGTGGTTCTACTCGTAAGAAAAGGAAAAAGAAACATAAAACTGTTGTAGAACCCTCTGAACCTGCTATAGATCCTAATAGTATATCTATCTCTGATGCTGAAACTGAAAGTGGTAATGAAGAAAATGAAGTGCCTAATGAAGAAAAAATTGAAGAAGAACCTGAAAACCACACTAAGACTACTAAATACACTAAAGAAGATTTTATTGCTAAGAAACATGGTAGTGAAAGAGAACCTTGGGTCCAAAAACCTATGCCTTTCCCTGATAAGAAACACAAGTCAAAGGAAGATGAACACTACAACAAGTTTTGTGAGTGGATAAAGCCTTTATTCTTGCAAATTCATTTGACTGATGCTATTAAATTGCCTCCTTACTCAAAGTATATGAAGGATATTGTCTCGAATAAAAGGAAGATCCCTAATGAAGAAATTTCTACTTTGCTTGCTAATTATTCCTTCAACGGTAAGGTTCCTAAGAAGCTTGGAGACCCAGGGATTCCAACTATCCCTTGCTCTATTAAGAACAGTTATGTTAGAACTGCTTTGTGTGATTTGGGAGCTGGAGTTAGTGTTATGCCTTTCTCTCTCTATAAGAGGCTTCAGCTTGAAAAATTGATACCAACTGATATATCTTTGCAAATGGCTGATAAATCTACCACTATTCCTGTGGGTATATGTGAGGATGTACCTGTTCAGGTGGCTCATAATTTCTTGATATTAACTGATTTTGTTGTGCTTGAAATGCCTGAAGATGATAATATGTCTATTATTCTTGGGAGACCTTTTCTTAATACTACAGGAGCTATTATTAATTGTAATCAAGGAAATGTGACCTTCAATGTTAATGACAAGGAACATACTGTCTATTTCCCCAAGAAGATTGAAAGGACTTATGGTTTGAATTCAATTGAACATGTTGAAGGCATTCAAGTTGGAGAAATATATTGTCCCATACCAAGAGAAAAATTTGAAACTATTATGATTGGAACCATTGCTATCAAGGTTGAGGTAACATAATCATTATTGGAGTACAAAATTTTGTCTCATATGCAATTGTTTTGGTAGCAAGACTTGATCAACCTTGCTAACAAAAGGATTCCATTGAACAAAACAATGTTTCCATTATGATTATCTCCGTTTATTTCTATCCTTTGCATTTTTAGTTTTTGCTTTCGTTTAGTTTTCTTTGTGTTGTTAGTTGCTTGCATGTTAGAACTTCTGTAGTTCTAGCCTTGTTTTGTCTTTGCATCATGCTTCCAAAAGAAAAAATCTGTCTGTCAGAAAAATTATTCTTCTATTTCTGAAAAATGCCCAAGAAAATAAAGTGTCTTGAAAAATTCCAGAAAATTCATATTAAATTTTTACGTTAAAAAAGGGGCAGAGGAGTACCTAGTAGGTATCAGGGGGGCCCACCAGGCAGGCACACCATGTGGTGGCGTGGCCAGCCCTGGGTGGCGCCATGCCTTGGTGTGGGCCACCCCTGGCCCCCCACTACCTCTCTCACCTGCCACTTTCTTCTCTCTCCCAAGTAAGCTCCAGTTCATAGCTCAAAATCGCGTTCTTTCTGTGGTTGCTCTCGATTTCTTCGATCTCCTTGCTCAGCCCATCTTTCTTGCTGAAATTTGGAGCAATTGTTCCTTGGTATGTGACTCCTCCCCTTGTCCAAGTAGATTTGTGTTTAGTGGATTATATGTTGAGTATTTTGCTGCTGTAGGTGACTGGTTATGAGATCTTGTAAGCTTGTGTGATGCTTAGAGATATAGTTTTGATGCATGTTTAGGCCTCTTGCAAGTCCCTATGAGTAGAATCCTTCATTACATTTACTTTGCAATCCCTTGTGTTAATAGGTGTTTAAATTTCAGAATAGAAGATGAGTGAACACCACCTAAACCAACATGAGCTTTGGGTGCCTGAGGTCATGAAGGTCCACCGGGAGGAGGAAGTTTTTCCCTCCATTTATCCATGCTCCGAGTTCATGAGAGCTGTAGGAATTCTACAAGATTTCCACACTTTGGTTTCTAATGCAGGGTTAGAGCACTTTTTGGAAGATGAACCTTGTCAGTTTGTGAAGCTAACCATGTCTGTGGTGCAGGACTTCAAATTTAGTCACTCTTTGCCTAACCCCATGGTCCATTACAAAATTTACAATATATCTGTCAACCTTTCTCAAGGCTGGTTGGAGAAAGAGCAAGTCCGAGCGTGTTGTTCTTTTGCCTGCACCTGTCTTGTTTAACCTTGATAACAGGGAAAGATGGTCCCTCACTGAGGAGGAGCTTGACACGTACTTGGGAGAGCTCTCCCAACAGGAGCAGGACACTAGAAGGGAGGTCACGGATGATTCGGTCCAGCCCCCGAATGAGGGAGAGTCTTCATATCAGCAGCCCTCTTATGATTGGGGAGCTTCCTCTTCTTCTCATGGGCCCAGCTACGACCATTCTTACCAAGATCCGCCCGCTTGGAACCCCTATTCATACATGGATTGATACCCACTTAGGCCAAAAGCCTAAGCTTGGGGCGAGGTACGCGGACACCGCGCTCATCTCCATATCATGTTGCGTTGGTACTTTGTATATTCATGTTTTCATTCTCTTTTTAGTTTTCGTTCTTCTTTGTTTTTGCTTTCTAAAAACACAAAAAGACCAAAAATATTTTTGTTGTTTCTCTTTGGTTTGATTTTTCTTTTTGCCTTGGTTTGCTTTTCCCTTTTTGCTTTGTTTGAACTATTCGAAAACCCCAAAAAGATTTTGCTTTGCTTGTTTTTCTCTTTTGGTTCTTGTTTAAAAATCGAAAACACCAAAAATATTTGTCCTTCTTCTTTGGTTTTTGCGAGTTTGCTACAAGGTTCGGCAGTTCTCAGTGGACTATTGGTTTCATATTATTATTCAAGCCACACAAGTGAAGAGCAATAATGAGGATTAATGACAACTCGAGGCGTGGTAAGAGGCTGGTAACGAACTCTATTTGTCTTCATTTTTGTACATATACTCATCACTGTGGGCATGCTTAGTCCGTTCATGTAGGGTGTATGTTATCTTTGGATGCTTAGTAGTTCTTGCTTTCTTGTGATTAGCTCTAGCCCACTAATAGTTTGCAGCATATCTCATGAACGTTTGCTTGCATTACTCTATTCATAAATTGGTATGACACTGTGGTATCCTCCTCTTATTGTTTCATTTGATTGACTTGGCACATGCTCACGCATGCACATGACTGTAATAATCAGTTGAGCCTTGATGAATTATTTTTCCTTGAGAATCTTGAATCACTTTCATGCCATAAGTAGTCCAGTTTTGTTGCAAGCATGATAATGACAGCTATTGCTCTCTCGTTTGTCGCTCCCTTACTATTGCTAGCCTTCACTTTCACCGAGTATGTTTTACTCAAGTTTCCAACTCCCTAAACCAAATATTTCCAAAGTGTCCACCATACCTACCCATTAGCATCATTTGCTACTTCCGTGCATATTCAATATGCCTTGTTTTCTTCCGAATAAAATGTTTGCTTGTTATGAGAAAGTTAGTTAGTAAAGCTCCAACGAACTTGATGGCACACTTTATTTTCTTGCACTTAATAAACCTGAACCATTGCGTCCTTCTTTGTTGTGCATATGCTTGCGCTTTATGAGTTGAAGTTAGCAGAACCATGTATCATGGGGACCGCTTTCAACACTTCATAGGTACTTTGTACCTAGTTGATATCATGTTCTTTTGCTTATGGATCCCGGCGGTGTGAAATAAAAGTGGAACTTGTAAGATCATGGAGTTTGTATGTATGTTAGAGAAACGCCTGGGCCACTAGCCTAAGCCATGCCTAATCATGGTCGAAACTTGCAGCATAACCATAATGAGCATTCTATGAAGCATCCTCAATAAAAATCTATGCACATAGTAAATAAAAAGATCGCCGAGATGCTCATTGTCTGCTTGCCTTGTTATTTTGATTATGGATAGCTCCCATATCATGTGCAAGGGGTACCCCGTTGGCGGTTCTCTATGATACGTATATACTTACAATGACAAGAGCTTGCTTGTGACTGAAGTTGAGTAGCATGAGGCTCGGTCTTCGTAAGTAAGGGGCATGAGACTTCAATTTATAACTTGTCAAGCATATCCTCTTAGTTGTGTCACTTTCACCTTAACCACATTAAAGATTCTTATGATAGGGCAATGAGAGCTCAAAGCTAACGAGTACCGTACTTTCAGCATTTGGAAGCCTTTCAAGTTATTCAAAACCTTTTCTTCTACTTGTTGAGTCTCCACATATTATTTGAGCACCTTCTTGAGAGCATGGTTGTCATTCTTTGTGTTTGTTCCATTACTTGATTATTTGTGTTATGACTTTGATGCTTGTATCCTTGATATCTTTACTTCTAGTCATCACTTGAACTTCAGAGGTGCCTTGGCATTCATAATCAAAGGCAAGCGAGATACCACTCTATCATACCTTTTTATGAGCATTGTAATGTTGCTTATGTTTGTGCTTCATGCTACTTATTATTATTGAGTTGGAATCTCTTCATAGCTTGCAATGACTATTAAGTAGACTTGGTTGCATACTCTTTATTATGAATTGTCTAGGTAGTTGATCACATTGCTGAGAATATTTACATCATATGAAGCAAATGTGTTCGTGAAAGTTCTTTTATCGCACTCAGTTTTCAACTGAATTGCTTGAGGACAAGCAATAAGCTAAGCTTGGGGGGAGTTGATACGTCCAAAACATATCTACTTTCCTGAACACTTTTGCTATTGTTTCTCCTCTAAACTTGTGTTATTTGGATGCAACTAATACAGACTGACGCTGTTTTCAGCAGAATTGCCTTGGTGTCTACTTTTTGTGCAGAAAATCAACTATCAGGAAAAATCCCGGAAAATATGCCAAAAATCCTATTTCACCCCAGGACTCCAGGATCCAGAATACGAGACGGAGAAGAGCCCTAGGGTGGCCACACCACCTGGTGGCGCGGGCCAGGCCAGGCCGCGCCAGGGGGTGGTGTGCCCCCCCCAGGCACCACCTCGGCCTCTCTCTTCGCCTATAAAGAGCCTTCTGACCTAAAAACTTCGGGGGGTTTGACGATTTTCCAGAAGGAGTTTCGCTCCGCCGCCACCACCAGATTCCACGAAACAGCACCAGAAACTCCGTTCTGGCACCCTGCCAGGACGGGGAATTGGAGGAGATCATCGCCATCATCATCACCATCGCTTCTCCACCGACCATCCATGTTTCCCCCATCTATGAGTGAGTAATCCCCCGCTGTAGGCTATGGGGATGGTAGGGATTGGATGAGATCGTTCATGTAATGGCATCAGATTGTTAGGGCATGGTGCCTAGTATCTTTTATTAGTGCTTTATGAATTTGTTGCGACTTGTTGTGCTTAATGCTTGTCACTAGGGCCCGAGTGCCATGATTTCAGATCTAAACTTATTATTGATTCATTATGATAGTATTGTTCTTGGTCTTATCTACAAGTTGTATACACACGTTGTTTTCCGGAACCTATGGCCCCGAAGTGACAGAAATCGGGATAACCAGAAGGGAAAGGCTTTGATGTGAGGATCACATGTGTTCACGGAGTGTTAATGCTTTGCTCCGGTGCTCTATTAAAAGGAGCACCTTAATTGCCAGTAGTTCCCTAGAGGACCCGCTGCAAACGGGCTGGCAGGACAAAAGATGTTGTGCAAGTTCTCATTGCGAGCACATATGACTATATATGGAACACATGCCTAGGATTGTTTAGTACTTGGATGCTTTATCTTATTTATCCGCAATTGCCCTATGTTCTGATTGCTATGTGAATTGTCTTGTCCATGCAACGCCCGTCCATCCATCCCTATGCCTACCACACTCGAATCCCACTGTTTACTGCTTTTGTTACTACTGTCTTTGCTTTACTACTGCTGTTACTTTGCTATTCCTACTACAAAACTGTTGCTACTGATAAACTGCTGTGAGCAAGATTGTTTCCAGGTGCAACTGAATTGACAACTCAGTTGTTAAGGCTGATAAATATTCTTTGGCTCCCCTTGTGTCGAATCAATAAATTGGGTTTAACTTCCCTCGAAAAATACTGTGATACACCCCCTATACTTGTGGGTCATAAATAGCCTAATTAAGCGTCTCGATCTATCTCTATTGATTTTGATGCCTAATATATATGCTGCTTCACCGAAGTCCTTCGTTGAAAAACTACTATTCAGATAATATTTTGTACTCTTTAAAAGTTATATATCATTTCCAATCAACAATATGTCATCCACATATAATATTAGAAATGCTACAGTGCTCCCACTTACTTTCTTGTAAATACAAGCTTCTCCATAAGTTTGGACAAATCCAAACTCTTTGATCACCTCATCAAAGTAGAGATTCCAACTTCGGGATGCTTGCTTCAGTCCATAAATGGACCGCTGAAGTTTGCATACCTTGTTAGCATATTATGATCTACAAAACCCTTGAGTTGTACCATGTACAACTCTTCCTCAATGTTTGCATTAAGGAACGCGGTTTTCATATCTATCTGCTAGATTTCATAGTCGAAAAATGCAGAAAGTGCTAACATAATCCTAATAGACTTTAGTATTGCTACGGGTGAGAAAGTGTCATCGTAGTCAACTCATTGAATTTTTTCGAAACTTTTCTGTGACTAGTCGAGCTTTATAGATGGTTAGAATACCTTCAGCATTAGTTTCCTTCTTGAAGATCCATTTATTCTTAACGTCCTTGCGGTCATGAGGTAGGTCCACCAAAGTCCATACTTGGTTTTCTTACATGGATCCCATTTAGGATTGCATGGCTTCAAGCCATTTGTTGGAATCCAAACTCACCATCACTTCTTCATATGTCATATGGTCATCGTTTACATCTACCATGAAATTCTTGACAGGATCACCATACAGTTCAGGAGCTACACGTGTCCTTATTGACCCACGGGGTTTGGTAGTTCTCTCTTTTGGATTTTCATGATCATTGTCATTAGTTCCCTATTCATTTGGTGAATTCAACACCGGAACATTTTCCGATGCTGCGCCATTTGTCGTTTTCAACACTGCACTATTCGCCATTCCATTAGGAGAAGGTCCAATAACCTCATTGGGTCATACATTCCTACTAATCATGCCTTTTGAGAGAAACTCGTTCTCCAGAAAGGATCTATTCTCGGGGACAAAAACCTTGCCTTTGAATCTATGATAGAAGGTATACCCAATTGTTTCCTTAGGGTATCCTATGAAGACACATTTTTCCACTTTGGTTCGAGTTTATTAGGTTGAAGTTTCTTCACATAAACAATGCATCTCCAAACTTTTAGAAATGATAGGTTATGTTTGTTGCCAAACCATAATTCATATGGTGTTGTTTCAATGGATTTAGATGAAGTCCTATTTAAAGTGAATGCGGCTGTCTCTAGTGCATTTCCCCAAAACGATAGTGGTGAATCTGTGAGAGACATCATAGATCAAACCATATCCAATAATGTACGATTACGACGCTCAGAACACCATTTTGATGTGGTGTACCAAAAGGTGTGAGTTGTGAAACTATTCCACATTGCTTCATGTGTATGCCAAACTCATAATTTAGATATTCACCTCCATGATTGGATTGCAGAAATTTAATCTTTCCATTACGATGGTTTTCCAGTTCACTCAGCAATTCTTTGATCTTTTCAAACATTCCATACTTGTGTTTCATTAAGTAAATATACCCATATCTACTTAAATCATTTGTGAAAGTAATGAAATAATGATAATCACCGTGTTCCAACACACACATCCGTATGTATGATTTCCAACAAGTCCGTCGCCAGCTCCATTGTACCAGACAGCGATATTCTAGTCATCTTGCCCATAAGGCATGGTTCACATGTCTCAAATGATTCATAATTAAGTGATTCCACATCTCTCTCTCTACCTCCACCTGGTGGTGTCAAACATCTCATGACATAACTAAACAAGGCATTTTGCAAAAATTAAACCATTACATGCATTATAAAATATTTCCAAAGTATGAAAAGCCATAAAAGATCCAACACAATGGCAAATGCATAGCAAGTATGTTGAGGGAAACCTCTAGGGTGGCCCGATCTTTCACGAATCCCACTCAAATAGAGGGTGGAGTGCGGGGAAAGGAGGGGAGGATGAACACGACGAACTCATGAACGAAGAACACGATGAACACACACACAAAATCACGATACACACCATTAGCTCACGCCGGCGGTGACTGGTCCGGCGCAATCCCTAGGATCGGCGTCGGGCGGAGGACTCTCTCTCGAACTGGCACGACGAGTGTAACACCCTCGCCTGATAAGGCTGAGTTCATGTGTATAGTGCCAAACCCTGGATCGGTTCACGGACACACATAGTACAAATGAATACCAAATATAACTGTGCATCATAAATACAATGAATATGATCCAGAATTTACATTATTTATTCAATTACACAGCGGAAAACGAATATAAGGTAGATCTCCATCCTTCAAATGTGTCACAGGCGAACAATTGTTGAGTGGAGTCTCGCGACCTATGAACGATCACTCAGATACGATATAACCTGCAACACAAAAGGTAGCAGCCCTGAAGGGTCAATACATGGAATGTATGGCAAGTAGGCTAAAGTGGATTACAATAGATCTATCAACTATATGCTTATTTGGCTAGGTGGAGTTCAGGCTCATTTGCGTAAAGCAATAGTTTTATCCTAGCATTTATAACAAAGTAGTTTTCCAATACGATAAATTGGACACTCTGGTTCACTCCCAGGTGCTCCTACCCAATTAAGTTCACCAACAAGTTTTAAGTAATTGAGAAATAAAAATGAGTGAGAAATATGTCATAGCATCAGTATCAAGTCGCTCAAATTGTCCATAACCGGGGACACGACTAAGTACTTAGTTTAGACACCCTGCAGGGGTTTGTACATTTTACCCATGTGACTTGGCCAACCCAGCTCGGACCACCACACTCATATTGTGTGATGATAGGGAGAAGTCCAAGATGAGACAATTCGGGAAGAGCTTCCCAAACCCATCCATGCACTGTACCAACCTACACTATCTACATCTCTGACTACGTAGGGTTCGAGTCGCCACAACCTACTAAGTCCAGCCAGCCACCCATTTCTTACTAGCACATGGTTGCACACCTAAGCTACCAAACAAAGAAACCAATCCTTTCTCAGTACCTTGGGCGGCATTCCCTACCATAAATCCACACTCGATGACCCAATCAATGCCATTCCGCCCAGGTGGTTCATTAAAATTATGTTGATTTGTCATTTAGCAAAATATAAGCCTTCCAAAACATATAACTTTTCATGGTGTTATTGAAGGAAATATGCCCTGAGAGGCAATAATAAAGTTATTATTATGTATTCCTTATATATGATAGATGTTTATTTTGCATGCTAGAATTGTATTGATCAGAAACATCAATACATGTGTGTTTAATAAACAAAAAGGGTTCCTAGTTATGCCTCTCTTATAGACTAGCTTGTTGATTAACAAGATGATCAAGGTTTCCTGATCATGGACATTGGATGTTGTTAATAACAAGGTCACACCATTGGTGGAATGATGTGATGAACATTCATCCGAAGTATAGCATTACGATCAAGTCATTATGTTTATATTGCTATAACATCATACGAAGTAATCTTTATCCTTAGACCATGAGATCATGTTAATTGCTAACACCAGAAGAGTATCTTGATAACATCAAACGTCACACCGTAATAGGGTGACTATAAAGATGGGTTCAGTACTACGAAAGTGTTATGTTGAGGCTCATGGATCAAGAGTGGAATTTGTCAATCCCCATGATAGATAGATATACTCTGGGACCTCTCAGTGATATCACATTGAGATAGCTTGCAAGCAAGTGACGTGATCACTAGAATGTTATATCACGGGAACAAGAAAAGAGTGCATGTCGATAAAAAGATCAAACTAGGTATGGAGATACCGATGATCGAATCTCGGACATGTAATATATCGCGAGACAAAGGGATTTAGTTACAAACGTTAAAGGTTCTCACGATCACAAAAGTCATCGTTGAATGTGTAGGAGTCAGTACGGATCTCGAGGTCCCGCTGCTGATTATTGATCTGAGAGGGGTCTCGATCATGTCTGCATTATTCGCTAACCGTAGGGTGACACACTTAAGAGTTACCGGACACCATTTTGGAGCACATATGTTTCAGACGAAAGAATTGCAAAGCGCAGGAATTGTTTCGATAGAAACCGGAAATTGTTTCGGGTGTTGCAGAAAGTGGTTCTACATGCGATATTGAAATATTGCAAGGGGCTATATGTGAATGTTTGTTAATTAAAGTAATTAACAAAATTCTGAATAAATTTAATAAAAGAGTTTTATTAAATGAGAGAGCATTAAACTTAGAGAATTTTAATGCATTTAAAGTGGAGACTTTAAAAGGGAATGTGAAGAGGCATTTTAATGTGGAGGGGTTACCACCACATGAATGGGGGAGGTGAGGGGTCACTCCCCCATGCGCCGGCCATGGAGAGGAGGGGCACCCCCTCCTCCTATAAAAGGCCACCCATTCCCTCCTTCATCCACACACCTCCTTGTGAAGGATCTCTCTCCCCCTCTAAAATTATTCCCCCATGGTCTCGGATTAGCGAGATACATGTTCCCGGTGGCATTTCGTCTGGAAGGAGTTGCTGCTTCCGCTGGATCGCTGGAGCGAGGAGGTGGAGGTTGTCCGGTGGCTTGAACGTGTGTGTGAGTACGGATGCGCTGCTGAGTTGCGGCGCTCGGACTTCCTCTCGATCTTGAGATCGGCAAATGTACGACTACATCAACCACGAGTTCCTACTCGTTAACAAAACTCGTTGTCTTCGAGGGTAAGTTCTCGTTGGATGTATGTCCACCCATTGCTTTGTACCTAGTAGATAGATCTTGGCGTGTAGTTCACATCATAGGATTTTTTTTGTTTTCTATGCTGCGGACCCAACAGGGGTATCGGAGGCTGATCTATGCGTAGGTGCTTTGGACGGGTAGTACACATATGTTTATATGTGGGCGATGATGATCATGTTATTGCGTCTTCTATGTATTTTGGATATTGGTGGCATAGTGGGATGAAGCGGCCCGGACCAACCTTACATGTCATCGTACATGAGACCGGTTCCACGACTGACATGTAACTTGTTTTGCATAAGTGGCTGGCAGGTGTCTGTCTCTCCTACTACAGTCAATATCTGATTTACAACAAGTTGCTAATAACTTAGTTATCCTCGTTTTGGTTCATGTTCGTAGGTGAGAACGGTTCTATCTCCGGAAGCCCTAAGCCACGTAAAACTTGCAATTTATAAATTAGAGGCGTCTAGTTTAGATCGTTGCTGGGTTAGTGTATTGATATGGTATTGTTGTAAGTAGATGTATGATAGATACTCTTACAACACACTCAACGTGTAAGTTCCATAGACCTTGGCCTTACACACAAAGGAATGATAGAGATCATACCACGATGCAAGTGATAGAGATCAAATGCATGGACCATATCATCTCACTTTACACATTAGATGTTAGCATCTTATACTGCTAGTTTGGCACTTTTGGTAGCATTGTAAGATGATCCCTCATTTAGATATCAAGATAAAAAATGTGTTCTTCCTTGAGTATGCACCGTTCTATGGATCATGTTTCGAGACATCACGTGATGATCGGGTGTACTTGAATCTACGCTTTCATAGGAATGGGTGTAAGACAGTTTTACACACGCGAATACTAAGGTTCTTACTTGGTGAGCCTAGCATGTACATACATGGCCTCGGAACACGGACCGAAAGGTTAAGCATGAGTCATATGGTTGATATGATGCCCATATAGATGCTCGCCTTTGAAGCTACACCGACTCACGTGATGATCGGACTTGGTGTAGTGGATTTGTTTCATGTAATCACTAAAAAGGCACGAGGGATGTTGTTTTTGAGTGGGAGTTCATTAGTAATTTAGATTAGCTGAACTCAATCTATCATAAACTTAGTCTAAATAAACTTTACAAATTCTGTTGTAGATGGCACCACCTGCTTTTAATTTCAATGTGTTCATGGAGAAAGAGAAACTTGCTGCGAATGGTAGCAACTTCACCAACTAGGCAATGAATTTGAGGATTCTCCTCACTGCTGCACAAAAGCAATATGTGCTAGATGCGCCGCTAGGCCCCCCACCAGCTCCTGATGCCCCTGACGAGGAAAAGAATGTCTATGTGACTCGTCAGGAGGACCACAACTTAGTTCATTGCGGCATACTGTATGGGCTAGAGCCAGAACTTCGAAAGCGTTTCGAAAATGGCAATGCCTTTGATACCATGGGAGAATTGAAAATGATTTTCGATACCCATGCTGCCGTAGAGAGTTATAATGCTTCTGAAAAGTTCTTCAGCTGCAAAATGGAGGAAAACAACTCTGTTAGTGAGCACGTACTCAAAATGTCTGGGTACGCCGATAAACTTGTATCCTTGGGAATAATGATTCCCAATGACTTAGGCATACATCGTGTTCTCCAATCTCTGCCACCTAGCTACAAGAGCTTCGTGATGAACTATAATATGCAGGGCATGAAGAAGACACTTCCCGAGCTTCTATCAATGCTTAAGACTGCAGAAGTTGAGATTAGGAAAGAACATCAAGTGTTGATGATCAATAGGAGCACTGGTTTCAAGAAAGACAAGAAAGTCAAGCACAAGGGAAAGAAGGGTGGAAAATCTGTTGCCACGCCTGAAAAGAAACCCTGGGCTGGCCCTAAGTCCGATACCGAGTGCTACTATTGCAAGGGGACTAGCCATTGGAAGCGCAACTGCCCCAAGTATTTGGCGGACAAGAAGTCCGGCAAGGCAAACAAAGGTATATATGATATACATGTTATTGATGTGTACTTGACTAGTACTCGCAGTAGCACGTGGGTATTTGATACGGGATCGGTTGCTAATATATGTAACTCGATTCAGGGGCTGCGGAACAAGCGACAACTAGCAAGGGATGAGGTCAGGATGCGGGTCGACAATGGATCAAAAGTTGATGTGATCGCCGTCGGGACGCTACATCTCCATATGCAATCAGGATTAGTTATAAACCTAAATAATTGTTATTTGGTGCCTGCACTGAGCATGAACATTGTATCCAGATCGTGTTTTATGCAAAGTGGTTATTCCTTTAAATCTGAAAACAATGGTTGTTCGATTTATAAGAATAATATCTTTTATGGTCATGCACCTATGTTGAATGGTTTATTTCTGTTGGATCTCGATAGTAATATTACGCACATTCATAATGTTAATGCTAAAAAGATTAAACTTGATGATGATATGTCTGCATATATGTGGCACTGCCGTCTAGGTCATATTGGCGTTAAACGCATGAAGAAACTCAATTCTGATGGACTTTTGGAATCACTTGATTTTGAATCATTTGATACATGTGAGCCATGCCTTATGGGCAAGATGACTAGAATGCCGTTTTCCGGTTCAATGGAACGAGCGACAGATCTATTGGAAATCATACATACTGATGTGTGTGGACCAATGAGTGTGTCAGCGCGAGGTGTCTATTGTTATTTTGTTACATTCATGGATGATTTGAGTAGATACGGGTATATCTATTTGATGAAACACAAGTCTAAAACTTTTGAAAAGTTCAAGGAATTTCAGAATGAAGTGGAAAATCATCGTAATAGAAAGATCAAATTTCTACGGTCTGACCGTGGAGGAGAGTATCTAAGTTACGAGTTTAGCATACACATGAAAGAGTGTGGAATAGTTTCACAACTCACGCCTGCCGGAACACCACAACGTAATGGTGTGTCGGAACATCGTAATCGTACCTTATTGGATATGGTTCGATCTATGATGTCTCTGACTAACTTGCCACTGTCATTTTGGGGTTATGCACTAGAAACAGCTGCATTCACTTTAAATCGGGCACCATCTAAATCCGTTGAAACGACACCGTATGAATTATGGTTTGGAAACAAACCTAAGCTGTCATTTCTTAAAGTTTGGGGATGCGATGTTTATGTGAAGAAACTTCAGCCGGATAAACTCGAACCCAAAGCGGAAAAATGCGTCTTCATAGGATACCCTAAGGAAACGATTGGGTATACCTTCTATCACAGATCCGAGGGCAAGGTTTTTGTTGCCAAGAATGGATCCTTTCTTGAGAAGGAGTTTCTCGTGAAAGGTGTGAGTAGTCGGAAGGTAGAACTCGAAGAGGTTATTGAACCTTCTCTTCATGAAATGGCGAGTGGCGCAGCACCAGAAGTTGTTTCGGAGTTGACTTCACCTAATGAAGAGAGAGCTAATGATTGATCATGAAACTCCGAAAGAGGACACTATCGAACCTCGCAGGTCAAGCAGGACACGTGCAGCTCCTGAACTATACGGCAATCCTGTTGTGAATTTCATGGTTGATGAAATGGATGACCCTGCGACATATGAAGAAGCGATGATGAGCCCGGATTCCAACAAATGGCTAGAAGCCATGAAATCCGAGATGGAATCCATGTACTCGAACCAAGTTTGGACCTTGGTGGACTTACCTCACGATCGAAAGGCCGTTGAGAATAAATGGATTTTCAAAGAAAAACTGATGATGATGGTAATGTGACCATCTATCAGGCTCGACTTGTCGCAAAGGGGTTTCGACAAATTCAAGGAGGTCACTACGATGAGAAATTCTCTCCCGTAGCTATGCTTAAGTCGGTTAGGATTATGTTAGCAATTGCTGCATATTTCGATTATGAAATATGTCAGATGGATGTCAAACTGCGTTCCTCAATGGTAATATTCAAGAAGAGTTGTATATGATACAACCTAAGGGCTTTGTCGATCCTAAGGATGCTAATAAGGTAAGAAAACTTCAGCGATCCATCTATGGATTGAAGCAAGCATCCCGGAGTTGGAATCTTCGCTTTGATGAGGTGATCAAAGAGTTTGGATTTGTCCAAACTTATGGAGAGGCTTGTATTTACAAGAAAGTGAGTGGGAGCAATGTGGAATATCTGATATTATATGTGGATGACATATTATTGATTGGAAATGATATAGATCTTTTAAACAGTGTTAAAAGTTATCTAAACAACAAATTTTCGATGAAAGACCTTGGTGAAGCGTCATATATATTAGGCATTAAAATCTATAGATATAGATCAAGGCGCCTAATTGGGCTATCGCAGAGTACATACCTTGATAAGATATTAAAGAAGTTTAATATGGACGAAAGTAAGAAGGGGTTCTTACCTATGTTGCAAGGCAAGACACTGAGTAAGACTCAAAGTCCGGCTACGGCGGAAGAAAGAGAGATGATGGATAAGATCCCCTATGCCTCGGCCATAGGCTCTATTATGTATGTCATGCTATGTACAAGACCGGATGTGGCACATGCTATTAGTTTGACTAGTAGGTACCAATCTAATCCAGATTCGGAACACTAGACAGCGGTAAAGAACATCCTCAAGTACTTGAGAAGAACTAAGGATATGTTTCTTATATACGGAGGTGAAGAAGAGCTAGTCGCTAAGTGTTATGTCAATGCTAGCTTTGACACCGATCCGGATGACTCTAAGTCTCAATCCGGATACGTATTTCTCTTGAATGGAGCAGTAGTTGGTTGGAGGAGTTCCAAACAACCTGTGGTGGCTGGATCAACGACGGAGGCGGAATATGTTGCTGCTTCAGAAGCGGCGCAGGAAGCGGTTTGGATGAAAGAGTTCATTACGGAACTAGGTGTGGTTCCTAGTGCGTTAGACCTGATGGTGATCTATTGTGACAACAATGGAGCCATATCCAACGCAAAGGAACCAAGGTCTCACAAGAATTCCAAGCATATTAAGCGCCGGTTTCACTCCATCCGCGAGCATGTCAAGGATGGAGATATAAAGATTTGTAAAGTACACACATACCTAAATGTAGCAGATCCGTTGACTAAAGCTCTCCCTAGGGCAAAACATGATCAACACCAGAACTCCATGGGTGTTAGATTTATCACTATGTGAACTAGATTATTGTCTCTAGTGCAAGTGGGAGACTGAAGGAAATATGCCCTGAGAGGCAATAATAAAGTTGTTATTATGTATTCCTTATATATGATAGATGTTTATTTTGCATGCTAGAATTTTATTGATCGGAAACATCAATACATGTGTGTTTAATAGACAAAAAGGTTTCCTAGTTATGCCTCTCTTATAGACTAGCTTGTTGATTAACAAGATGATCAAGGTTTCTTGATCATGGACATTGGATGTTGTTAATAACAAGGTCACACCATTGGTGGAATGATGTGATGAACATTCATCTAAAGTATAGCATTACGATCAAGTCATTATGTTTATATTGCTATAACATCATACGAAGTAATATTTATCCTTAGACCATGAGATCATGTTAATTGCTAACACCAGAAGAGTATCTTGATAACATCAAACGTCACACTGTAACAAGGTGACTATAGAGATGGGTTCAGTACTACGAAGGTGTTATATTGAGGCTCATGGATCAAGAGTGGAATTTGTCAATCCCGATGACGGATAGATATACTCTAGGCCCTCTCGGTGATATCACACTGAGATAGCTTGCAAGCAAGTGATGTGATCACTAGAATGTTATATCACGGGAACGAGAAAAGAGTGCATGTTGGTAACAAGATCAAACTAGGTGTGGAGATACCGATGATCGAATCTCGGACATGTAATATATCACAAGACAAAGGGATTTAGTTACAAACGTTAAAGGTTCTCACGATCACATAAGTCATCGTTGAATGTGTAGGAGTAAGTACGGATCTCCAGGTCCCGCTGCTGATTATTGATCAGAGAGGGGTCTCGATCATGTCTGCATTATTCGCGAACCGTAGGGTGACACACTTAAGAGTTACCGGACACCATTTTGGAGCACATATGTTTCAGACGAAAGAATTGCAAAGCGTAGGAATTGTTTCGATAGAAACCGGAAATTGTTTCGGGTGAAATTGCAGAAAGTGGTTCTGCATGTGATATTGAAATATTGCAAGGGGCTATATGTGAATGTTTGTTAATTAAAGTAATTAACAAAATTCTGAATAAATTTAATAAAAGAGTTTTAATAAATGAGAGAGCATTAAACTTGGAGAATTTTAATGTATTTAAAGTGGAGACTTTAAAAGGGAATATGAAGAGGCATTTTAATATGGAGGGGTTACCACCACATGAATGGGGGAGGTGAGGGATCACCCCCATGCGCCGGCCATGGAGAGGAGGGGCACCCCCCTCCTCCTATAAAAGGCCACCCATTCCCTCCTTCATCCACACACCTCCTTGTGAAGGATCTCTCTCCTCCTCTAGAATTATTTCCCCATGGTCTCGATAAGCGAGATACATGCTCCCGGTGGCATTTCATCTAGAAGGAGTTGTTGCTTCCGCTGGATCGTTGGAGCGAGGAGGTGGAGGTTGTCCGGTGGCTTGAACCTGTGTGCGAGTACGGATGCGCTGCTGAGTTGCGGCGCTCGGACTTCCTCACGATCTTGAGATCAGCAAGTGTACGACTACATCAACCACGAGTTCCTACTCGTTAACAAAACTCGTTGTCTTCGAGGATAAGTTCTCGTTGGATGTATGTCCACCCATTGCTTTGTACCTAGTAGATATATCTTGGTGTGTAGTTCACATCGTTGGAATTTTTTTGTTTTCTATGCTACGGACCCAACAGTTATTCCCTTCTTCATTTAAATAGTATAGCTAAGCAATCTACCAATACGATGGCTCATAAACAAGAAATACTAGGGAATAATATGGGACATAGCATAGCATATACACATAAATTCCTACATATGCAATTCTACAAAAATATCTACAATGCATAAGAAAACAGTAGGACATTTATGACCAAGATAGCACCACTTGCCTTTGTTGTAGTAATCCATCTAGTCCTCACAAATATAATGGTTGCACTCATCACACTCAAAAGACTTGCAATCACGATACTCGCAATCATAGCGGTTGCGATCATAGTAGTTGCACCCCTCGCAATCTATCGTTCAAAAGCAAAGGCAGAACAACACACCATTCAAACATTGCAATCATGCAACATTGCAACAATACAATAAAACAACGATGATCAAATGCATGCATGACGATTTAATATGTCACATTGGTTGTAATTAGTTCTCTAAACAATACTAGATCACATGATGCATGTAGAGAATCATTTAATGCATTAGGGTATTTATTATTAATTCTTAATCGCTAATAGAGGAGTTTTAATAGTTATATTGGAACTTCTGTACTAGTTGCCGTATTAAATTTAGATCTGAAGTGTACTGAATAGAGGACTTTAATATGAACCACTAGCAATTGGATTCACCCTAATCGGAGTTGTAGATCTTTTTCTATGATTTAATTACTACTTAATAGAGTTTAAATTATCTAAACAGTTTACCACGGCCAAAACCAGAGACATATTACTTATATTTTTCGGAGCTATGCATAATTTACTATGAATTTATTACTTCAAAAGGCCATTAAAACTATTTAATTAATTACCAGTTAACTGTACCGCAAAATTTGGATCTAATCTGATATAAATAAACTTATCTTCAATTTTATATATTACACGCAATTTTTGGACATAATATGAATTTTCTACGGATTTTACGAGTTAGATCTATAATCTGCAATTTTAAATTTGAATGCAATATTTCAGGGAATATTCCGCTGACTGGACAGGTTGACCGTGCATGCTGACTGTGACTAGACGCTGACCTGGTGACGACGTGGCGGTGACGAGGCAGCTGATCGGGACAATTGAATCTGGACCGTCGGGATAAGATCCAGTGGTTAGGAGAGAAGATGGCTTCCAAATCGGCTCGATTTTGTCTCAGAAAAGATTAGAAACAAATCTGTGTTAGAGAGACAAATTCGTAGATCGAATCAAAAAACTTCGAACATAAAAGTTGTGCAGAATCATTAGATCTACCTTTTCACTAAAGGAATTTGGATTTGAAGAAATGAGTGCGAGTAAATCTTGGAATTACGCCGTCAGATCTGAAATATTGCATGGTGAAATTCTTCGTCTGCGGTGGATGAAAAGAGGTGACGTTTGTTGGGATTGAAAGATTTGAACGAGATCTACAACTTTCAAGTTGTAGCCGAAGGCATCCGATGAAGTTTAGATAGTTTTAGAAGCGAAATATGATTCAGGAAGGTGTAGATTCGGGATTTCGAGAAGGAAAAGTTATATAGATATAACTCCGGGAGATTATATAGTGGTTTAGGACGGTGGTGAGATAGATTTTGGAGTAGAGAACAAGTAGAAATAAACGGAAGTCAATTCGGAGTTGTAGATAAAAAAATATAAGAGTTTAAATAGAGATAGGTATAGAAAGAGGAATTTCACACGCTTTTTTAAAGCAACCGTGGGATCGATCCCTCCTCCCGTGCGCGCTGGCTGGTTCGGTCCGCTGAGTGGGCCGGCCGGGTGGCCCATTTTATTTTGTTTTTTTCCTTTTTCTTTTTCTTTTTCTATTTTGGTATTTTCTTTATATCTTTTGCATACGAACTTCAAATGACATGATTCTTCTTTCTAAATTTTTCTAAAATTCAATAGATTATTATAGGATCATATTTGTAATATTTTCACTAGTTTGAAGATGGTTTCTTCATAAATCTCTATATATTCCTCATAGGAACATCTGGACAAATCAACTATCGGATTTAGATATTAGGATTTGCATTCCATTTTTGGGAACTTTACATGGATGAATGCTTATGAATTCTTATGATTTTCATTTTTGCAAACATTCACACAAATACTAAAACTAAAACTCAATTCACGCCTTTTTTCCTATATGGCTACTTAGGTCATAACAGAGTGAGTTTTTTCCAATTCAAAAGGTTTCTTTTCCTTGAGAATTGTCAACAACGTCAAACAATCCACCAAACTTATTTATCTTTTTCACATTCCAAAATTTGGAAAATTTTGGGATGTGACACCGAGGAGGGAGACTTGGTGAGATCTTTACGTCTAGGCAAAGGGACTCCAATGCCTAGGCCTTGTACAACGCGGAGGCACGATGCAAACTCCAACGAGGTTTGGGATATTTGGTGCTCCTTGGTCAAAGGAGCATGAGGCAAGAACTAGATATATCCACAAGGGGTTTCCACTAATTCCAAATATCATGGGTTTAGAATAGAGGTGGGGGACTATATTTAGGCCAGCCACAAGTTTAGGGGTATTTCAGGCATTACAGTAGAGTTCTAGGCGAAGTAGAGGGGTACATGGGCCACATGGCTCAACTAGGGCTCGTAGGCCCATCTTCAGGGCGGATAGTCCGAGGCAAGTTGACCGGACAGTCCGGGGTGGCCGGACACTCTAGGTAGTGTCCGGGTATTGTCCGAACTGGAACACAGAATGTCTGTGCCAGGTTGGGGCTGGGGTAGGCCGGACACTCCGGCTAAGTCGTGCTGGACACTCTATCTGCACCGGACACTCCAACTGGATTGGGGTGGACACACCGGCTCAGGCAGCTTTAGGACAGGTGTAGCTTCAGGGCTCGTGGGTCGACACGGCGAGGTTTCGTACCTGATGATGCACAGTGTAGTGGTATGAAGTAGCAAGCCATCCAAGTGTATGTCAAAGTCACATGATGAGAGGAGTGAATTCACCTTAGCTTGAAGGATCTTGGCTCGGGCACGGGTCATCGGTCCACTTGGGGGACTTGGTGGTGTAGATGTAGGAGCGTCCGTAGGACGGGCTGCATCAGCTCCCCCTTGGGAAAGAGTCGTCCTCGACTCTTCATGGGTATCATCGGGAACATCTCCATGGTAGGGTGAAAGGTCCTTGACATTTAATGTATTGCTTGCAAGGTACTTGGAGGTCGGTATGACGATGATGTAGGCGTTGTTGTTGATTCTCTTGAGGACCTTGAAGGGACCATATCCTCTCAGCTTGAGCTTGGAGTCACATTCCTTGGGGAAGCGGTCTTTGCTTAGGTGTATCCACACAAGATCACCTTCTTCAAAGATCATCTCCTTCTTGTCCTTGTTTAACTTTGAAGCTTGGAGAAGGACTTGTTTCTCAATAGTAACTCTTGTTTTCTCATGAAGTTTCTTCATAGCTTGTACACGCTTCTCAACGTCCATGTTGGTGCGCTCATGGAGAGGTAGGAGTAGTATTTCTAGCGTGGTGAGGGGCTCGAAACCATAGATGATCATGCTAGGACTCATCTTGGTTGTTGAGTGCTTGGCTCCGTTGTAGGCGAACTCGGCGTGGGGAATGCATTCCTCCCAATCCTTCAAGTTCTTCTTGATCAACACACGTAGAAGAGTTCCGAGGCTTCGGTTGACAACCTCGGTTTGTCCATCGGTTTGAGGATGCGACACAGATGAAAAGAGGAGCTTAACGCCGAGCTTGGCCATGAGGGTCTTCCATAAGTAGCTCATGAATTTTACGTCGCGGTCAGAGACGATTGTTGTTGCCACACCGTGAAGACGAACAATTTCCCTGAAAAACAAATTGGCAACATGTGAAGCATCGTCGATCTTATGGCACGGTATGAAATGTGCCATTTTGGAAAAGCGATCCACGACAACAAATATAAAATCATGACCATGCTTAGATCTAGGCAATCCTAACACAAAATCCATGCTAATGTCGGGCCAAGGTGTATGAGGAATAGGGAATGGCATATAAAGACCATAAGGGTTAGCTTGCGACTTATCTTGAACACATGTCGTGCATCGTTGAACGTAGCGCTCCACGTCGTGCTTCATCTTGGGCCAAAAGTCGTGAGTGGAGAGCATGTCCAAAGTCTTGTCACGGCCAAAGTAACCCATAAGGCCTCCACCATGAGATTCTTGGATAAGCAAAAGTTGGAGGGACGGTTTCGGAATGCAAGGCTTGTTTTGTTTAAAGAGAAAGCCCTTATGCAAATAGAAATCATCAACTCCTTTGTCAATGGAGCACTTTGCGAAAATTGGTTTAAAGAACGGATCAGAATCATACAAAGATTTTATTTCCTCAAGACCCAACACATTGATTTCAAGTCTCGTAAGAAGGCTTGTGTGTTTGCGAGACAAAGCGTACGCAACTACATTATCTTTGCCCTTCTTATACTTGACAATGTACGGAAAAGACTCCAGAAACTCAACCCACTTAGCATGTCTCTTACTCAAGTTGGCTTGGCCTTTGAGATATTTCAACGACTCATGGTCGGAATGTATGATAAATTCTTTGGGCCATAGGTAGTGTTGCCAAACTTGAAGGACACGAACTAAGGCAAAAATCTCTTTGTCATAAATTGGATAATTAAGGCAAGCACCATCAAGCTTCTCACTATGGTAGGCTATATGACGTCTGTTTTGCATAAGGAATCCTCCAATGCCAATACCACTAGCATCACACTCTATCTCAAAAGTTTTTGTGAAATCCGGTAACACAAGGAGAGGTGCTTCGGTGAGCCTCTTTTTGAGTTCATCAAAAGCTTTATGTTGAGCTTTTGCCCACACAAAGGTGACATTCTTCTTTGTCAACTCGTTGAGAGGACAAGCAATGGTTGAAAAGTCTTTCACAAAGCGATGATAGAAACTGGCCAACCCATGAAAACTTCGGAGTCCACTCACATTTGTTGGGATGGGCCAATCTCATATGTCCTTTACCTTGCAAACATCAACTTCAATTCCTTTCGAAGAAACCACAAATCTAAGAAAAATCAACTTGTCTTTAGCAAAAGTGCACTTGGGGAGATTATCATAAAGCTTTTCATGTCGAAGGATTTGCAAAACTTCCTTGACATGTGTTATATGGTCCTCAAGTGATTTGCTATAAACAAGAATATCATCGAAATAGACAACAACACTTTTTCCAATGAGAGAATGCAAGATGTGATTCATAAGGCGCATGAAGGTGGATGGGGCATTAGATAAGCCAAAGGGCATAACCAACCATTCATAGAGACCTAGTTTGGTCTTGAAGGCGGTTTTCCACTCATCACCTTTAGCCATGCGTATTTGATGGTAACCACTACGAAGATCAATTTTCGAAAAAATAGTGGCTCCACGCAACTCATCAAGCATGCCATCGAGACGTGGTATGGGATGTCGATAACGCACGGTGATAGCATTGATTGGACGACAGCCAATGCATAATCGTAACGTATCATCCGTCTTTGGAACAAGAATCACGGGTACGGCACTTGGACTAGTGCTAACTTGGATCAAACCTTTGGAGACGAGTTGGTTGATTTGACGTTCAATCTCCTTTGTCTCCTCCGGGTTCATGCGGTAAGTGGCGCGGTTTGGAAGGGGTGCGCCGGGGATGAGGTCAATGCGATGTTCGATGCCGTGAAGAGGAGGTAATCCATGTGGGAGCTCTTTGATGGGTTCGTAGCATGGAAAAACAAAAAATTTCTAGTGCAAGAACGAACAAAACCCAGATCTAATCTAGATAAAAGCCAAGATCTAATCTATTAGACATGTGCAACGAGATAGATCTGTACTAACCCTTGTAGATCCGAAAGCGTTACGATATTGGATCTCGTGGTTGATGTAGTCGATCACTTGCCGATCTCAATATCGAGTGGACGATCCTTCCGGCGCCGCGTTCCTGCAGCGCTTCCGCAGTCGGTCACACGTGCGGAGTCGAAGTAGAGCTTCCTCTCCTCGTTCCAGCGAGCAGCGGAGGTAGTCGATCTTCTCCACGGAATCCCAGCAACACGATGGCGTGGTGGTGGTGGTGGAGTAGAGAATTCTGTAGGGCTTCGCCTAAGCCAGGGCAGAAGGAAGGAGGAGGAGAGAGGCGGCTAGGGTTTGGAGTGGAGGGGGCAAGGGGGTGGCGCCTCCACCCCTCTATTTAAAGGAGGGAGGCGCCATGGGAGGGGGAGTCCTAGTAGGACTCCCCTCCTTCCTTTGCCGGCGGATTGGGAGGGGGGGAGGAGTCCTCCTCCCCCACGACTCCTTGTCTTGCCCCACAAGGATTCCTTGATCCTTTCTTGGTTTTCAAGTAAACTCCAAAAAATCTTCTAGAACCTTCCGAAACATTCCGAAACCTTCTAGAACCCCCATATAAATACTCCGGAACATTTCCTAACTTAGAAAATGATCTCCATTATATGAATCTTATTCTCCCGACAATTCCAGATCTCCTTGTGATGTCTCGAATCCAATCCGAGACTCCGAACAACATTCGGTCTCCAACGCACATTCCATATCTACTTAAAACAACTTCGAACCTTAAGTGTGTCACCCTACGGTTCGTGAATATGCAGACATGATGGAGACACCTCTTCGATCAATAACCATCAGCGGGATCTAGAGATCCATAACGGCTCCCACATACTCAACGATGACTTCGTGATCGATAGAACCATTTAACTTACGAAACCAATTCCCTTTGTCACGCGATACTATACTTATCCGAGGTTTGATCGTCGGTATCTCCATACCTAGTTCTACCTCGTTACTGATAAGTACTCTTTACTCATTCCATGTTATGTCATCCCTTGTGACCTAGTCACATACTTGCAAGCTAATTAGATGACATTCCACCGAGAGGGCCCAGAGAATATCTATCCGTCATATGGATGGACAAATCCCAATCTTGGTCCATGCGCTTCAACACATACTTTCAGAATACCCAATGACACCTTTATAACCACCCAGTTACGAAGCGGTGTTTGATGTCATCAAAGTACCCATCCGGCGATGGTGATTAACACAACCTCATGGTCGAAGGATTAGGTTACTATGCATTCAAAAACTTATAGCAATACGAACTTAATGACTTGATCTTATGCTACGCTTACTATGGGTGTGTGTCCATCACATCATTCTCCTAATGATGTAACCTTGTTATTAATCACATCCAATGTCCATGATCAGGAAACCATGATCATCAATTAATCAACAAGCTAGTTCAACAAGAGGCTTACTAGGGACTCTTTTATGTTTACAAAACACACATGTATTAGTGTTTCCTTATAATACAATTATAGCATGGGATGTAAACATTCATCATAAACACAAAGATATAATAATAACCACTTTTATTATTGCCTCTTGGGCATATCTCCAACAGTCTCCCACTTGCACCAGAGTCAATAATCTAGATTACATGGTAATATACCTAACACCCATGGCGTTCTGGTGTTGGTCATGCTTTGCCCTAGGGAGAGGTTTAGTCAACGGATCTGCCACATTCAGATCAGTGTGTACTTTGCAAATCTTTATGTCACCATCTTGGACATACTCGCGAATAGCATGGAAACGTAGCTTGATGTGCTTCAGCTTGCTATGTGACCTTGGCTCATGTGCATTAGCTATGGCACCTGTGTTGTCACAGCAGATGGCCATCGGGTCCAACGCACTGGGAACCACGCCAAGTTCAGCAATGAACTCCTTCATCCATATGGCTTCTTGTGCAGCCTCTGAAGCAGCTATGTATTCCGATTCAGTTGAAGATTTCGCCACAACGCTTTGCTTTGCACTCCTCCAGCTCACTGCAGCACCATTCAAAATAAATACGTATCCATACTGTGACTTTGAGTCATCTGGATCAGTGTTCCAACTAGCATCAGTGTAACCGTTTACAACAAGCTGTTCATCACCTCCATAAGAAAGAACCATATCCTTAGTCCTATTTAGGTACTTTAGGATATTCTTGACCGCTGTCCAGTGCTCCATTCTAGGATCACTTTGATATCTGCTAGTCAAACTAACAACATGTGCTATATCCAGTCTTGTACACAGCATGACATACATGATAGAACCTATGGCCAAGGCATAGGGAATATTATTCATCTTCTCTCTATCTTTTGCCGTAGCTAGACTTTGAGTCTTACTCAAGGTCTTACCTGACAACATGGGCACGAACCCTTTCTTGCTCTCTTCCATTCTAAACTTCTTTAGAACTTTGTCCAAGTATGTACTTTGTGAAAGCACTATTAGGCGTCTTGATCTATCTCTATAAATCTTGATGCCTAGAATATATGCCGCTTCGCCAAGATCCTTCATTTAAAAAACTATTATTCAAATAGGCTTTGACACTATTAAGAAGTTCTATATCATTCCCAATCAACAATATGTCATCTACATATAGTACTAGGAATGCTAAAGAGCTCCCACTCACTTTCTTGTAAATACAAGCTTCTCCATAAGTTTGTATAAACCCAAAGTTTTTGATTACTTTATCAAAACGTTGATTCCAACTCCGGGATGCTTGCTTCAGTCCATAAATGGAGCGCTGAAGTTTGCATACCTTGTCAGCGTATTTAGGATCGACAAAACCCTTGGGTTGTACCATATACAACTCTTCCTCAATGTCACCATTAAGGAACGCCGTTTTGACATCCATCTGCCAAATCTCATAATCGAAATATGCAGCAATTGCTAACAAAATCCTCACAGACTTTAGCTTCACTACTGGTGAGAATGTCTCATCGTAGTCAACTCCTTGAATTTGTCGGAACCCTTTTGCGACAAGTCGAGCTTTATAGACAGTAACATTACCATCAACATCAGTTTTTCTTTTGAAAATCCATTTGTTCTCGACAGCCTTACGGCCATCTGGTAAGTCCACCAAAGTCCATACTTGGTTTTCGTACACGGATCCCATTTCAGATTTCATGGCTTCTAGCCATTTGTCGGAATCTGGGTTCACCATAGCTTCTTCATACGTCGCAGGGTCATCAGCGTTGTCCACCAACATGACGTTCAAGGCAGAGTCATACCAATCAGGAGTGGTACGAACCCTCGTTGACCTGCGAGGTTCAGCAGTAACTTCGTTCGAAGTTTCATGATCACCATAATTAGCTTCCTCTCCAATTGGTGCAGGCGGCACAAAAACATCTTCCGGTGTTGCGCTACTCTCAAATCTGAGAGAAGGTTTGATAACCTCATCGAGTTCTACTTTCCTTCCAGTCACTTCCTTCGAGAGAAACTCCTTCTCAAGAAAGGATCCATTCTTGGCAACGAAAACTTTGCCTTCGGATCTATGATAGAAGGTATACCCAATTGTTGCTTTAGGGTATCCTATGAAGACGCATTTTTCCGCTTTGGGTTCAAGCTTATCAGGTTGTAACTTCTTTACATATGCTTCGCAACCCCAAACTTTAAGGAACGACAACTTAGGTTTCTTACCAAACCACAATTCGTACGGTGTTGTTTCAACGGATTTAGATGGTGCCCTATTTAAAGTGAATGCGGCTGTCTCTAATGCATAGCCCCAAAACGATAGCGGTAAATCTATAAGAGACATCATAGACCGAACCATATCTAAGAGAGTTCGATTACGACGTTCGGACACACCATTACGTTGTGGTGTTCCCGGCGATGTCAACTGCGAAAGTATTCCACATTTCTTTAAATGCATGCCAAACTCATAACTTAGATATTCACCTCCACGGTCAGAACGCAGAAACTTAATCTTCTTGTTACGATGATTTTCCACTTCACTTTGAAATTCCTTAAACTTCTCGAAAGTTTCGGACTTATGTTTCATAAAGTAGACATACCCATATCTACTTAAGTCATCCGTGAAAGTGAGAACATAACGATATCCACCACGCGATGCTACACTCATTGGACCGCACACATCGGTATGTATTATTTCCAACAAGTCTGTAGCTCGCTCCATTGTACCAGAGAATGGAGTCTTAGTCATTTTTCCCATTAGACATGCTTCGCATCTTTCAAGTGATTCAAAATCAAGTGATTCAAGAAGTCCATCAGAATGGAGTTTCTTCATACGCTTCACTCCAATGTGACCAAGACGACAGTGCCACATGTATGTAGAATTATCATTCAATTTTATTCGTTTAGCATCTATGTTGTGAACATGTGTATCACTACTATCGAGATTCAATAAGAATAAACCATTCATCTCAGGTGCATTACCATAAAAGATATTACTCATATAAATCGAACAACCTTTATTCTCAGACTTAAAAGAGTAACCGTCTCGCAATAAACAAGATCCAGATATAATGTTCATGCTTAACGCAGGCACCAAATAACAATTATTCAAATTTAAAACTAATCCCGAAGGTAGATGTAGAGGGAGCGTGCCGACGGCGATCACATCAACCTTGGAGCCATTTCCAACGCGCATCGTCACCTCGTCTCTCGCCAGTCTTCGTTTATTCCGCAGCTCCTGTTTCGAGTTACAAATATGAGCAACCGAACCAGTATCAAATACCTAGGCACTACTACGATTACTAGTAAGATACACATCAATAACATATATATCAAATATACCTTTCTTCTTGATGTTGCCATTCTTCAGATTCGCCAGGTACTTGGGGCAGTTACGCTTCTAGTGACCAGCACCCTTGTAGTAGAAGCATTCAGTTTCAGGTTTAGGACCTGCCTTGGGCTTCTTAGCAGGTGCGACAGCTTTCTTGCCGTCCTTCTTGAAGTTGCCCTTTTTCTTAGGCTTGCCGTGTTTCTTGAAATTGGTGGTCTTACTGACCATCAACACTTGGTGCTCCTTCTTGATCTCCACTTCAGCAGTTTTCAGCATGGACGATAGTTCAGGCAACGTCTTGTTCATGCAGTGCATATTGTAGTTCATCACAAAGTTCTTATAACTTGGTGGCAGTGATTGGAGGACACGGTGAATCCCTAACTCATTAGGAATTGTTATCCCCAACTCTTGGAGCTTGTTTGCGTGCCCAGACATGGTGAGCACGTGCTCGCTAATGGAGCTACCCTCTTCCATCTTACAGTTAAAGAACTTTTTGGAGGCCTCATAGCTCTCCACGGCCGCGTGAGAATCAAAAATCAGCCTGAGCTCCTTAATGATCTCGAATGGGTCGTGGTGCTCAAAGCGCTTCTGAAGCTCCGCTTCTAAACCGTATAGGATGGCACACTGAACTGTGAAGTAGTGATTTTTCCGAGTGGCGTAAACATTCTTTACGTCATCGGTGGCATCTTCTGCAGGTGGGTCACCCAGCGGTGCTTCGAGCACATAGGTCAACTGACCAGCCCTGAGGACGATCTTCAGTCCATGGAACCAGTTCGTGAAGTTGCTTCCATTGTTCTTAAGCTTTTCTTTCTCTAGGAACGCATTGAAATTGATGGAGGGGGTCGCCATAATCTACAACAAATTTGCAAGTAGTTTAGACTAAGTTTATGATGAATTGAGTTCAAATTTAATTCTTAATATAACTAGGTGAACTCCCATTCAAAACAACATCCCTCACATTGTCTTAGTGAGTACACGAACCAAGTCCACTACACCAAGTCCGATCTTCACGAGAGAAGATGTAGTTTCGTCGGCGAACAATCTTCATGTTCATCATATCATTTATATGACTCATGCTCTACCTTTCGGTATTTCCGTGTTCCGAGACCATGTCTGTACATGCTAGGCTCGTTAAGATTAACCTTAGTTTCCGCATGTGCAAATCTGGCTTGCACCCGTTGTATGCACACGTAGAATCTATCACATCCGATCATCACGAGATGCTTCGAAACGACGATTCTTAGCAACGGTGCCAACTAAAGGGGAACACTTTATTACTTGATATTTAGTGAGAGGGATCATCTTATAATGCTACCGTCGCGATCTAAGCAATACAAGGTGCATAAAGGATTAACATCACAGGCAATTCATAATTACTGTGATATGATATGGCCCTTTCTTCTTATGCCTTTGAACTCCATCTCCAAAGCACGGACATGATCTCCATCATCACCATCATTGCATCAAGGTCAGTGGCGCCGCTTCATGGTTTGTCCATCATCACTAGCAACTATTACAACTACTTGGAATAAAGCTATTACAAGATGAATAGACACGCAGGTCTTAATAGAATTAAAGATAACCATTAGGCTCCTGCCGGTTGCCATATTACAACAAGGATCATTGCATACATCAAATATAATCACAATCACATGATGGCCATATCACATCACCAAACCCCTGCAAAAACAAGTTAGACGCCCCTAATTTTCTTTGCATGTTTTACGTGGCTTGGGGCTTTCCAATAAGAACGGATCTTACCTACAAAACTGAACCACAACGTTGATACAAGTGCTATCAAGTTGCAAAGTGTAAATTGGATCTATACTATGGTGAGAGAGACAGACAACCGCAAAGCCACTTGTGCAAAGCAAGTTACACGTCAAGCGTGGAGCAAGTCTCATGTGCGATGACATGTAAGGTTAGCCCGAGCCGCTTCATCCCACCATACCACAAGATGCAAAGTACACAAAGCAAAAGACGGCACGAGCACCAACGCACACAATACCATTGTGTTCTACTCGTGCAACAGATCTACGCATAGATACGGCTCTGATACCACTGATGGGTTCGTAGCATGGAAAAACAAAAAATTTCTACCGCAGAATGAACAAAACCCAGATCTAATCTAGATAAAAGCCAAGATCTAATCTATTAGACATGTGCAACGAGATAGATCTGTACTAACCCTTGTAGATCCGAAAGCGTTACGAGATTGGATCTCGTGGTTGATGTAGTCGATCACTTGCTGATCTCAAGATCAAGTGGACGATCCTTCCGGCGCCGCGTTCCGGCAGCGCTTCCGCAGTCGGTCACACGTGCGGAGTCGAAGTAGACCTTCCTCTCCTCGTTCCAGCGAACAGCGGAGGTAGTCGATCTTCTCCACGGAATCCCAGCAGCACGACGGCGTGGTGGTGGTGGTGGAGTAGAGAATTCTGCAGGGCTTCGCCTAAGCCAGAGTAGAAGGAAGGAGGAGGAGAGAGGCGGCTAGGGTTTGGAGTGGAGGGGCAAGGGGGGTGGCGCCTCCACCCCTCTATTTAAAGGAGGGAGGCGCCATGGGAGGGGGAGTCCTAGTAGGACTCCCCTCCTTCCTTGGCCGGCAGATTGGGAGGGGGGAGGAGTCCTCCTCCCCCACGACTCCTTGTCTTGCCCCACAAGGATTCCTTGATCCTTTCTTGGTTTTCAAGTAAACTCCAAAAAATCTTCTAGAACCTTCCGGAACATTCCAAAACCTTCTAGAACCCCCATATAAATACTCCGGAACATTTCCTAACTTAGAAAATGATCTCCATTATATGAATCTTATTCTCCGGACAATTCCGGATCTCCTCGTGATGTCCCGGATCCAATCCGAGACTCCGAACAACATTCGGTCTCCAACGCACATTCCATATCTACTTAAAACAACTTCGAACCTTAAGTGTGTCACCCTAAGGTTCGTGAATATGCAGACATGATGGAGACACCTCTTCGATCAATAACCATCAGCGGGATCTGGAGATCCATAACGGCTCCCACATACTCAACGATGACTTCATGATCGATAGAACCATTTAACATACGAAACCAATTCCCTTTGTCACGCGATACTATACTTATCCGAGGTTTGATCGTCGGTATCTCCATACCTAGTTCTACCTCGTTACTGATAAGTACTCTTTACTCGTTCCATGCTATGTCATCCCTTGTGACCTAGTCACATACTTGCAAGCTAATTAGATGACATTCCACCGAGAGGGCCCAGAGCATATCTATCCGTCATATGGATGGACTAATCCCAATCTTGGTCCATGCGCTTCAACACATACTTTCAGAATACCCAATGACACCTTTATAACCACCCAGTTACGAAGTGGTGTTTGATGTCATCAAAGTACCCATCCGACGATGGTGATTAACACAACCTCATGGTCAAAGGATTAGGTTACTATGCATTCAAAAGCTTATAGCAATACGAACTTAATGACTTGATCTTATGCTACGCTTACTATGGGTGTGTGTCCATCACATCATTCTCCTAATGATATAACCTTGTTATTAATCACATCCAATGTCCATGATCAGGAAACCATGATCATCAATTAATCAACAAGCTAGTTCAACAAGAGGCTTACTAGGGACTCTTTTATGTTTACAAAACACACATGTATTAGTGTTTCCTTATAATACAATTATAGCATGGGATGTAACATTCATCATAAACACAAAGATATAATAATAACCACTTTTATTATTGCCTCTTGGGCATATCTCCAACACTCTTTGGGGAACACATCCTTGAATTCCTGCAAAACAATGATCAAAGATGGAGGAACATTGGTTAATTCATTAGTTCCTTGCGCTAGTCCCTTGCAACGGAGGACATAGTGCAAGATGGATGGGTTGTTTCGAACATCTCTCATCTCACTTTTGGTGGCAAGGAGAACACTCTTATTTTTTGCACTCGAGTTTGGCTTGTGGCTCTCACTCACTATGAGGTGGTTCTCTCTCTCACCGCTCTTCTCACAAGGAGGTGTTGTGCTTTGCGCCCTCGCTAAAGCCTTTGCATTGTCCACAATTATTTGGCTAGGAGTCATTGGTTGCAAAACACACGTTTTGTTGAGCCATTTGAAGGTGTATACATTGGTGCGACCGTCATGTAGAGCAGCCTTGTCAAATTGCCACGGTCGACCAAGTAGCATGTGGCAAACTGTCATAGGAACCACATCGCACTCTACCGTGTCTTTGTAAGGGACAATGGCGAAGGAGACCAATACAGTATGCTTGATCTTCACAGCCCTTGGGCACTTAGCCATTTCACGTGGTAGGGGTGCTTGTGCGGATGGAGGGCGAGGTTGAGCTTCTCACACAACTCGGTGCTAGCAAGGTTGTGGCAATTCCCTCCGTCAATGATCACCTTGATATATTTGCCATTGATGCCGACTCGTGTTTGGAAGATATTTGAGCATTGGTCTTCATGCTGTTGTGCTTGAGCAGTCAAGATCCTTGTGACGATAAGCGATGGACTTGCATCATGTTCACACATGAGGAGTTCTTGGTCATCTTCCACTCGTTCCCTGCCATTGCTTCCTTGACACGGGCATCAAATTCATCTTCACTCAAGTACTCTTTGTCGCCATTATCATGGATGAACAATACCTTCTTGTTTCCACATTCGGCCAACTTGTGTCCTTTGCCTCCACACTTGTAGCATTCACCGTTGAAAGGTGTATCAGTCTTTGCTTGTTTGCCACTTGGGGGCAGTTTTCCTTGAGGAAGTGTGGGCTTGAAGGAAGGCTTGGAGGTACTTGAGGAGCTTCCATTGAAGGTTGTTGGCGTAGCGGTTGAAGCTTTCTTGTAGGTGAAATACGTCTTGGGATTGTTGTACTTGATGTCCTCTTGCACTTGACGTTCAGCCTTTGTTGCGATGTGCACTAGCTCAACCATGTCGTTGTATGTTTGGAACTCGACGATGCGCTTGATTGAGTGGTTCAACCCAATAAGGAAGTGTGCCATAGTTTGCTCCATGCGCTCGTCAATGTTGGCGCGAATCAAGTTGAGTTCCATTTCCTTGAAGTACTCTTCCACGATCTTTGTCCCTTGATGAAGAGATTGAAGGTTGTTGAAGAGGTCACGTGTGTAGTGCGCGGGGACGAACCGGGATCTCATGTGAGCCTTCATGTCATGCCAAGTTGTGATTGGCAGCTCTTGTCTTGTATCACGAGCAACTTGAACTTGTTCCCACCAAGGTTGGCGTAATCATCAAACTCAAGTGAGGCCATGGCGACCATCTTCTCGTTGCTATAATTGTGCATGCGGAAGATCTTGTCGACTTTGAGTGCCCATGAGAGGTATTCTTCGGGGTCACTGGATCCAATAAACTTGGGCATCATGAACTTGAGCTTTCCGAAAGTTTCTTCATGGTTGCGGTCATTGCGACGAGCTTGGTGACCTTGTTGATGATTTGTTGTTGATGGGTGGAACTTGGTTCTCGCGACCTTGGTGAGGAGCTTGCTCTTGATGTTGTTGTTGTGGAGCTTGCTCTTGATGTTGTTGTTGTGGAGCTTGCTGTTGCTCTTGGTGTGGTTGTTGACGACGTGAGGCACTTGGGCCCCATGAGGGTGTTGAGGATGTGGAGCCTCATGACACGGTTGATGGACAAGAGGAGCCTCATTCCTCGGTTGGTGATGGTGATTAGGCACATGTGCCTCACAACGAAGATCATGGTCTTGAGCCTATTAACGTGGTGGGCGTTCGCTCAACTTGTACCACTTGACGCTCCATGTTTTGGTGTGGTGGAGGAGGCGTCTCGTGATGACCATGGTATCATCGTGTGGATGTTCATGACGATGATGACAAGGAGGAGGATCTTGGAGCTTCACGTCGATGACGATCTTGATTCTCCAAATTGGAGTCATCACTTGTTGTGTCAAGTACGTGTCGTGGTCGATGGTGGTAGACTTGTGGTTGCACTTGCGGTTCTTCTTGTGGTTGCTTTGTTGTATCACTAGTGCCCTTGCATGATGACGGTGTGCTTCTTGCCTTGCTCGTGGCCTTGAAGATAAATCACCATCATAGCTTGACATTGCGGCATGCCATGGGGAAGGTACATAGTTCGAAGAACTTCCATCTTCACACACGGGGGCATCATTGCATCTTGGAACACTTGCGTGAAGATCTTGTTGAATAGGCGCATGACGACGCAAAGAACTTGAAGAGCTTGATGCGCGTGAACGTGGTCTTGCCATTCCTTCAATGAGGCGTCGAAGATTGTCATTTGTTTCAGCGACAAAGCGTTGAAGCGCTTCATTTTGGTGGCTGAAGTTGTGATGCATTGCATGGATTTGTCGTTCGAGGCCATCGAAGCGGTTGTCGATGTTCTTGAACTCGGCTTGCGTCTCGCCAAATTGTTCATCTTGACGCGTCTCAAGGGCTTGGCAACAATCATGGAACTCTTGTCGGACAATGAAGTGACTTGCACGTGTCATGTATGGTCCATGTTCTTCTTCTTGTGGAGGTGGTTGGCTTGACTCACCGTGCCTATCCATCATGCAAACACACAAGTATTGTATATGGAAGTGGAATATGATGGTGTTAGCCTTGTACCTCACCTTGGGATTGCACCAAACTAGAAACCACACGTGAGAGCTATAAGCGTGCAAAGTGGAATTGCAAAGAAAACTCATACTAAAGAAAGAACTAACTCTCAAAAGCTTGTTGGTGGTAGGTTAGGGTTGTGGAATGCCAAAGAACCAATCAAAAGAAAGGATAGTCAAAAGTGGGTAAAATCCAACAAAACACAAGTCAAGGCGAAGGCCAACAACTCAAAGGGTGATGGGAACCTACGACTATATACCACACATGAGATTGTTGGGATTTACACGACTATGAAAATGAGCAAACAAAATGTCCTAACGTAGACTATGCTTGGTATCGTGCCAATGCAAGGAGAGACCGTGGCTTGTTTGCAAGAAGAAAATGAGCAACAGATTTGTGCACTTGCCTTGGGCGCTCTTCTTTCTCTCTTGCTTACAGCTTTGAGACTCTCTTTTGCAATGGGAGACTATTTTTCTTTTCTTTTGCTTTGTATCTTTTCTTTATATTTTTTTTGCTCTCCCTTGATGCTACCAAGTCACTCTTGCTATTTCTTTTACACTCTCACTTTTCCAAGGACAAGTGCACAATACTCAAGGAAACACAAGATGAGCCACTCTCGTGGGATAGGTACACACAAAGGAAGATAGGGGTACAAGATGACGTAAGTTATACCTTCGTTGGTGATGATGAACTTGACATCGGTGTGCAGGAAGATGTTCATGGGCCATGGTGTCAATGAGCGCGGAGGTTGTTGATGCGGAAGCTTGTTGTTAGTTGCCGACACGCACACGGGACACGAACAAACAAAGGAAATTAGCCATGCGAAAAATGAGGCAAAACTGTCAAAACTGGGCGTGCCGGCCGGACTCTCCGGTCTGGTTCGCCGGATACTCCGGGTGGGCCGGACACTCTGGTCTGGTTCGGCCGGACACTCC